>CM047879.1:9742155-10029655 GCA_026212405.1 Petrea volubilis
CGAACGGCGTTCAAACGAATGCCTGTGTGCTCAGCCATGAGGGCACCGTAGGAGAGCGCCTCACGATCGTCAGGCCCACCAAAGAACAAGGCTGTAACGGTGTAGTCAACATTGCTAGCCGATACATGAGAGCTTCCCCCAAGCCCTCTATCAACTAGAATCCCAACAGAGCAGGGGGCGTGCTTGAGCACCCTCCGGTTCACGTGCCTCAAATCAGCACGTGTCGTCTCAAAGTGCCCGTCAAGCCTCTGGTGCTTGTGATACGGAAGGATAATTATTGCAGGCCTCTTCCGCTCCGCGCTGGTGCATATATCCTCATGCATGGTGGACATTGCTGAGATTGCTGTTGTGGGTCGGACAGACACATGGCTGAGGTGCTGGAAAGCTTCAAAAGCAACAATTATTTGATCCGCATCAGAATCTTGACCTTTGTTCCAAAATGGCAACCCGTTTCTTCTCGCCTTGTTGGCCATCAGTATTGCAGATGATCTTTCGGATAGCTCCATGAGGTGCATGGCATAGACACGTAGTCCGCCTCTCTTTCCGGTTCCCCGTGAAGCCTCCATGAGATTTATCAATGAGGGAACGTTTGTTGTGCTGTGGAAACAGGTCAGCATTCTGAGTTGTGTATTAGCTTCTTTTCTTTGAATGGTTCTGTGTTTGTATTCCAATTTAGCCTTCGCCGCTGGCTTATATACGGCCATCACGATAGGCGTTGTTATAAACGTCGTGAATAAAGCCATTAAAACCATGATAGCAAACGTTTGGTCATTCAGAACCTACAAATGTCAAAAAGATACATATCAGATAAAAAATCAAAAAAGCACTGTTAACATAGTTAAAAGAGTGATTAATTTACCCCTCGGTCTTTCCCAATGTTGAGAACAATGAGCTCCACTAAACCTTTAGTGTTCATCAGGAATCCAAGGGTGACCGCCTCTCTGAAAGGAATCTTGCAGGAGAGAGAGACTACGATGGTGCCAACGATCTTTCCGAAACAGGCTGTAAATATGACCAAAACAAGAAGACCCCATGACTGAGCCCCATGAATGGTGGCTACATTTGTCTTCAATCCGCTCGACACGAAGTACAAAGGAAGAAAAAGGCCAGATACAAGATCCTCTACTTTTTCCACGAGGGCTTCAGAAAAAGCTCCGTCCTTTGGGACAAGAACGCCCATCACAAATGCCCCGAAAAGTGCATGAATCCCAATGGTATCAGTGACAAAACCAGCAGCCAAAACAGCAGCCAATGTGGCACATATATATAACTCATCCACTGGCTCACCCTGAGGACACCGTCTTGCAATCCATTTGAAAATAGGAGGGCAAACGAATATGCACAACATTATGAAACCGAATCCGCATAGGAAGACCCACAATGAAACAATGGGCGAATGGCTCGCACCCGACAGGGCGATAGCTAGAGCAAGTAGAATCCAAGCAGCCACATCATTAACTGCAGCAGCAGACATCGCTATCCTGCCAACATTTGTAGTCAGAAGCTTAAGTTCAGCCAAAATACGGGCCAAGACAGGGAAGGCAGTGATAGAGAGAGCCACTCCCATGAATACTAGAAACGGGCCCTGACTCACGCCTTCGGAAATAGTGGCTCTGAGGACAAATGAGGTCCCAATTCCCAGAGCAAACGGGACACTGATTCCTCCAAGAGCAATGCATAATGCCTTTTTACCAGTCCGGCGAAGCGCCTTTGGGTCCAACTCAAGGCCAACTAGGAATAAGAAGAATAGGAGACCAAGGTTGGCTATGGTGTCTAAGACAGTAAGGCTCTGGGCTGGAAAAATAGCATGAAGATACTTTTGGTTGCGACCTAAAGCTGAGGGGCCAAGCAGAACTCCTCCCTGCCAAAATAGTATATTGCAAGAGAAGAGCTTAGCAAATATATATATGTATAATTTAACTTTCTATTTTTATTTTGGGTTATTGCCATTTGCATAATCTGTGTTATTGCTTAAATTAGTGGGGTTGCACATATAAAATAGCCCTAAACCATACACCAATCGCATGGTTAGTGTAAAACACTTGCCATGCGATTAGTCCCAGTATGGTTGAACCTGGTGCGGGTAAGAATTTCTTCTATGATTCATAGACCTTCATTAAGTACTTCTAGGGACTTCCGTCGGCAGAGACCGAACAATAATCAATCTTTAATAATGTTGGATCAATCTGAACTCCATCTAAGTCTATCCCAAGATTATGTATCCATTTACATCTCAACCTCAGAATCAACCGTATATGAAAATCAAACAAATTCATAAATGTCTTTATCCGTTGTTAAATTTTGCGTCCTCATGCCAGGCTAAGAGCCTCCTCGTGAATTTCAAGGGCAAAAGAGTTTTTAAATCGAGGGATATGCTATTATCCTCACTGCATTTGAAACACAGAACTACTATATATATATATATATATATATACATATGTATGTATATATAGATGGTGGTTTTACTGAAACATAGCTAGAAAAGGAAGAAAGAAACTCACAATAATTTCAGCAATGACTCGTGGCTGTCTTAGTGGCCTGAGAAGATATGCAAGAATCCGAGTCAGAGCCACCACCAGGCATATCTGTAGAATCAGAAGAGGTAGCGCATAATGCAGAGGATCGTCCCCCTGGAAGACCCCATTTGAGGTAGCCTTCATGTGCGGCGGGCATTTCACTGTTCCATTAGAAGCCATTTTGAAGCAAAATCACCGACGGAGAGACAAGAAACAGCTTATCTCAATTCAACGTCTGCATGTTAAGATCATTATATGTCAGTCAAATTGATATTAACAGACAACAAATGAATTGTCTTCCTAAATTAATTTAATTGACGGATTTGATTAAGTTAATGTGTTGATTCAATTAAATTACATTAAAGAGTTAATTTAATAATTTAATTGGGCTTGAGAGCCTAGTCTGTTAATTAATTATATATTAATTAACCAATAGAATTAGTTAAAATAATTGATGGCCTTAATTAGATTAAATAGCTAATTCAGTTGAGTAAAATTAAAGAGTTAATTTAATTGGACCTAAGGCCCAAGCCCATTAATTGACTTGGTGGATAAAATCAATTTATTGAAATTTTATGGAGAAATCAATTAATTTAGAATTAAATAATTAAATTAATTAAATAAAAATATAATTGATTTATAATTACTCTAAGAATATGATTCTTATTATAATCAATAATAGAAATCAAGTGGGGGTCTATCTATCTCTAAAGAGTTGAAAATAGATTAAAAGAATCACTGATCGATATTATATATATATATATATATATATATATATGTCCACGGCACGAATTGAAATAGAATTGGGATTACAACTCTTACAAAGGAATCTCCAATTCTACATCCTTTTCTGCCAAGAATAGTACATAGAATGAGATAATGTATCTCAAGTTTTCCTACGGTGTAATATGTATGTTGAAAGTAGTTCAACAAATTTTCATTATACCATGACAAACCACTATGTACAAGTTCCTTTACGGTTTTCTTCTAATCTCTATATTTGGCATCCTCGTCTTGTTTCATATAATGTTTTTGGTTCTTGGTCGATTAATGATTGTGGAATTAAGAAATACTTAGAAATATATTCATCCTTCTCAATTATTCTTAAAGCGATTTAGGAATTATTCTAAAAGTTAAAATAGATATATAGTTTCATATATATTTATATAATTTTCAATTCAATTCCAACATAGAATCAAGAATCTGGGAAGATCTATTCGTGTGGACTAACTTTAGAGAGAGACTATTAGGGTTCCTATTCGTTTAGACATGTTCGATTTGATTAGGATCAAGTTCGTAGATGTTGTTTGAATGATCAAGATCAATTCGACAACTCAAGAATGATTCTTATATTAAACAGAAACCTAATAAGTATATTTTCATTTGAACTTTAATAAATGTATTTGTAGTTAGCATAAGGTCCGCATCGCAATAGCAACGGAATGCATTTTTATAGAATAATTATGTGTTAAATATTTATATTTTCGCTACATTATTGTCAGAGGCCTGTGCGAAACTAATCGTATGCAAAAGCTATACGGCTTTAGTTGGAGACTACATCATAGAAGATCAGCTAACTCATTGATCAAACCAAGTCAACGATAATTTATTCTGTAATACAGGATGTGCCTATATCTAAGTTGCTGATCTTAACAGACACTCCGATCATGATGTGTGTAATAGATTCACCGTATATTATATGGTATAAAAATCTGGTCAACTAAAAAGGGACAACAAAGTTTAGGCACATCTCTTTTTCAAACATAAGGAAAGAGCAGAGAAACAATAATAAAGAATCAAAAGGTCAACTAAAGTCGGTCATAACTCATAGGCTCAATCCTTATTTTATAGCAGTTATGGGAGAAGTACGGCTAGTTAGAGTTTCCCTAGGCCAAGCTCTAACTTCACAACAGAGAAACATGCTATTTCTATAGCTTAATATCCCCCTTTTGCTGAACAGGACGAACCCATAAATAATCTTGAAACTTTTGCCAAAAATATAACAAATGAAGATTGTAGAATTAATTACATAACATGGTAATTTCTAGTGCGGGACAAAATCTGGGAAAATTTTTATCCAAACTCGATTTGGCCGCACCCAACCAATCATATAATAAATATTAATACATTTATTGCGTGATTGGTCACTCTTCCTAAACTATATATCAATCATATGACAAGTGTAAAATACTCGCTACGTAATTAGTCCTGGTGTGACCAAATTTGGTGCGGATAAGAATTTTCTCAAAATTCGTGGTAATTTTTTTTTTTTTTTTTTCTTTTCATAGGCACCTTGTTCTTTTCTTCTTAGTTCATAAATCAGCCGTTGTCTCTTTAAATTTTGTTAATATTCTGCGTTCCACAAATTCTAGCACACTATCATTAAAGATTTTAATCCCACAAAAGACAGATCATTAAAGATTGTCATTCAAGACATCTCTAAATGCCTTGACCCTTCACTCTCGCTCACCACAAAACCCAGAAAAGAAAATAAAAGACAAAAGGAAAAAAAGATCGAAACTTTGTACTGATTCTGCCTCAGTACATCTATTCTGAATCTGGGCTCTCTTGGTTTTACCCTTCAAGATATGTCTGAATATGCGCTAACGTGTATATTGTGTGCGTGGGCTTTGTGTGTTTTTCGTAATGGCAGCTGCTTTCTCGCACATCATTAATGTATGTACATGTGTAGTGAGAGAGAGAGAGAGAGAGAGAGACCTGAATTCTTGAATATTGCTGGAGAAAGATTTAAAGAGGGTTTGCCCCATAACCAGCAGTGAAACGATTCGTCAACCCCTTCAACTGAAACATCTTAATGTTTCAGAATTCTCAAAATGAAAAGAGAGAGAGAGAGAGAGAGATTTTACAGTTACTCCACAGAATTAGTAAAAAGGATAGCAAGATAGAGATTAGATCATTATAGAGTCTAGAGAGAGAACCACTTTGGCTTACCGGTATAAGTATGAAATTTCGCAGAAACTGGGGTTTTACGTATTTATAGAATCTGGAAATATTATGGTATGCCAATAATGCCCCTATATATTGACTTTGATTTCCATAATTCACTCACAAAATTGCAATATATATTTCCTTTATATGTTACGCAAGATTTCTTGGGGATACGTGCAATCCACTTGTTGCAGTACTCGTGAAAAGTCAAGGTTAAAAATGAATAATAATGATAATAAATAGTATTTTACCCGTGCTACACGCACGAGAAATAAATATTTCTATATATATATATATATACACACACACATATATTAATAAACTTTTATTAAAAAAAATATTTTGATAGAAATAATTTAACTTTTACTATAACATAAATCGATAAATAAATATATTAAAAGAATTACTTAATAATAGAATATGTTAAATTCAAATATTCATTTTTGCATAATTAAGATATGAAAGCTTTTAAAAATTTTATGTAGGATTAAGTGACCAATAATTTTAATTATTTAAAATAAAGAAAAATAAAAAATATTTTAAATAAAAAAAATTAATTTTTTTTATTCTATTTTGAATTGAAATTTAATCTATTTTATTTTAGATATTGGATAAGTAATGGATTCTTTTGGATAAACATAAATAACAAAATACTTATTTAAATTCATATAAAAAATATTTTACTTTCACATATTACATAATAGAGTTAAATGAGACTATATATATATATATACATATATATATATTTACTTGGATAGTTTCAAGAATTTTAAATTATATATAGGGAGACAATATAACAACAGTAATTAAGGATTGAAAGGGAGTTAAGGATTTTAAATTTTTAATTTGCAATTATTTCAATTATTTAGAACACAAATTTCACTTTATTTTCTCACGTGAGTTTTTACTTTATATTGATTGGTTACAACTTACAACTAGTCTGTGTGCAATAGTTAAGGAGATCATGTTGAAAATTTTAACAAATATGGATTTTTATATAATAATTCATAATACAAAATATAAAACACAATTACTGTGAATCGATTATGCACAGGACCACTAGTAAATAATTAAATAATATTTTAATATGAATCACTAACCTTGGCTATTGGAGATGCGGAAGAAAAGTGAAGCCTAAGGTTAGTGATCTTTTAAGTCAAGAAAAATGTCATCACTTTTCTGTTCTATGTGAGAAAGGGCCAAATGGAAACAAATGTCGTAATATTTCTAGCTTAGGAACTACAATCTAATATGTCTTATGTCAAACACTTTAATTATGATCCATTAAACATAATTAAAATCTAATTGGGCTAGCTTCTGCACATATGAAATGTTCATACTTAGTATAATATTTCTATAAGTCCATTAAATTTATTTTCTAATGGATCACACAATTAAATTTCTTTAACGAGATAGTAGACTATGTATAATGAATTAATATGGGAGATTATCAAAAATAGAGAAAAATCCAACTGACTGAATAGAACTCCATATATTGTGTGGCGATATAAGAATATATAGTAATAAATTTTATGATGGATCTAAAGTCTACTATAATGAAATCATCACATAGAAGATTCCTATAATGAAATCATCACATAGAAGATTCTTGGAATCGTCGCATCAAACTTCAACCATTCTAGTATGAACAGAAATTGAAAATAAAGATTATGAGTGTATATAATTTGTCCGTTTATGGTCTAAATATCATGAACGCATTAAAGAGGAAAACGTAATGTAGTGAATACCAAGAAGTAGAATAGTAGAAGAATTATATATTACACATCACAATACAATTACAATTTGCCCAATCCGGATATTCTATAATACTTTTTGTATAATATATTTTGTTACACTTATCAATACATACTATGTGAAATGGTCAGCCATTGAGATTATCCGTTGTTTTTCTCCTTATTATAATTTTTTTAATTTTTTTAATTTCAATGGTTCACCAATACACGCACGTGATGGGTTTGGTGAATGTAATGTAATAGAATAAGTTAAGCAAACAATATTACAGAAGATCCTGATTGCAATTTGCCTACTCAACTATATATAACAAAATTACAAGGAAGTTAAAGACCGATAATAACAAATTGTTACATAACCTTTATCTACTAAAATTAATCTAAAAACCTGTCTAATAATAACCTATCAATTAATTATTGTTGTCACAGTGTGTCTATCTATACTATTAATAAAGTGTCTAGAACATTTAATATATAATTACATTGGTCTTTTTGGTCTCTCCACACTCATTTTTATTCTCCCTTCCCTCTTCTCTCTCCTTTCCCACTATTAAGGTAATTTAGTTTATTTATTTTCTCATTCTCTCCCCTATTAATATATATGTATATATATATATATATTCACACTTCTTTTATTTTTTTAACTTTTTATTTCTTATTTATTTGCTAATCTTATAATTTATTTTTATTTTAAATAATTTTCTATAATAAATTTAATAAAATACATACATGACATATAATTTAAAAAATATATAATAACGTTCGAATTTCAATAAATATTTTAGTCTTATATTCATAATTTAAATATATAATTCAATTATATATATATATATATCGTGTAATATAAAAACATCTAGATATACATATTCTCGTATCAGAAGCGTTTTCGATAGGTCCTCTAATACTCCAAAAGTATATTTCATCCACAAGCAAACAAGAAAAGGAAGAGAGTTCACAAGAAAATAAAGGCCACAAATAAGTCCCAGTCTAAAGAAGTTACTCTCATTTGTTGCAAGTCAATTCCACAACTATTGGCTATTGCGACTCGTGAACAAGAAAAAAAAAGGGGCAGAGGGCCAAATTGTAACATAAAAGTTCATACTTTGCTTGTGACCCCCCCCCCCCCCCCACCCACCCACACACATTTCACCGTTGGTTGCTTTTTCGTGATTGGTATTTATCTCTGTATATTGGTGTTTTATATTTTTTTTGAAAAAGAGCTCGTTTTCAAACACTTTTGTCAAAAGTAATCAATACAAGTTGATCGAGATGTCCCTATCCCTAGATATAAATGAAAAGGAACTCTTTTGGAATATATAGTTACCATGAAAAATTTAAGTGATTTAAATTTAGAAAAAGATAAACATATTTCAAGATTTATTGAATGTTTATGGCCCTCCCAAACTAATTCTTGAGAATTTATAAATGAAAATAATATATGCTAGGAATTAGGGGAAATAATTACATATGCACAATCAAGATATAAATGAGAAAAAAAAATTATCAACATTAACATGGTTCGGCCAGAGATACCTACATTTACGAGTAAGATAGAAAAAAAATTCTGCCATGAAAAAAACATCTTGTATAATATAATTCACTCTATATCTTTAAATCCTTATATATCTTTAATATATAAAGGGAAAATTGTATATAACCCCCCTATGGTTTCGAAATTCTGTTGAAAACTCCCTTGTGGTTTAAAAATATGAAAAAAACCCCCCATGTTTTCGAAAAACCTGCACACTTGCCCACTCCGTTAGTTCAGAGTTAACGCCATTAAAATTATACAAGAATATCCGTTATGCCCCTTTAATAGTAACCGTTGGATCTTAACTTAACAAATGAACGGTCTAGATTGATGTTTGAATATAAAAATATAATATTTAAATAAAAAATATAAATTAAATATAGTTATATATAAAATATAAAATATACACACATATAAAACAATTAAAATAAAAAAATATAATATAAAATTATAAGGACACACACTAAAGACACAAAAAAGCACACACACACACTAACACACACACTAATACACACACTAACACACACACACAGACGCACACACTAGTACACTGTACACAGACTAACAAACACACACTAACACACACACACAGACGCACACACTAATACACACACACACAGACGCAAACACACACTAACACACACACACAGCACACACAGCGCACGCACGCACACACACACACACACACACAAAGAGACGAACACACACACACTCACACACACAGACGCACACACAGACGAACACACACACACACACACAGACGCACACACACAGACGAACACACACACACACACACACACAGACGAACACACACACACAGACGCACACACAGACGAACACACACACACACAGACGCACACAGACGAACACACACACACACACAGACGCACACACAGCGCGCACACAGCACACACACAACGCACACACAAAAAGGGAAAATCGAAGATAAAACCCTAAATTTAGAAAATTGAAAGGGAAAATCGGATCTATGTGGTGGTGGAGAAATTTCGAAAATAAAACCCTAAATATAAATTGTTTGAAATTTGGTAAAATTGATTGAGGGGTTTAGTTTATTTTGGCAAGATCCATAAATTGATATTTTCGATTGTAACTCCGGCGACGGTGGCGGTAGCGGTGGTGTGAAAGGGTGGTGGTGGGGAGGGAGGATGATGAAGAAGAAGGGTACAAATTGTAAATTTAATAAATTAGAGGGGTTTATTCGTAATTTTAGATAAATAAATTTAAAATTATGAAAAAAAGGGGTAAAAAGGTCAATATACTTGCATTTAAAGGTGGAAAAAGTTTCAAATTCTCAGATGAGGCGCGTGTGATGCACTCTCCGTTAACTCTGGACGGAAGGGCGTTTTATGCATGTTTTTCGAAAACACTGGGGGTTTTTTTCATATTTTTAAACCACAAGGGAGTTTTCAGCAGAATTTCGAAACTACAGGGGGGTTATATACAATTTTCCCATATATAAAACATCAACAGGTTAAAAATATGGGCCGGAAAATAAACGAGTCCATACCACGGGCTCTTCTGGTCAGCTCGCCCAACGCCCTCCACAACCAACACAAATTTTCATAGAAAGTTCACTTTGGATCCCATTGCAGACTCTTCAAGTCGAATAATAATTAAGCTCCACGAAACCTCAAGATATCAACAACATACAGTTTACATTCTTCTATTATCTTGATGTGGAGCTTGACTAAGATAATCGAAATGATCAAATCAAATCGAGTTTGTTCTTATATACAAATTATGATATTACTGGTAGAATGAACAATCTATTAAAGATGCAACAAAGGGCTCCAAAAAAAAAATAATAATAATAATAACACTCTAATAATCAAATCCAAAAAATAAGAATTTGAATTGAATTGAATGCAAAGGCTAAACAAAATTTTAAAACATAGAGCCTATGAAAAAAATAAAAGAAAAAGGTTAAATTATGTCTACACATCTTTGAAATATATTGTAATTACAAATTAGTCTCTATAATTTTAAAAGTCACAAATACTTCCCAAGGTATGCATCAACTTTACAAAATTCACTTTTTATGAAAGCATAACGCAATTGTGAATTATATTTCTATTGTTTTTGGTGAGGTTTTGAGATGATTTCTATGATCTTAACAAGTTCAAGATATAGATGTTATATATGAAGTCAATTAAAAAAAATAGTGATGATGTCGGATTATTGACGGTAATTGTAATAATATAAAGTAAAATCACTTTTGTGAAGATTGATAGAATCACAAAATTGATTGAGATTTTATCAGATTTAATGAAGTTTCATTTTGCGATGGTTGGAGTGGCTATTATAAACGCGGGAAAATTATCTTTTTGCCATTTCTATTAATGTGTGCAAGAAGGTTCTAAACTTTGAAAGAATATTTATAATTTTCAAAATAAGAGAAATTAATTTAAAATAATATTATATTTCAAGGGTTGCAAATGTAATTTGACCAAGAAAAAAAATGAAATAGTAAACTTACCAAATTTATGTGAAATGGAGTATTAGGTGTTGAATGCTGATAATAGAGGCATTTCCTAGTCTGTGGTGCATTTATTATGGCTTTTATCACGCCTCCATACTCACATCACACACTCAGTAACGCAATAAGGATTATTTATTGGCACTATAAGAAAAAGTAATATTATTGATAAAATTTAAAAATAATATATTACCAATAATTATATTAAGTGACAACATTAATTAAATTTTTTTGTAACAATAATTTTTTTATCATCACAATATCATTCAATGTTGATAAAAATTAACGTTTTAGTTGTTACCGTTTATAATTAGTGACGCATCTATAATGCAAAGGCTAAACAAAATTAGTGACGCATCTATAACGTTTGAATTGAATTGAATGCAAAGGCTAAACAAAATTTTAAAAAAATAGAGCCTAAGAAAAAAATAAAAAGAAAAAGGTTAAATTATGTCTACACATCTTTGAAATATAGTGTATTCACAAATTAGTCTCTATAATTTTAAAAGTTACAAATACTTCCTAAGATATGCATCAGCTTTACAAAATTCACCTTTTATAAAACCAGAATGTAATTCTGAATTATATTTCTATTGTTTTTGGTGAGGTTTCGAGATAGGATTTTTATGATCTTGACAAGCTCCACATATAGATGTTATATATGAATTCAATTAAAAAAAATAGTGATGATGTCGGATTATTGACGGCGATTGAGATAATATAAAATAAATCACTTTTGTGAAGATTGATAGAATCACAAAATTGATTGAGATTTTGTCAGATTTAACGAAGTTTCATTTCGTGATGGTTGGAGTGATTATTGTAAACGTGGGAAAATTATCATTTTGCCATTTATGTTAATGTGTACAAGAAGGTTCTAAACCTCAAAAGAATATTTATAATTTTCAAAATAAGAGAAATTAATTTAAAATAATATTATATTTCAAGGGTTGCAAATGTGATTTGACCAAGAAAAAAAAAAAGAAATAGTAAACTTACCAAATTTATGTGAAATGGAGTATTACATGCTGAATGCTGATAATGGAGGCGTTTACTAGCTTGTGGTGCATTTATTATGGCTTTGACTTGTTTAGAATGATTCTTATGCATAGACTACGCACACATCACATACTTAAGAGGGTGTTTGCAAAATTTAAGAAAAAGTACTTTGTTGCTTTTAGTTTTAAAAAAGTTAATTTAAATATTTGATTTTATAATTTTTATTTAAATTAAATTAAAAATAAAATATAAGTTGAGAAGTTGGAAGGAAGATACTTCTAACAACTTAAAAATGCTTCTTGATATTTTCGTAAATAGATTGAACTTTTTGAACTATTTTCTATCAATTTTTGACAGCTTTTCACTTTTATTTGAAACATTTCACACTGTTACTATCAACTTTTAACTGATTCTCACTTTTATTTTTAAACACTACCAACTTTTACTAAATTTTTTTTCAACTTTTTCAACAACTAATTTTTCCGAAAGCAAAAACAATCCCAAACACCCTCTTAATAACGCAATAAGGATTATTTATTGGGGAATAATTATTTGTTAGCACTGCAAAAAAAAGTAATATTATTGATAAGATTTAAAACTAATAATATAAAAATTATCACCAATAATTGTATTAAGTGACAATACTAATTAAGTTTTTTTGTAACAATAATTTTTATATCATCACAATATTATTCAATGTTGAAAAAAATTAATTTTTTAATTGTCACTATTTACAATTAGTGGCACATCTATAACGGCAATTTGCTGACAACAAAAATTGCCATTAGGGTTTGTCATCTTTTTACACTATGTTGTCACTATTAACATTGTACAAACTATGTTTTGTGACAACATAAATTTATTTTCATTAAATATATATAATTAATGAAAACTTTTTTTTTATTATCACTTGTTATATTGTTATAAATTTACTTATTTTCTTGTAATGTGGTGAATAAATAATTTTGGATTAAATATAAAAATGGAAGCTTACTTTGGATGCACCTTTTCAAATACAATAATTGAAAGGGTTAAATACATTATAAGCACCTCAATTTTTGGAATGTTTTGTACTTCTGTACCCAATTTTTGAGAATGTGCGACACCTAACGTTTATAAATTGTGTTTTGATAGTACTTTTGATGGAATTTTTTGGAATATTTCATTGAAAATGTAGAGTTAATTTCATTTGACCTCCTTGCATAATGGGAAATTGTTATAAGACCCACATAAACTAAGAAAAAAATGTCAAAAAAGCCTCCTCGTATCTTGAAAAATACTAAAATACTTTTACTCAATTAAAAATCCATACCAATTTAGTTTTTATTTTTTTTGACTTTTACACTTTGTATTTATTTTATGGTCAATTACATTTACATCTACATTGGATTTAAAATTATAATTTTCAAATTAATTTAAAAGTTTACAATATATTAATTAAAGTTGCACTAAAGGAACAATGAACTTCTAAACCTGGAATGTAACAAAGATTTTCATATAAAAACTACATGTGCCAGTGAAGTTTGATTCGTAATCAATTTTTGGAGGATAAATTAGTCAAAACACAAATTACAAAAGTGGTTGATTTTTTAATTAACAGGTAGACCTAGCAAAATTATCTTCCTTACATGCATTCAGATTAATACTACACTTGAGCCATATGATTATTTAAGGGGAGAATCATACTAGTGATTCAATAAGTGCCGCCTCAAGAGGGTGCCATGCCCCAGAGGAGAAGACCATCACTTCATTTTTCATGCCAATAATCCCTTTAATTTGTATACAATCTTTCAGTTTGATGAACGATTCAAAAAAAAGTGGAGAAAGGGAAATATTCTTCTATTTTTATCTAACTATTTTCTTTATGTATTATTTTTTTGTTTAAATTTTTTGGGTGGGGTCGTAAAGGGGTGCATAATATATAATATATTTTAATTTTTAAAATTATTTTGAAAAATATAATTGTCAATTCATGTAAATGTAGACGCAATTGATTATAAAAAAAATGTATATGACATGACTCTAAAACAATAATAATAATAAAATAAAGTATATAAGATAAAATTGTTTTGGATCGGTAATTAAGTAAGGGTATTTTGGTATTTTTCAAGATATAATGAGGTTTTTGACATTTTTCTTTGTTTATGGGAGTTTTACATCAAATTTTAATTGGTCAAATGCAATTAACTCTCACTACAAGAAAAAATAATATTATTTGACAAGATTTAAAAGTGTTAATATAAAAATTATCACCAATGATTGTATAAAGTGACAATACATTCTATTTTATCGCTAATTAAATTTTTTTGGTGACAACAATTTTTATGTTGTCACAATATCACTCAATGGTGACAAAAAGTAATGTTTTAGTTGTCACCATTAATAATTAGTGACAAATCTATAGTGACAACTTTGGTGACAATAAAAATTTTCTTAGAATTTTGTGACAATAAGTGTGTTATTAATTATCACTTTTGCACTATATTGCCATCTTTTTACAATAAGTTGTCACTATTGACGTTGTGCATATTGTATTATATGGAAACATCAATTTGTTGTCACCAAATACATATAATTGTAATTTTTTTATATCAAAAAAATTACAACCTTTTGATTATCACTTATTATATTGTCACAAATTTACTCATTTCCTTGTAGTGTCTACATATTTAATAGAATATTCATAAATATTCCATCGGAAGTACCGCCAGAGCACAATTTATAAAAGTTAAGTACACGGTCGCAAATTCACAAAGCTTTAATACCAAAAATACAAAACGCCACAAAAATTGAAATGTTTAACGTATTTAACCCTAAACAAAATGTAGTCATGTCTTTGTGAACTGAATTCAATAGTAAGAAATAACATAACACATAACTAATTTCGAAATAAGTTTCAAATAAAAGAAGTATATCTCAATCAAAAATTTGTTCAAAACATAGGGAAACAAAATACTGAAAGTTTTATATCCAAATATTGGGATTAATTATACAACATAAAAAGATCATGTTTTAAATCATAGAGAAGCTTTTATTTTTTTCACCATCTTTTAAATTTTTCTATATTGTAATTAATTCACTTCCAATTGATTAATAATCAAAATATCTCATCAAACAGGTAGGAGTGATAATTTATGTTGTCCTTTAATTTTATTTTATTCCATTAGACCTCAATATCCTGGCGCAACCGGGCGCCAGGCATATTTTATGGGAGGCTGCTCTTTGGATAATTATATTTTATGGAAGTTGACTTATCCATCTGTACATAATAAGAAATAATTTTTAAATTACCCTTTTTTAATTTCCAAATTTTTAAAATAACCCACTTTTCTAAAATAATTTCCACAATACCCTAAACCAAACTCTAAAACCTCGGTTTTACTGTTCATGTGGGCCGCGTGATTTCTTAAAAACCCACCTTTTATTCTTTATTTCATTAAAACCCATTCCAAAGTATTTTTGATCAATTTAGTCCATTTTTCCTATAAAGTTTCTTCAAAACATAGGTTTGAACTAAAAAACTTCATAACCATCCTTATTTACATTAAATAAACTCAAATCATAAATTTTTAATTATTTATTACTTTTCTTAAATTTGTTATATTAAATTAAGTAAAACCCCCCGTGCTTATTTGGTATCAGAGCCATACAGATCAATAAAAACTTATAAAATGGAATATTTAGACTTGATAAAATTATCAATCATCACTCTTTTAATAATTAAAGAACTGTTTATTTATTTACAAGAAATAAATGATAAAGAATTTAGTGATAACATAAATATAGAAAGTTTATCTTGCGATTTCTCATGTGATGAAACTGATTGGCAGTTATCTTCACCATGAAGAATAGACTGTTTCGACAAACTAAAAGGTATCCAAAGATTGAGAAGTACTACAAAATCTTGATGTCCCTAAAGAAAGAAGCGAAAGCACATAAAGATGCTGAAATAAGAGCATTGTACTATAGAAAGTTAGAAGAATATAAAAATCGTAGAGCTGTAATGATTCTACTTAGTAATGCCTAATTATACATTACATAGGCTTCGAATAGAATTGTATCTATATCAAAAGGAGTTGGATTATATAAATAGAAAGCCAACTTATCATAGAGGAGATGCTTTTAGAATTAATTTCTTGAAAAGCAAAATAACACAAATAAATGAAGGACTTGATGTTCTAAGTCGATTATGAAAACCAATAAACATCTTAAACGATGGATACAGAATATAAATCTAATTCTAAGCTTAAATATAATTCTTGAAGAATATAATCGGGAATATGAACACATTAAAACAAAAGAAAATAAAGCAAAAATACAAAGTTGCAAACAAAAGATAAAAGCTACACAACAAAATGCTCAAATAGCTTGGAATAGATATAAAAAAATATAAATGGATAAAATAAATAAAAATATTGAAGAATTAAATACAGGAATGAATAAAATACTTGAGGCACTATATATTTTAAATCAAGAACTTAAAGAATTAAAAACAGAGGTTCACATCTTAAAGATTTGTAATTCAAATATTGAAGATTTAATAAAAAATACTTGTCTTAAGAAAAATAAATTTGACAAGAAAATAAAAGAAAGAGAAATTATAATAAAATCAATAAAAATGAACAAAGACACGGTGCATCCAAATTCTTTTGATGCATATATGATCAATGTTAAATTACCTGAAATATTAGCTGAAGAAGAAGCCCTTAAAAAGGACGAAAAAGGTAAAGACATAGCTACATCATCTAATTCTCCTAAACAACAACATTCCGAATCTGATACAGATAAAGATGAATGATATTAACGAATTAATAGATCAATTTGAAAAAATAGATCTGTCTGAAATAGAGGAATATAAAGTATTAGTTAACACTAATAATACAACTGGAGGCCCAAGTGGTTCAATAAAACCAGAAAATATGAAAATAGAAGAATCAGAAATGATGCCTATTCCCAAATATAGAAGGCAATATTATGATCATATAAAGAAAAATAAATATCATAAACAACTAGATAAATTCACTCCAGATACAAATTATGGTGACCCTATAAATCATGGAGGTTCTAAATTAAACATAGATTGCAAAGAAGATACTAAAAAGGCTATAATTTCATGGGCAAATACTATGAAAGTTTCTTTTTATATAACGCCGATGATACATGGACATCAAATAGGCAAGTAGATTATTTAATTGCTACATTTGATGGTATTGTTTTCAATTGGTGGCAAGGATTAACAGAAAATATTAAAGCTATAATAAAAAGAAATATACAAACTAAATTAATAGATAATACTGATAGAGGAATTGAAATCTTAGTTGCTTATCTTTCTGATGAATTTCTAGGAGAACAGTGGCATGACCCTGATAAAGAAGGTACTAAAGAAAAAGAAGAAGCTAGAACTAATTTAATAAATCTCAGAATATGTAGTATGAAGCATTTAAAACAATATACTTGTGAATTTAAAGAATACTATTATACTCAGTATTATAGTAATGAAGATCAGAGTATATATCTCAATATGTACTTTTTAAAACTTCCACATCCTTGGAATAAATATATAATGAATAAATGGAATGAAGAAAATAAAGATTTAACTTCAACTCTAGAAAAAAGAATTAGTTTTCTCTTTTCAGAGTTAAGTAAATTATGTAAATCTCAAGATTTATATAGAAGAACTAAAAAATTTTCACCTTTATATTGTAATGAATTTGAAATACCCAACCAATGGGGATGTAATAAAGAAAGAATAAAGAAAACAAAAAGAAGGTTTCATAAAAAGAAGTATAAAAAATATACTCATTTTCAAAAGAAAAATATAAAACCAAAAAGAAGATATTTTAAAAGAAAACCTACCTTTAAAAGAAATAAAAAATTTTCACAATGTCAATGTTGGAATTGTGGAGAAATTGGACATAAATCACCTGAATGTAAAAAACCTAAAAAGATTCGAAGTATAGAAGGTGAATTTATAGAACTTCAAGATGAATTATCTGAAGTTTCAGATATAGAAAATTATTTAGATAAAGAAATATATATAGAAGAAGAACCATACTTTAGTCATTCTGAAAATGAATAAAGATATAATTGAAACTGAAGATTCAGATAAAGAAGTAGAAATATATGAAGGATCTGAAGATTATGCTCAACGAATAACCTTTGATCAAGAAACATTAGTAAAAATAAAAGGATTAAAACTTGATGCTACTAACCCTACTAAAAGTACTTTTAAGTCTTTTGGTGATTTAATAAAAAGAGAAAAGATAAATATATATGATTATCATGCAGTTGAAAAATCTATAAATGTTGAACATACTAAAGGGCAAATTAGGTTAAATTTGCTTACAAAATCCGCAATAAATCAAGCTTTAAATAAAATCAAAAATAAAGAAATAAGAAAGAAGATAAAATATGTTTATCTTGGTCGAATTCAAATTCTAGTTAAAGCCTTATTTAGAGATGGCATAGATAGTCCTATGGTTATTTCACTTCATGACCAAAGATTTACAGATGCTAAAAATAGTCATTTAGGAACAGTTGAAGGAAATTTAATATATTCACAATTTCGCTTTGATTGTTATCCAAAATATAGTGTTGATATAAATGATCAAAATATAAATGATACTTTAAGTTTACACTTTCAACTTTTGAAAGATTTAAAACTTAGAGATAAAAGTCAAGCATTTACCTTTTACTATAGAGCAATTTATGCTTTTACTAATAGTAATTATGGTAAAATATATCAAGAGAAACCATATATTGAAATTGATAATGAATGCAGGGAAATAACAACAATAAAGTTACCAATGATAGAAGAAATTAAAGAAATAAAAGATTATGAAATTAAAATAAACAGAAAACCCATTTTAGAATATGGATCTAGTAGTAGTTCAATACCACAAATAGATTTTGGGAAAAATTCTATATCTAAAAAAAGTGTTAGTAAGTCATTGCTTACTAATGTTGAATTTACTAGACAAGATATAACCAATACAATGATTATAAATGCTAAATATTTTAATGGTCAAGAATATATTGAAGGACCAAATATATTAATTGATACAGGAGCCAGTGGCAATCACCTTGCGAAATATAAAAATAAAGGTTTAATTGCAAAGGTTGCTTCCACAATATTTCAATATAAAAACTTTGAAGGTCAATTAATAACTTGTGATCAAGAGGTACAAGTTTCAATAATTTTTAAAGAAGTAAGAATAATTGTACCTTGCTATATAGATAGTGATATGGCAGGAGACTATTACGATATAATTCTAGGTAATAGTTTCTTAAATCAATATGATTATTATAAAATAGAGAAACATGGAGTTACATTACAAATTGGAAATATAAAGATCTTTTGTAAAAAACATGAAGGGAATTAATTTTCCTTTGAGTGTCTTTGTACAACTAACAGTACAAGATACTAATATAACAACATGCGCCTTAATAGATAATGGTTCAGAAATAACTTTGTTTAAATCCTTTCTCTATACTAAATGGCAAGAGAATGGGAATATAAAAATAAAGGGTGTTACGGGTCAATCCGAACACATTAATAAAAAGGCAGATAAAGTAAATGTTATATTAGGAAGTAAAATTATTACTATAAATACTATATATGATTATAACTCCCTTGAAGCTGACATATTGTTAGGAAATGATTTCCTACAACAATTTCAGTTTTACTCACAGAATCTTTATTCTGTTATTCTAAAAATGAAATGTAATCATTATTTAAAATTATCCCGAATCAATGAGCCATTCAGAGTTCAGCCAGCGAAGCTTGGTGGACCATATGATAAAATTTCGATAAAAATACATAATATAATAATAAAACGGATAACTCTTGAAGATGTAATAAAACAACTAAAAGACAATTATAATGATCATCCTCTAGCTTTTTATAAAGAGTCTGATTTAAAGGCAAAAATAGAACTAACTGAAAACATAGTTATAAAAGAAAGGCCTATGTTATATACAGAAAATGATAGAAAAGAATTTGATAAACAAATAAATGAATTATTATATAAAAATCCACCTTTGATTAGAAGAAGTAATAGTCCTTTTAGTAGCCCAGCTTTCATGGTTGAAAATGAAGCTGAGAAAAAACGAGGAAAACCTAGAATGGTAATAAATTATAAAAGACTAAATCACTTTACTAGGTCAGATAGTTATTATCTCCCTAATAAAGAAATTTTACTAAATCTTGTTAAAAGAAAGAAATATTACTCTAAATTCGATTGTACTTCGGGTTTTTGGCAAATAAAAATGGAGCCTGAAAGTATACAATACACAACATTTAGTTCCCCTCAAGGACAGTTCGAATGGTTAGTTATGCCATTTGGATTAAAAAATGCACCTTCTATATATCAAAGAAGAATGGATAAAATCTTTAATAAATATAAAGAATTTCTTGTTGTTTATGTTGATGATGTTTTAATTGCTTCTAATACTTTAGAAGAACATAAAACTCATCTTCTACAATTTGCTAAAACTTGTAAAAAAAATGGTATAGTCCTATCTGAAAGAAATGCTATAATTTGTAAAGAAGAAATTGAATTTCTAGGATTAAAATTGAATCAAGAAGGAATTAAACTTCAACCCCACATATCTAAGAAAATTTGTGAATTTCCTGATAAATTGGAAAATAGAAATCAAATTAAAAAATTTCTCGATTGTCTAAACTATGCTGAGGGATTCATAATTAATCTTGCTAAAAAGAAGCATGAGATTCAAAAATTGCTTCGAAAAAATAATACTAAAGGTTGGAGTAATCAACATACAGAAATTGTTAAAACTTTAAAGGAAGAATGTAAAACTTTGCCAGAATTAAAACTTCCTGATGAAAATGATAAATTGATTATACAAACGGATGCGTCAGATCTATATTGGGCAGCATTGCTTAAAACCGATCTCAATGAGATATGCAGTTATACAAGTGGTACTTTCGGTCAAGCTGAGGTCAACTATACAATCCATGAGAAAGAACTTCTAGCCATCATAAAAGGAATTCAGAAATTCTCTCTCTTTTTATATCAAAAGCCTTTTAAAGTTCATACCGACAATACCCAAATACAATCCTTAGTCTTCAATAAATTACCAAATACACCCCAATACAGAAGGCTACATAGATGGCAAGTTTTCCTGTCCTTTTATAGTTTCAAAATAGAGTATATAAGAGGTTCAGAAAATTTTCTAGCCGATTTCATTTCTAGAAATACAGAATTTGGAAACGGATGAGTTCTCCAACTCTAAAATGGATAAGATGGGTATGCATTTCCCTATAAATGCAAATAGAGTGATTGTATGTACTATACATACAGCTAGTCCACTATCTAACGGTTGGTGGTAAAGACTTATCAAATCCGTTGATGGGTGACAATTTCCCAAAAATTATACTGATGATACAGATCATCTTATAAAATTTCTATTTTTCTGGAGGAATAAAATAAAGAAAGATGGATCTTGAAGAGCTAAAGAATGAGATAGACGATATTGTCTTGGTCTGTCAAGACATTGTTGACAGTAATAAAGCTCTGAAAGATTTGATAGAATTAAATTTTAAAACAGTTACAGATATCTCTCAAGAAGGACTTAGGAGAGCCCTTTTTCTTCAAGAAAGTCTAGATTTGTTCCTTGAATCTAGAAATAAAGAAAAAGAAACAATGAGTGAAGAAAAAAATGAGAGTGATAAAAGGGAAAGCAATAAAGGTAAAGAAAAAGCAGAGTCTTCTGGAAGTCAAGGTACTAAACCAGTATCTGATAAAGACTTTTTAGACTCCATGAAAAATAAAGAAAACACTTCTAAATCTCAAAGTGATGTTGAAGTTATCGAAATAAAAATCAATAAACCTGAAAGTTTCAACAACAGGGGATCCAATGAAGAGTTTGTTCCTACAAATAAATGGGAACGAGAATATAAAGAAGTTGCTGAAGAAGCTTATAAATGGGAGATTTCCAGGACACTATTCTACTCTAAAGGATATAGTGTTCATCCAAAAATCACCGCCATATTTGGAGCTGATCCTCATAAAGTTTTCCAGCTTGCAAATTATGGATTTCTTGATCTGCTATATGTTGGTAAAGATCTAAAGGAGATTTCAGAATTTGATGACCGTTTAAATCCCAGGTCAGTCAAGTTGCAAGAAATAGAGAAGTCGTACTCAAGTTCTATTCTATAGCTCCAGAACCTGAGATGCGCATTTGGCATGAAGTCCAGCACATGATCACCATAGATGTTATAACTACAAACTTAAAGATCGAAACTGGTATAAAGAATTTTAGATCTTTCAAGTTCACCAATTCATGGATCACAGAGAGAAGAGCCATGGGCATTAAAGCCATTCAATCCATTACTGAGTCTTTATGGGAGCGACAATATGAAACTCTCATGCAGGCTAATAACTGGATTCTACTAAAGAAAGGAGGACAGATAAAATCTCCATTGCTAAAGGAGTTCCTCAATAAATTTTTCAGACATGAATTTTATTGCACAGAGACTACAAGAAAGAAAGCTTGCAAAATGATTGGCTGTTGTAAATCATGATGTAAGCATTTACGTCAGCACAAGGAATGACGGATGCCATGACGTCATCATCCACTAAACAATTATGGCAGACATCTGTGAAGCAGCTTTTGACTTCTGAGGCTAAAGACGATAAAGATCCAGCTCATAAAGAAAAGGACAGAGGACGCCAACTAAAACTTTGAAGTCCAAATAGTTAGATTTCTAGATCTATAAATTGTACTTAGATTTCAATTGTAAGAAGAGAAAAAAAACTCACATTCAAAAAACATTCAGAAAAATATCCATAGAATAGGAAACCAGCTTTTCTAAATCTTTGTAACTATCTTCTAAATCATGGTTGTATAAATCCTTGTTGAAGGAAATAAAGCCAGTTTATTTTCATAAATATTCAAGTTTAGAAATCTTTCTATAGAAATCTTTTAAGCTTGTATTTCTCCTAAATTTTCCAAAATTCTCTAACCCTACGAAGGCCGTAATGATTACACCGTTCGAGACAGTAGCCGTTTGGAAGCGTAAGTCCCGTAAAGCCAGGAGGGCGTTTGGGCAAAAACCAGTCAGGCTTGTCAAGGTGATTGAAGACGAGTCCAGAAGGAGGATTAAAGAATTAGGATATCAAGGAGGTAATATACTTTTAAAAGATTTAAATAGAAATATTTTTCTACTCGATGTTATGAAAGTATGTGGTTTTAAAGTACTTCATCAATTATTTTTGAGAGTTATGCACATGTATGATTATTGTTTGGTTATATAAGATATAAAATAATGGGAAAAGATTTTGATATCATAAAGAACCAATTTAAAAGAAAAAACAATACTAAAAAGAAAATAGCAATTTTAAAACCACTAGAAGATCTACCCGAAGAGTTAAGAATTCTTATTGCGACATATAATAATAAAGAAGATTATGTTATTGATCTAATCAATAAAACTATAAATCACGAAATCCTTAAAAATTATGTTAAACAATTAGAACAAATAGATAGAGAATTAAAAGAACTTTGGGAAGCAGATAGAACACTAGAAAACTATATTATTATGCAGTGTAAAAATCTAGAAAGAGTAAAACTAATAAAATTTATATATGATGAAAATTGGGATATACCGTACTTTTTCTGAAACTTAGAGGTATAAAAACATAAAGAAATCAAAAGTTTGGATCATAAAGTAAATAAAGAAATCTTAAATTGTGAAATTACTATTTAAATAGTAAAATTACTATGCAAAAGGGATAAAATGAAAAACCTTTTTAAAAGAAGGACATTTTGAAAATAAACATACAAAAGTAGGGCAAAATAAAAATTAAATCGCATAATAATTACCCATAGTCGATGACATTTTATTCTTGTGCAAAATAAAATAAAAAATAATTTAATTATATATTTAAATTTTAAATATATGATTATAGATATTTATTGAATTTCATACATGAATATATGATTTTTAACTATTTGCTATGTGTTTTATTAAATATATTATACAAAAATAATTAAAGATAAAAGTAAAATTGTAAGATAAGAAAGTCAAAATGGTTGATAAATGAGAGTTGAGGGAAACTAAAGAAAATATAGATAGAGGAGAAAGAATCACTACCAAAAATATTCTCTTTACTCACGAAAAATTTATGATAGAGAAATTTTGTCACAAATCTAAGTTATCTGTAATAAAATAGTGACAAAATTAGGAGGGCGTAAATGTGTCACTTTTGAGTTAAACTTTTAAAAATTTTAGGTTCAAGCTCAAACTCACCTAAAAAAATTGGGCTAAAGCTCAAGCTCATTGATCTTATAAATTTCTATTCAAGCTCAAGCTCATCACAAAAGTTTTGAGCACAAGATCAGCTCATTTATATGGTTGAGCCTATTCAAGCTTGAGCTCAAAGTCGAGCTCACCTCTAGTAAAACTTATTGGAAATCTTGGATTAATATGAATTTTGATATTTGATATGCATATATTATAAAATTGAATTATTATAAGTAATATTATGGAGTCTATGCTGATAATGTATGTATTTTCTATACTTCGCTAGTATACATTAGATTATTTCTAATATATTTTCAAATAAAAAATAAAAATAATAGCTCATGATTCCGCACGCGAGCTCTTAAACACTTATTTTTAGACTCTAGCTCGAGCTCGAAAAATTCAAGCTTGTGCCAAGCCTAACTCGAGCCAACTTATTGAGCTCTTAAATCGGCTTAGTTCATCTTATTCCTTTGGACAGAATTCAATGTAGATAAAACTAAAATAACAATTTAGTGATAAGGTATTTACTAATGAAATTTTTATAAACAAAATCAGTCACAAACACTAAAGACACAAACATGATTATTAAACACCTTTGGGTCTTTATTAACAGTGTGTGTGTGTATACACACGCATTATATATATATATATGTGTGTGTGTGTGTGTGTGTGTGTAGTAATTATGTGTAGCACAATATAGGAGATGCTTGAATCTTGATGGAAGTAAATGTAGGGCAAAGTGCATGTTAGTTCCTCATTGATTACACGTAGCTTAAGGATGCTAAGATGTATTTCACACGTTACTCCAGTGTATGTAGATACACAAACATATTAATGCAGATTCATTTTAGATGGTTCCCGTTAAGTCAACCAATGAACATCATGCAACATAGATTTCTTATAAAAGAAATTGTATGATTTTCAACCCATATATATTAATGTTAATTGAGCTTATTGTACTATAAATTATTCAAAGTGTACGTGGATAAGATTTGGAGATAAAAATATTCAAAGAAATTAAAATTCAAATTATTTTTTAGTGACTAATTGTCAAGATTTCAAATTATTACCATATCAGTCACCACTAGTCTAAAGATAGGCAAAGCACTTAGATTTACATGATAACGATTTTCCTTACAATGCTCTATAATTTTTAAGCATTAAATTGACATATTATTCGAATCGGTTTTTATTTCATATCTAAGTCCAAATTCTTCTCTCTTTCTCAAAAAATTCTTATCCGAATCTGATTTGATTTACTCACCAAATCGCGTAACAAATGTATTACTCTTGATATTTATTTTCAGGATTAGTTTTGTGTAAATATTGCAGTTTTGTAATTTGTACAGTTCATAGGAGTGCAATTTTATTAGTTGGGAGAATCACGTTTTCTACTCTTTTCTTTTCCCACCTTCTGTACAATTTAGTTAGTTGAGTTTATTTTTCTTTTTCCTCTGCTATAAATTGTGAGACGTAGATTGTAAGCAGAGTTTCTAGAATGAGAATTATTTTTCTCACTAGATTGTTCACAATTACACTTGTCAAGTGATTAATGATCACTTTCTCTAAAATTATCAATTATTCATAGAATAAGTATAAAATATTATCCGT
This sequence comes from Petrea volubilis, assembly GCA_026212405.1. NCBI lineage: Eukaryota > Viridiplantae > Streptophyta > Magnoliopsida > Lamiales > Verbenaceae > Petrea > Petrea volubilis. Next base: position 9,768,281 of record CM047879.1, read on the forward strand.
GTGGTAAGCAATGGTTCAGTCGAGCCAAATATCTCTCTCTAAAAAATGGAAATAGTCTATTGCTTGCTAAGTTCGAATTAATTAGTCACTTCAAGAAAATAATAAATTAGCGAAAATATAACAACTGATCTTGAAAAACTTGTTATCAATTAAATACATTTAGTGACAACAAAATTTTGTTGTCACAAAACATAGTTAACACAATATCAATAGTGAGAAAATAATGTAAAAAGGTGACAACATAATACAAAATTGATAATTAGTGACACACATATGGTGGCAACTTAGTGATAATAGAATCTTGTTACAAAATTCTAATGATAATTTTTTTTTGTCACCAAGTTGTCACTATAAATGTGTCACTATAAGAAGATAAAAGTTGTTGTCATTAAAAAACTTAATTAGTGACAAAATAAAAGATGTTGTCACCTGATGTAATTATTTGTGACAATTTTTATATTATCACTTTTAAATATTCTCAATAATATTACTTTTTCTTGTACTGAGTTTTCGATATAATTTTTTAATACAGGCATCGTAATATGACATATAATGAAGGGCTAAAGTCGTTGAATTAATCTATTACCACAAGTAACCCATTAAAGAATAAAGAGGTTTATAATGTCAATTGAAGCCACGAATTAAAAATTATGTTGCATGTTGCAATTTCTTTATTGACAGATAAGTAATTGCTTAATCTGTAGATATCGATCGATCAGTGTGAGGTCCATCTTGCATATCATAAAGTAACAAACAATAATTATTTGTCTATGCCTCGTCATATTTTTGGAGCTTTATATTTCAAATATTAGTGTATGATTGAGAGGTTGGCTAGGTTTATTTAAAACATCTTATAAGTTCTTACATCTTTTAAGATATTTTAAAAATTTATAAGATGTTGGATCTTATTTTAAAAATAAATTATTAAAATATTTGGATAACTAAGAAAGGGTATAGTTTATAAGATGTTAGTAATGATAATATTGTAATTAACTTGATTGAAAATAAACGAGATTCGTAGATCTTAAAAAACAAGTTGCTACCTCCTTATTTTTTTAAATAGAGCTTATAAACTCTTAAATATCTTTATTTGAGAAACTTATAAGCTCCGATTCCAAAATTTTTAACAAACATTGACATCATTCTATAAATTTTCAAATATCTTATAAAATATTTTGACGAGCTTTAAGCTTAGCCAAACGCCCGGTAAATAAAATTATTTTTGTAGCGTGAGGTCATAATTTTTTAAGCTGATTTATTCTCCGATTTTGTTTTTGACTTTTTGTTGTACGTAAGCGTTGCACGGTGATTGGATGGACGAGAAAGTCAATATAGAAACTCAAGTCTTGGATTACAACCTATAATGGATCATTTTTAAAATTAGAATTATTGTGTTGAACACGAGACTTCTTCTACACGTATTCGATGCATGTACCACTTGGTATGTCCATTTAAACAAATTCATCATTTCTGACAGCATATCGAACCCATTATCAACAGTGTATTCAATACTTTTTCTAAACATATAAAATCTTTTTTAATATATTTTTGTAAGTATAATTAAAAATTGAAAGTCTCTAAAGTTATTTGAAAAGAAAAAATCTGTTTCATTTACTAATTTCTTTTTCTCATTATAATTTTTTTTATAAAAATAAAACAGAAATTTAGTTTTAAATTAAATAGTTCATAGATGATAGATCACACAAATAGAATCGTGGTACAATTACGAATATTAACTTCCTCTTTTTGATAGTTCTATCAATATGTATGTATAAATCTTATACTATATATATATATATATATATATAAATGTATATGTATATTGACACTGAAGTAATATAAAAATACTTTTATAAATAGTGTTGTGTTGGAGACGTGATATCTCATGAAATTTCTAGAAATTTGGTATTGCTCTGCGTGTACCCTGTCGTGTTCGCATCGCTCTTCCGTGTATGTACAACATAGATTACAGCCTTTTCCTTTTTCTTTTTCTTTTTCTTTTTCTTCATTTTCTTTTTTCCTTTATTATGATAAGTAACTAGATTACAACTTGATAGCCAATACAGGACATTCACCTTTTTTTTTTTTAGTGTCGGCCAAAATGAACCGCTCAGTGCGCAAAGGCGGCAAAATTAATTATGGACATCTGTAGAAATTTCATTATGTGTTGTGGGAAAATTCTTGCTCAAATTTGATTTGACCGCACCCAATCAATCATATAATAAATGTTAATACACTTGTCATGTGATTGACCACTCTCCTTAAACTGTGCACCAATCACATAACAAGTGTAAAATATTCGACACGTGATTAGTCCCAATGTGGCCGAATCTGATATGGATAAGAATTTCCTTGTATTGTGATTAGTCATCGTCCTAGTTACCTTAAAATTTGGCGAGTTATTGTGATAGCTCGCAAGTGATTAGGTAGTAGCATATATTTGTAACATATGACCTCGCTTTTCTTTTGAATATGTCCTTTCATGAATTTGCTATCAACTAAACGATCCTTTGGGGCTGTCGAAGGCCGTCAAATTTGAACCAAATTAGGATAATTTTTGATATCAAACTCGAATATCTATTTCAATAATCGAATTTGGTTCAATTTTCTGTGGGATAAGTGTCTATTAATATCAAGCCTAAGTATAATAAAAGTTTGCAAGTCAATTCAAAAGCAATCGGAAAAACAATAACCAATAATTAAAGGTCTAAAATCATATAATTAGTAAGAAGAATTAAAATAGAAACTCAATTTTTATTTAAAAAGCAATGAAATATTAATTTTATAATGTTTAGAAAAAGATAAAAAAAAATTATTTTATTAAAGAAAATGCCTCGAAAATAAAAATTAGCGCATTTAATTAAGAAGTGAATGTAAGATAAGGTATAGTTTTAAAACTTTCTTTGATTTTTCGAAATACATGGTAATACACGTTTTAGTCCATACATTAAACCGTGTTTGATTCATTGTCTAAAGATGGAATGAAACTCGAGAATTCATGTTCATGTGGTGTAGAAATATTAGTGGTTTGGACTTAACTCAACCCCAAAAACTAACTCAAGAGATGAGGATTGCCCAAACTTTTATTAAGTAGACCACATCTTGGTATTTAGTCGATGTGGAATAGTTAACACATGGACTAAATAATCGATCACTCCATTATTCAATCTCTGGGGAGGAAGGTGTATTATTATGATAGTTGAATCCAAATATTTGATTTAAGGAGTTTTATTATTAGGCCAGTGCCCTAATATACACAAAAATGAAAAACAGAAAAAGGTGTAGGAAGTTAAAATCGTTGAACTGACGATGATAAATCAAAAAGAGAGTCTAAACGCATCACTACACACAAATATCGCTTTGCTATGTTAGGGGAGTTTAATCCAATCCAGCTAATCAAACGAAATGATCCATTGAATGTTTTAATTACTTAAGAGTTTTAAAAATAAAATGGAAATGATTTGGATTAAAAATTACCCCAAATTATGGCCCAATAATGAGTATGGTTCCTGTATGTTTGAAATCCGGTAATTGAATCCATGGATCTGACTGCACATTTGATATGGGATCTAAGTGGACTGTAGTGCGAAAAACCCAACTCGAAGGGATGTACCCACAAGTTTGGTTAATCATTCGAATCTTCTATGACATTTTTGTCTAATATTTTTTTCAAGATTTGGCTACTATAATCTTTCGGATCACAATGTTTTTTTTAAAGATATTTTACAATGAAATACGAGAAAAATATAAATGAAATGGATAAAAAAAATAGGGAGTTCCATCGTTTCTATGGTTACTTTTTAAACAATGAGGTCTTCTCTATATACTGGTGCCCTTATTTCATCATTTAATCAATGTTATTGGCAACTTGTATGGTTCACATCACACTCTTTGGATCTACCCTTAAATTACCCAACAACAAGTCTTTTCACAATGTTATTATAATTACTAATACACGTTATATTTATTGATCATATATTTTTCTTAATTTCAATTGCTCATCAATACATGTGATGAGCATTACAACAAAATGTTATAGAAGATCTAGGCGTCTCTTTTTTTATTTCAACTGCTTATCAATAGACATGATATGTATTGAAGAGTGTAATAAAAATATTATATGAAAAATGTTACAAAAGATCTGGATTGATTAATTCGACATTTCACCTCATCAATATGGATAATAAATATATTTTTCCTTCTCTAAATTTTCTAGAAAGAGGTTTAATTCACATGTTTCAAATTTATTTATTTTGAAATAAATTAAGGTCAAAATCATTTTGCCCTCCTCTATTATGGGTTTTGCATCAAATACCCCCTTATACTATAAAAAACATCAAACACCCCCCTTACCCTAAAAAATTCACAGCAATGGACAAAAATAACATTGAGTTCAATTAAAGGTTCTATTCATTTTGCCCCCTCTATAATAGATTATATAGCACTAAAACCCACTTTACAATTAAATGTTACTAATCTGATTTCAAATTTTATTCAACTTGTGAAACTTTATTAAATAAAATAACCTTTAATTAATTTTAAAATAAATAAATAACACTAAGCCATACTCATGGACTTTTTGTCCACTTGAAAATTCTTAGATAAATCAAGATGAATCATATATGAAGCCTTTTCTAATTTTGAATTTATTTTTCAAAAATATACAATTACCTTCAATTTTTAATTAATTAATATATTCAAACTATATATGAGCAGTTTCATAATATAATTATTTATACTATTGAATTTGTATCAACTATATTTATTATGAACCTTTTTACCTTCTAACAGTCGAAGATGCAAAATATCGGTTGATCAATAACCATATTTTGGGCTATTTCTATTTGAATTCATTAAATTTAATGTGCCCAAACATGTTAAATAATGTAGATATTATGATCAATATTTTATATGATCATTAAAGAGTATAAATAACTATATTATAAAATTTTCATGCATGATCAAACACATTAGTGAATCAAATTTTCAAATGCCTAGTTATTTATTTGTGAAGGTGAATTCAAATTAGAGATAAAAAAAAAAAAAGAAGGAAAGAATTAGAAGTTTATAAATTGACCTACATGAAATTAAATTCAAGTGGGAAAAAAATTTCAAATGTATTGTCTGAAGGTATTTATTATTTTAAATAATTATAATTTATTTTATTCAATGAAGTTGGTTGAATAAAATTTTAAGTTAAATTAATAAAAAAAATTGTAATATATAGTCCTTATAGTGGGGCTTAAGTAAATATATATATATATATATTTTTTTTTTTTAATTTAGTTCAAGGTTATTTTTGTTTATTTATGTAAGTGTTTTAGGATCAGAAGTGTTTAATGTTTTTCATGGTACAAGTTTTGTTTATCTATACTATTAATAAAGCACTTAGGGGAACTAATAACCACCTTCATCTCTTTTTCTCTCCTCTATCAATATATATGTATATATATACATACATACATATATATATATATGTATTCAAGTCTCTTTTATCATCTTTCTTATTTATTTGTTAATCTTATATTTTTCGTTTTATTGTATATTATTGTTATAATAAATTTAGTAAAGTGCATTATAATAATTAAAATATATATAATCATGTACAAAATTAAATAAATATTATAATTTTATATTAAAATTTAAATATATAATTAAATTTTATTTTATTTTATTTTGTGCATATGTTGAGCGTGTCGAATCGACTAGTTTATATAAGTGGTTTAGAACGCACATGACAACTTGGAAATGAGATTTTTCAAGGAAAGTTACACTCTTCTCACTCCACAAACCTTGACCATCTTACAAATGAGGTCTCTTCCCTACTTATAGGTTTCCACATTCTCAATGGACGGTGGGAATTGATTAAATATAACGGTTAGGATATGTTCTCTAGAACTCTCCTTTATTTATACAAATACTTTAATAGGTTATATTTGAAATAATATTTAATATCTCATAAGCTTTTGCATCTTATAAAATATTAGAATTTTATTTTAAAAATAAGTTACTAAAGTGTTTTAATAATAAGATGAGTATAACTTATAAGATGTTAGTAATAGTTGTAATTAATTTGGTTGGAAATAAGAGAGTTTGGTAGTATCTTAAAAAAATAAGTTAACATCTCCTTAATTTTTTAAAAAAGAGCTTATAAACTACTTCTAAGTATATTATTTTATGAACTTATAAGTTCTTTCTTTAAAAGTTTTGCAAAAACATTTTATCAATGGTAAACATCTTATAAGATAATTTTCAAAAATTTATAAATTTAGCCAAACACTCTCTATACTTAGCCAAACAACGGGCGATTTACACTTTGTACCTTAAAAACACATTAAATAGTCATTTTGAAACCTAAAAAAAAAACAGCAGATTAAACCCCAGAAAGCCTTTAGTTTTGGCATCAATACACTGATACTATTTCCAGGCCAAAAAATCCAAGGGAGTTGACTTCTTATGAGGGCAAAACTATCAGCCTAAAAAACAAATATATTTTTACTCTAAACTCCAACATCTAACACGAAAATAGTACTAAACACCAAATCTTCCCTATATATTAAAAATATGACTTTTGTCTATTGAAGTTTATTCTTTTACAGTAATATGACAATTCTCAAACTAGATCATTATTTTTAAGAATAAATATTTGGAGTTAAAATACAAATAGAAAAAATTCTTTACCAATAAATAGGCGAAATTAGTTAAGAGGAAAAAAACAAAAAATAAGATCACAATCAGTAGCAAATAAAACAATATATTTTAATTTCCTTCTCAAAAAATTCATCATTTAGCAATTTAACATAGATTAACACAATAATTATTCACCATGTCTAAGCAAAATTTTTCAAAAAAGATATTCAATACAATAAATTGTATATAAAATTTCTTCTTATCATAACAAGGAGCCTCACAGTCATGTTGAATAAATGAAGAACTTTTGTGTGCTTCTATCAATTTTCATATCATTGCTCCAATTCTATATTAACCTTTGAATTTATTTTTGAAATTTTTTCCAAGTTTTACTTGAGGAATGAAGAGTTTTACTTGCAAAAAACCTTAGTTTTGCTTTGGAGATTGTTACTTTGTTTTCCGTTTCATGTAAAGGTAAAATACCTCAAAGAGATTTTGCAAATCATGTTCAAGATTTTGGAGGGAGATTTTTGCCATCAGAAGAAGTCAACTCCGATGGATCTTTTGGTCTAAAAATGATAAGGGTGAATTGATACCAAAATTATTATTTTTTTAAGGTGTAATATGCTAAGATTTTTTTTTTCTTTTTGAGAGTGTAAAGTGGCTATTTAAAATGAAAAATGTAAATCACCCCAAACAACCTCTAAATTTGTGATAAATATATTTTTTTTTTCACCAAGCACACCCCTTGCAATATTTTCCACATTTCCATCTATATAGTCTCTTTATTCATGAACTGTATTTAAGTTTGAACAAAAAATTTTAAAATAACTTAGCTGTCACATTTAAGTCTTTCTCAATTAATGGCCATGAAAAGGGGTGAATGAATCCCCCAGGTAAAACGCAAACGACAACTAATTTACCGAATTAACTATCGACGTGTCTATCCGTTGTGAACTGAGAGAGTACAAAAATAAACATCGTAACTAGTAATTTTACTATTGTATTAAATTACACCATAAATTCAATGTCGGGCAAATAAATATATTTATTATTATATATATGGAACTAACAATTTTTTCAGTAATTATATCTTATCGTTACCAGAGGAAATGATTGAACCAACAACTGAGGAAAAGCTGAAACACCAACTTAACTCAGCTCATCGACCCATAATTATATACATCGTATATATTTATAATGTAAAATAAAAAATATAAATATTGATTGAAATAAAAAATTAAAATTAAATAATACACTTGAAAACTTTATTTAACTTGAGGATTCTAACTCATTTCTCTTAAAATTTACTCCGTATTAACGATAATATGATATACTTGATATGTTGGTAGATACTTTTAATGTATTAAATTCAGAATATTTATTTGAATAAATAATCATATTTTTTTTCAAATCTATTATATGAATATTTATTGATAACAATATTACAGAGGGAAAAAAAAAGAATTAATATTATTGATAAGTCAACTTAAGTAGGTGCTAGTTGTAATATTAGTATAACCTCAGGGGGTTTCTCGTAAATTAACATAATCTCGGGGTGGTCCGTGTAAATCATCCAAAAAGAGGGAAGGGGTATTTTCAGAAATTGAAATAAATTTGTAATATTGATATAACCTTAGGGGGTTTTTTGTAATTTTTTAAAAAGTAAGGGGATTTTTCGTAAATTGATCCAAACCTCAGGAATGGTCAGTGTAATTCGCCCATAATTAAAAGTCTAAAATCATATAATTAGTAAGAAGAATTAAAATAGAAACTCAATTTTTATTTAAAAGGCAATGAAATATTAATTTTTTAATGTTTAGAAAAAGATTAAAAAAAAGTATTTTATTAAAGAAAATGCCTCGAAAATAAAAATTAGCGCATTTAGTCATACTACATTTATTGCATATTAATTAAGAAGTGAATGTAAGATAAGGTATATAATTTTAAGACTTTCTTTTATTTTTCGAAATACATGGTAATACACGTTTTAGTCCATACATTAAACCGTGTTTGATTCATTGTCTAAAGATGGAAAGAAACTCGAGAATTCATGTTCATGTGGTGTAGAAATATTAGTGGTTTAGGCTTAATTCAACCCCAAAAGCTAGTTCAAGATGTGAGGATTGCCCAAACTTTTATTAAGTAGACCACATCTTGATATTTAGTCGATGTGAAATAGTTAGGGGGAAAAATTGCTTTGCTATGTTAGGGGAGTTTAATCCAATCCAGCTAGTCCAACGAAATGATCCATTGAATGTTTTAATTAAGAGTTTTAAAAATAAAATGGAAATGATTTGGATTAAAATTACCCCATTGAAATCATAGGCAGCCCTATGAATCCCGTGAATGGCACGGGGAAAATACTTACGAAAATCATCCAAAAACCAAATTATGGCCCAATAATGAGTATGGTTCCTGTATGTTTGAAATCCGGTAATTGAATCCATGGATCTGAATGCACATTTGATATGGGACCTAAGAGGACTGTAGTGCGAAAAACCCGACTCCAAGGGATGTACGCACAAGTTCGGTTAATCATTCGAATCTTCTATAATATTTTTGTGTAATATTTTTTCCAAGCTTTGGCTACTATAATCTTTCGGATCACAATGTTTTTTTTTAGATATTTTACATGAAATACGAGAAAAATATAAATGAAATGGATAAAAAAAATAAAGAGTTCCATCGTTTCTATAGTTATTTCTTAAACAATGAGGTCTTCTCTATATATCGGTGCTCTTGTTTCATCATTTAATCAATGTTATTGGCAATTTGTATGGTTCACATCACACTCTTTGGATCTACCCATAAATTACCCAACAACAAGTCTTTTCACAATGTTGCTATACTTACTAATACGCGTTATATTTATTGATCATATATTTTTCTTAATTTCAATTGCTCATCAATACATGTGATGAGCGTTATAACAAAATGTTATAGAAGATCTAGGCGTCTCGTTTTTGATCTCAACTGCTTATCAATAGACATAATATGTATTGATAAGTGTAACAAAAATATTATATGAAAAATGTTACAAAAGATCTGGATTGATTAATTCGACATTTCACCTCATAAATATGGATAATAAATATATTTTTCCTTCTCTAAATTTTCCTGGAAAGAGGTTTAATTCACATGTTTCAAATTTATTTATTTTGAAATAAATTAAGGTCAAAATCATTTTGCCCTCCTCTATAATGGGTTTTGCATTAAATACCCCCTTATACTATAAAAAACATCAAACATCCCCCATACCCTAAAAAATTCACAGCAATGGACAAAAATAACATTGAGTTCAATTAAAGGTTCTATTCATTTTGCCCCCTCTATAATAGATTATATAGCACTAAAACCCACTTTACAATTAAATGTTACTAATCTGATTTCAAATTTTATTCAACTTGTGAAACTTTATTAAATAAAATAACCTTTAATTAATTTTAAAATAAATAAATAACACTAAGCCATACTCATGGACTTTTTGTCCACTTGAAAATTCTTAAATAATTAACACTTGAATTTATTTTTGAAATCTTTTCCAAATTTTACTTGAGAAATGAAGAGTTTTACTTGCAAAAAACCTTAGTTTTGCTTTGGAGATTGTTACTTTGTTTTCCGTTTCATGTACAGGTTAAATACCTCAAATAGATTTTACAAATCACATTCAGAATCTTAGAGGGAGATTTTTGCCATCATAAGAAGTCAACTCCGGTGGACCTTTTGGTCTAAAAATAATAAGGGTGAATTGATACCAAAACTAAATTTTTTTTTAAGGTGTAATATGCTAAGATTTTTTTTTTCTTTTTTAGAATGTAAAGCGGCTATTCAAAATGAAAAATGTAAATCACCCCAAACAACCTCTAAATTTGTGATAAATATTTTTTTTTTTCACCGAGCTCACCCCTTGCAATATTTTCCACATTTCCATCTATATAGTCTCTTTATTAATGAACTGTATTTAAGTTTGACCCAAAAATTTGAAAATAACTTAGCTGTCACATTTAAGTCTCTCTCAATTAATGGCCATGAAAAGGGGTGAATGAATCCCCCAGGTAAAACGTAAACGAGAACTAATTTACCTAATTAACTATCCACGTGTCTCTCTGTTGTGACCCGAGAGAGTACAAAATAAACATCGAAGCTAGTAATTTTACTATTGTATTAAATTACACCATAAATTCAATGTCGGGCAAATAAATATATTTATTATTATATATATGGAACTAACAATTTTTTCAGTAATTATATCTTATCGTTATCAGAGGAAATGATTGAACCAACAACTGAGGAAAAGCTGAAACACCAACTTAACTCAACTCATCGACCCATAATTAATACATCCTATGCTCTAACAATATGCGAAAGTTAATCCTCTGTCAGATCTAATTTAATTGGTGAAATCAATGTCCCGAAATTATAATAATATTTTGGATTTAATTCTCAATTGGTGTATGTGTGAGTTTTTATTCTGTTTTATAGTAATTTCTTTACTCCACTTTAATACTCCACATGTTCCATAATATTAATCGTCTTAAATTTTTTCACATAAATCAATTAAGCTAATAAATAATTTTTTTTTAGCTAAATTTAAAATAATTTATCAAAATTACCCTTCCCGTACCTTATCAAATTCCATTAAAAATAATAAATGAGGGTCAATTTAGGGGAAAAAAATTTAATCCTCTTTTGAAATTTTCGAAGTGACAAATATTTTGGGACAAAAAAAAAAACTCATGTTATGGAACAGAGGTAGTAATAAATTATGATGAAACAGTTTGATTTGGACATTATTTATTATTCGAGTTGTGATGTAATATTTGATTTGTATTTCGTGTTGTTGTAATTAAATATCTGTATTTAAAATAAATATATATATACGGAAATTAAAAGTTAGGTCCCCTCCAACGGTAATGATTTCAGTCAAACTCCTCGTGAAGGGGGCTCTTTTTCCCGTCAAAATCCATTTGAGTATAAGGACTTGAACGTTTGAAATTTTAATTGTTTTATTTGGAAATATGATTAAATGTTTTTAATCGAAAATGTAACTAAATGCCGTACTTCTAATAAAAAAATAGAATCAATTTTTATTTTCTAAGACGGAACTCAAATAAATAAATAATAATATTTATCCTAATATAATTTGACGAGTTTAACATAACAAAGAATTAATGAGACTTCACAAATCATTACAATCAAATTCAAGTATTATTTCTGCCTAACAATGTGATAGTAAATTAATGCCTCCTATTATCTCTAATATTATTTTTACTGGTACAATTTAATATATATTAAATTTTATTTTCACACGCTACTAATATGCAAAATATTTTTATAATAAAAATTGAAAAAAAAATAAAAATAACAGGATTTAAGCCCAAAAGTCATGGCGGGTCGCGGGACAGTAATCAAGAAAGCAGCAGTTTGTACCCAAAACAAGAGAACAAGAGAGAGAGAGAGAGAGAGAGATGGAACAAGGAGACAAAACCAGGGGAGGGCCATCAAAGAAGCATGACATTTTGTGGGAAAAAATGAGCAGAGTTAGGGAAAGAGGGGGGCACACGACTCCAGTAGCGACCTTTTGGAGAACAAATCATGGTGGCACAGGCACTGAACAAGTGCAACAAATTAGAAAATTTTCTGATCAAGCCTCCCCTTTTAACTACTTTACTAATGTAATTTCTTCAAGAAAACTCGCCGCCTCGCTTTGGGAACTCCATCATTACAACCTGCCGCTTGATAGCTTGCTCCGTGGTGGCGCCCCCTCTCCTCCGCCGCTTCGCGGCCTCAACCACCGCCACCACCACCACCGAGGGAAGTCTTATAATGATAAGGGCGGCCTTGAAGACCCTGATCCTTCACCCGGTTCTCCTGACCTGGTAAAGGGTTCAAAGACTCTTTTGTTTCTTCATGATTTTCATGTCCTAATTTTTTTTTTTTTTTTTTTTGTTTCTCAGCCTAATTGATGTTTGTTTAATGTTTTAAAAATATTGTCTTCATTTTTATTTACATTTGATTTAAGGGTTCATTACATTGACACCTCGCCCGAAATATTTAGATTAATAACTCATCTCTCAAATCTTTCATAATTACAATGACCTCCCCTCTAAGTTTGCATAATTACAAAACCCAAATGGAAATGTGAAACGACCTAATTATGCTCAAGTATACCAAATTGTTGAGAGATGATTTTGCGATTTAGTGTTGAATAATGTTTAAGTGATACTTTTCGTTAAAAATCCTACCAGAATGTTGTTAAACGGTGAAACTTGACGGGGATGCTAATATCGAGGGGGTGGTTTGTAGTTTGGGTATTTTAGCAGAGGTGTCAGTGTAGTTAATCCTTTGGTTTAAATTTTCATTTTTATGGATGAAAGGGGTTGTGTCTTGAGCATGAATTTTAGAAGGTATATGCCAATTTCAAGTACTTATATTTAGTAATATCTTCTCATCAAATAATTTTCTATTGCAGATTGAACCATATAACTCTGCCGTCACCGTTTCCCGATCCGTGGAATCAAAAGGGAGAGCTGGTGGCGCAACCTATAGCTTAAAAACATCCGCGGAACTAATCAAAGTTTTGGACCATATTTGGACCCTGGAAAAGCAGCACCTTTCAAATATGTCCCTCATAAAATCAATGAAAAAAGAGTTTGTTTCTGCTCGTTCGCAGATAAAAATGCTCGTGAGAGAGCAGAAAACCAATCACTGTGAAATGGAAGAATTACTTAAGCATATAAGAGAAGAGAAACTTGCTGTGAAGACGAAGGAGCATGATAGATTCGATGCTGTAATTCAGTCCATGAGAGACGAGCTGGAGGACGAGAGGAAATTGAGGAAGCAATCCGAAAGCATGCAAAGAAAGTTAGCTCGCGAGCTTTGTGATGTGAAAACATCTCTGGCTAGCATTTCTAAAGAACTTGAGACAGAGAGGAAGTCGCGTGCTCTCTTGGAAGAGCTTTGTGATGAGTTTGGATTGGGAATAAGAGATTACGAAAATGACGATTATGATCGGTTGATTCTTGATTTATCTCAATCGTGGCTTGATCAGAGGATGGAGGTGAAAACCCCAGATGGGGATGGTGCAGGAGAAAAGAAGAATGAAATGAGTTTGGAAATTGAAGCTTTTTTCTCCAAAAGAAATGATATTAATGGCAGCTGTCAAGGGACGAGGGGTCCCACATTTCGACTGAATGTAGCTGCCAGTGCTCCTCGGGATGAGGATGACGCAGATGGCTCAGCAACTAGTGAGCCTAATTGTTTTGAGCTAGAAAAAGATACTGGATCCATCCAAAAGAATCATTATGAGGAAAAGGTAAAGCAAACACCTGGTAAGGATGATGGGTTGCCTTGTTCAATCTGGAGGAGTTACTCGAATCCTGTGTGCCAACAGACGGAGAACCTGCCACCTCAGGATCCCGAGAGTTCCAAGTTATCTCCAAAGTTGCCACCTGACCTGAACAAAACTATCAAGACAAAGCCATTTGAAGTAGGAAGAAGGGGTCAACAGTCACACTACACACTCGCGCCAAAAAGGTTCAATCATCTGTTCTAGAAATTGATAATTTATTTTCTCAGCAGATACGCAAGTCTAGCGGATGTAAGTCGAAACACTGTTTCCTAACATATTTCACACATTATTGAAATTTGAAGCAAATATGAGAGAAAATAGAATGTATACAAGGCTCAAGCCTCCATCATCTAGATTATAACATTGAGAAGACAAATGAGGCTTCTCTTTCCTTTGGGTCACCTTCTATGATTGAGAAGGTTCTTTCATCTAAATCTATAACAGCGGTGCATAGCGTGTAAAGCAACGGACCTGAAAAAAAAAAAAAGTTATGAACTTAAGGTTTCTATCATAGTTGTGAAATTCTTGAAAACTTTGATTTTTCACATGCCTGTCATGTAAATTGGATATTTGGTGTCATTCTTGTCTCCAAGGAGTGATAGAAAGTCAGTTCTTGATCCCATGGGCAGCATAGCAGCTCTTTTTTGTCTGCTCAACGAATTCTCATCTTGTTCCTTCACAATCCAAAGCTCAGAAAATGATAATAATTAGGAATAATTACAGCTACACCCCTTGAAGTTTGATGTAAATACACTTAAAACACCCTGAGCTTTGCATATTTACAGAAATCACCAGAGCCGTCAACTTTTTAGGGGGTTTGACAATAAGACAAAAGTTGACAGAAGAGGTTGTCTTGTAATTATGCAAACCTCCGGGTGGTCTAACTGTAAGACAAATTGATGGTAAGGGTAGTTTTCAACTTCTCGTAATGATGCTCACTTCAGGAGGTTTAACTTTATTTACATGAAACCTCAAGGGGTGTAGGTGTAATTATCCCTAGAAATGAGCCTTTTTTAGTTCAATCAGATATGGGATTATCAAACCTGCCTGTTGAATTGTGAGATGAAGGTACATATTAGCATGGAAAAATGGCTCTGCCCCGACTTCATAAACCGAAGAGCGATTTCTTGATGCTGTCTCTACATTTAAAATCCTTCGTGCTTTTATGTCAATCAGATTGTAACTGTGCCCTACAGAAGCTTCTGATGAATAAATCCTCTGAAGCAATATCACATTTTCTATCAGAATCAGGAAAAATTTGCGTTTTCATCAGTCAGATATATAAACTTCCAAGTAATGCATGAGTTCTGAGGGACTTACTGCTAAGGCATCATCGATGCTTTGAGCTTCGAGCAAGTCCCTGGAGATGAAGTTCCTACCTACGGCCCCGGCAGCAATCTCGTGTGTACATGGTGGAACCGAATTCAACGTGAACACCTGCAGAAACTATGATTTATAGTAGGGCCTAAATACTCAAAACACCCGGTCGTTTCAATTTTGATTTTAAAATTACAAAAGACCCCCTTCAGACCATCGAAATGTGATAAACCATTGACGAAACATAAGAGGTTAACTGTAAGGTGGAGATAATTTGCAAGAGATGTATATGTAATTCCAATACCAGTCCATGATTATTGAAACCGAACGCACAGCTTGGAAGCTCCCCTGCATACGTGTAGGCCGTGAAGGATACGCCATTTGATAGAACTCCCTTAATCAAATAACTACATGAAAAAAAAAAATTCTGAGTTAAGCAAATTATCTAACTTCTTGCTCTCCCTATCATAATTCAAACGAATATATAGTAGACAACGTACGTATGGCCAACTAGTGCAATGTTAGCATCCTCATTGTGGGCTGCAACAGCCATGGAGTCACCAACAACAAGAATATCAGAACAATCATCATTAGTATCGCCCACCGAACTCTTTTCCTCCTTTGGAATGAACGGAAGTATCTCTTTCCTGAAATTAAGCAGCATTATCTGCAAAAACACAAAATATAGTGCTACAATGTCTTCACCATTAATTAGCCATTGGGTTTATGTGAAGTTACATACATACATACATATATATGTGTGTGAATATATATATATATATATACCTGGAGACAGGGGGCGCCGCTTCCTTGAGCAGTTCCTCTGAGTTCATCCCAATATTTGGGGTACTTATTCTTGTTATTTTCAAAGAGGGATTTGAGGAGTGAATCTGAGTGTGGTGATTGAGCAAAGGGGAGGAGCTGGTTTTGCATAATGAGGTCTTTTGCAAGCCTGCTTTTAATCTGTTTGGAGAATCTTTGGCCAATCAGAAATCCCATTTCATAGCTATCTTTACAAGGGCCAACTTCAAATATTTCTAGCTGTTTCATGTTGCTCTCCATGTACTTCTTCTGCTAGTGTGTGTTGTGTGTGTTTTTTCTGCAGGGAGGAATGCTTTTCTTTCTTAGCACCTTATCTTCATACTTAAAATCGTGATTCAAACGAGTAGTCGCTTCTTTGGTGTGATTTAGATGGTATACGCCTGTGCACTTAGTTCAGAAAATCTGTGTGGTGATTTTAGGCATGATGTGGAGGTTAAATATTACTTAGGGGAAAATATTAAAGAAACCCTTAAATAAATTTTTATATTCGAAATACCCATGAGATTAATTTTCAATCCTATAAACCCATTTCAAAAAGTTAATCTTTGAGGTAATTATATTTTGCCACCCAAATCATGTGTGTTTTTACACTTTGCAATATCAAATTTTAAATATTACCGATTACCACATAAAGTTTACGTTTCTTACCGATTGCCACCTAATTGCATTTTTCAACTAAAAATGCCAACCGGAGCGGCAACACATGTCGTCATTCCAGGTAAGCTTTTTGGCCCAAAAATACAATTAGATAACAACCAATAAAAAAAAGACACAAACTTTATGTGGCAATCAGTAAGACTTAAAATTTGATGTTGCAAAGTATAAAAACATGCATAGTTTGAGTGGCAAAGTGTAATTAACTCTTAATCATTTGATTCAATTACCTTTAACTTTTTATATTCAAAAATTTAATGAATGAACTTTTATAGAAATTTTTTCTTTAAATTGTTTTGCATCAATAATGATTTTAATACATTAATTGTTTTTGATTTAGTTTTGCAATTTGTATTAACATATGCAAATTGCAGAAAATATTTTCTTGATTTTGATTCTTATGAAATTATTAATTAATTTTCTCTAAGGGAAGAATGGGTAGAATGGGCCTTGGGGAAAGTAGGGTGTTGGGCTCGAAGCTATTGGGCCTAAACGTTAATGTCCAGTAGTTGAATGTCAATTTTTGAACCATCGTTATGGCCCAATATGATATCATATATATGGCATATCCTTTTACACAATAAATTTCCATTTTATTTAATATTTTGTTAATATCTTGAAAAGAAACAACAAAGGTTCTCTCTAGCTCTTATTCTTTCTTTCATTTTCCTTCTTATTTTATTTCAACTGTGCATGGTTCCTTTGACTTTAGTGAAAAAAAATTAAATCTTTGATTCATGTTTCTTGTTAAATACTTTAAAAATTTTAAATGAGAAGATAACTCAATAATATATCAAAATTCTTTATTTCTTTTATAATACACACCCCCCAAGCCATGCGCACAATCAGAATTCGAATCTTGACGACAAAGTCTCAATGACTCTAAAGACGACATACATATCTATTAACCGAAAGATCACCAACCGATATATCAAAATCATGATAAAGGAGAGTTTCCACTTCAATTTTCACTACCACTCATTTATGTTCCGGCTGTTAAATAGGTACACGAGGGGAAAAAAAATTAAAATTCCGTGCAGATAAAACTGTAAATTAAAAATAATTAGTTAAATATACTGTATATAGAATACATCATTGTGCAAATACACGTCAATGAAGGCAGTTAAATCATTCAAATTATATTATCTAATTATTTCTTACAATTAGAGAGTGATCCACGAAAATGAAACGCTATCTCCAACGTATATTGACATTTAGTTAGTACCTAATACCCCATATGTTAAAATCCGTAATAGCTTCCGAAATCAACCTCAATATAATTTAGGAGTGCAAATTAAATGAGTTGCGCTCATTCACAAACTTCACGAGCCAAGCTCAAGCTAAATCAGTGCAAACTAGAGTTGTTTCAAGCTCGACCTTGACCTCAAGTCGATCTCAAACTTCTTGTGGCTAGGCTCGAGGTTTGCGAATCAGCTCACGAGTTGGGAGATTAATTTCATAATTTTATATTTTTAATAATATATATTTTAAATTATGAACATATATTATTTTACTAACATATATTTATTATATTAATAATATATATGTATATATTTCTAATAATATATATTTTAAATTATGAACATATATTATTTTACTAACATATATTTATTATATTAATAATATATATGTATATTAATACATAATAGTATTATACTATTTTATTTTATATTTAGAATTATATAATATATATTTTAAATTATGAACATATATTATTTTACTAACATATATTTATTATATTAATAATATATATATGCATATTACTACATAATAGTATTATACTATTTTATTTTATATTTAGAATTATATATAATAATTTGAGAAAATAGATAGTAACATCAATTAGATTTTTTATTATTTTATTAAATAAAAATTTTCGAGCTCAAGTTTGAACTTGAACTAATCAAATTATTTGAAATTCAAACTTAGTTGAGGTGAATCTAGCCGAACTCGAGTTTTCATCGAGTTGAGCTCAAGCTTCAAAAAATTATGTTTTGAGCTCTAGTTAAATGTATATATTTCGAGTTCAGTTTGAAAAATTTGTCCAGCCTCGAATAGGCTCGTATTCACTTCTACAATATATAGGAAGAGGGATGGTATATAGTAATTAATATATATATATATATATATATGGGATAATTACTCCCACCACCCCTGAGGTTTGGCCTAATTACAAATAACACCCCTTTGTATCGTTAATTACCGATACCCCCTTATGTTTTATGGACTTATTGGTAAAATAGAAGAAAAATATATAATGTCCATTTTGTCCCTTGAATATTTGAAATAATTTTTATTTAAAAAAATAAAAAAAATAGATATATAATTAAATTGACCAAAATACCCTTTATTAATATTTTTGGGGAAAAAAAAACCTATCTTCATCAAACAAACCCTAACTCCCACCCCCCGCCCTCCCTACCTCCCACTCCCACCACCCAACCGCCGCCACCTTCACTCCGCCACCACCGCCGTTGCCCTTCACTACGCTACCACTGCCGCCTCACTCCATCACTCGGACCGCCCCCCTCCACCGCCGCCTCACGCCATCACTCGCACCGCGCCCCTCCACCCTAGCCCTTGCACAGCCGCCTCATTGCATCACTCGCACCGCCGGCGCCACCCCATCTCACTCCGTCACTCACACCACCAGACCCGCCACCCCAACATTTCTCTTTTTTCTTTTTCTTTTTTCTGAGATCTAGATCTAATCTCTCTTTCTCTCTCTCTCTCTCTCTCTCTCTAGCGGCGGCGGGTGGAGATGGCGGGCGGCGGGCGCAGGCACAGGCGGCGATGGAGGGTTTCTCTCATCTCCCTCAGCTGTACTTTCTCTCTCTCAACTCCCTCAGCTCTATCTCTCTCTCTCTCTTGTCTCCCTCATCTGTATCTCTCTCTCTCTCTCTCTCCTCTTCCTCTCACTCCAGATCGGACGGCGGCGGCTGATGCGGGCGCAGTGGCGGTGGAGGGTTTCTCTCCTCTCCCTCAGCTCTAAATTGGACGGCGGCGGCGGGTGGCGCCGCCGGCGCTGGCGAGCGGTATGTGTGTATATATATATTTATAAATAATTTTTATATTATATCTATGTATGTATATATTTATGTATATTATATTTATATATATTTATATTATGTATATAAATTTAAAAAATGTACATATATATATATATATATTTATCACAATACAGTATTTATATTATGTATGAATATTTATTATGTGCAAATATGTATATATATATATAGATATTATAAATAAAAAAATATTCAAATATATTTTCTTATTTATTCAATATAAAATATTAAATTAGTCATAAGGGTAAAAGAGTCAATTTATAATTGTTCAAATATCATTTAAATGCATAGGGGTATCGGCAATTACCGATACAAGGGGATGTTATTTATAATTAGGCCAAACCTCAGGGGTGGTGGGAGTAATTATCCCTATATATATATATATATATATATATATATATGTCATTCTAGCTAGCTAGGTGATACATAGTTTACGAACTTAAATTAGGAGAAATTAATATATATATATATATATATATAAAGATTTGTGTATACCTATCCTAGACTATTACAAGAAATTAAACTAAAAATACAAGAAGATCAAATTAAACAAGAACTTGAATTTGTTATCCAACTCATGATTGATCAGCTGAGGGCATTTCGGTAATTTCACTGACCAGAAGACATGCCCGGGAACTTGTTGCTACTTGCTAGCAGTGAGAGCAACGCCCAAGAAACCATTGCCTTTGAGAACATGCTCTTCATTTTCTTTACAACAAAACCCTAGTTAGCAAATCCTTGTCGTGATTTCTAGTTTTCTTGGGGGAAAAAAATAAAAAAGAAAAACACAAACAGCTATACAAGCCATGAACTAATTAACATCTTTAACAAGAAAACAAAAAAAAAAAAAAAACTGTGAACAAGCAATTAAGGTAATAAATTACAATTGATATGAAAATTAATTAAAAACAAGCACTAAATTAAGCCACATACCTAACCCTAGTTGAGAACCGTTTTAAATTTGCAGACTTAGGAAGAGTAGGAATAAACTCGTACGTTGATTTGCTCATACAAGTGAAAAGCACGCCAAGATCAAAACCATGGAACTAGCTAGAAATTCATAAATAAACTAGATAATTAAGTAAATATTAATAATTAATAAGAAGTGGATAAGAAGACAAGGAAAGGGAGCTCCCTTCAGTCCAAGAACAGGAAGCTTAAGAATCAACTTGACTCCCGCATCATTCACTCAGTTATCGAGTAAAAATCATTAACTACTCGGCATTTGGATGAATGAGTCGGCAGCAAATTGAATCTTACTGCACCCCACGAGTGGACTGAAGAAAGCTCCCTTCATAAGTCGTATCACCTTAAATTACTCAAGAAAATTAATATCGAACCCTCTTGAACACTTTTTAAATTCCTTCACTACCTTCCATGGTTAAACAAGTTTATATGGGCAAATCAATGGAAAGTAGATATGGAGACATAAAAATAAGGTGGATATATGGAATAGCAAAGGGCTTTTTATGGGAGGGCAGTTTTGTGAATTACTAGCTAGCTCTCTCGAGCAAGCTTTGGCTCATGAGAAATTTGGGTGGAACACTGGCTTTATATATAGCTAAGGAAATATAAGGGTTATAAGTTAGACAATATTATGGATACTACAATAATACAATAAGATATGTAAAAAAGAGAGAGAGATTCATATTCTTTGCTGTTCACTTCCTCCAACTGTAAATTAAAGTCCACAAATGCCTTTGCAAGATGAAATATTTTAAAATTCAAAACACCAACTTATGACTAGCATATGTCATTCTATTGACAGTCTAATTAAATATTTAGGGCATACAGTATTGATTCTAAAAAGTTAACAGTACTGATGATCTCCTCCTCTTAAAATTATATACATACATATATATATATATATATATGATCATTTAACAAATGACTACTATAAATGCATTTCATTCAATTACAAATAAAAGCATTATCAATTTAATTTTTTGTAACAGATTTTGTCAATAACAATTTTATTTATAAATGCCTTGTTACTGATTGTTTCAATTATTAATTTGGTTTATATTGAATTTTATTACTAATGCATCACGTATATATTAAATCTGTAATAAAATCTGTCTCTCAGTTTCAAATTTCCCACTAATAAACGGAGTGCTTTCTTGTGGTGAAAATAAACTTTCTCTAGCACTAATTGGTATATATACATTGTATGATATACTTAAATCAACGCCCCTTTAATTTGATAAAAAGAAGAAAAAATGAAGTTTAGTTTTATAAAACCAAGGGGTCAGATGAGGAGGAAGAGAATTCAGATAATTGGGTGAAAGTTAAAGTTTTCAACCATTCCAAAAGCAGATTAGTGCTAATTAAATTCATGAAAAGACTAACAAGAATGCATCTCCTTTCCTTTTGCAAGTACTCGACTATTCCTTTTGACACACAACACAGAATTTGCGCATTAATCATGAAGTTAAAGATGCCGTTTGCCAAAAGCTTGCTAAAAACTTGACAAGAAAAAAAGTGCGGCAGATACCCTTTACTTGTGATTAACCCTAATTCGAGGGTTCGGTCCACACACACACACACACACACACATATATATGTATGTACCGGCCTCTAATTGTGTCGCTATGTATTAATGTGTAACACGTGAGTCAGATCACAGAGCTTTACTAATTGTCATGTTATACTATGGAATCTATAAATATATACAAGTACAGTGTTGTTCAGCACTGCTGTATAGTAGACCAAGAAAATACATGAGTGGCGTCCATGTTTTGAATTGGTTGAAACCAGGTTATCTGTGGTGACCATGCTGCAAATTTCCATTAATGGAAACAAACCCCTTTTCAGGCATATAAATGAGTACATCACACTTTGAGAATTGTCCAATGGTTGATTTTATAATCAAAATTTTGAAATATATATAATTGATTGAGTGTTCCAATATGAAATTTTGATGCCAGCACCACAAGGAATCCGTTATTTATTTATTTATTTATTTTTTATTAGAAGCACCATGCATTATATAGTTACTCTCCCATAAAATATCTAAGTTCAGCTAGGGATGAATCACACTACCAAAAAAAAAATAATAAGAATGTGACCATAGTGTATAGTGAAGATTGTCACACCAATTATAAGGCATCTATTGAGAGTTTTACATTAATTAATTTGACACATATAATATAACACTTTTAATAAACAGTGCCTGAATAAGATATACCAAATTATAACTACAATGCATATCTTTTCACACTATCAAGAGTCCAAATAGACTATATATTCCAATACTCAAATATGTCACACTTTAAGTAATGTCACCAAGTATTTTGGAATTGGTAATAGGGATGGCAATGGATCCGAGTTGGACCCAGACCCGCCCAAGCCCCATTAGGGGCTAGTTTTTAGATCCCCCAACAGGGTCTGGGCGGGTCGCGCATCTTCATTTTAAAACCCGAACCCTCCTCACTAGGATTTTATATATATTTTTTATTTTATATAAATTTATATGATATGTATTTATACTTTATATACAAAAGTATATATTATATAAATAGTCACATAAAAAAATGTCATTCCTATATATAAAAATAATTATCTATCATTAGTAGTTAAGTTATAATTTCCAACTATGTGCAAATAAATATGCGATAATGAAATTTAACTTTTCAAAAATTAAAATATGTTCATAGAAATTTATAAATAATTAGTACTTTGGTACTAGTATTATTTTTTTAATGATTAGAAAATTATGATAATATAAATTTTCTTTAAAAAATATTTCTTTTAATTATTTTTTTTAAAAAATAACCGGGTCTACAGGGTCCAACCCAGATCGTCTGGAAATTTTCAGGCTGGGCAAGTCCCGAGTTTGGCCAAACCCGCCCCGTTGCCATCCTTAATTGGTAACACTAACTAAAGTGTTACATGTTTGAGTGTAAAAATAGTATATTTTGATACTTTATACTATCACACAAAAAAATAATATAATTAAATCCGGTATAGTTTTATTAAGACAGTTTTATGAAGTGTGACCATTGGTGCACAATTAAAAATACTTTTTGAAAGTGTTATATTATAAATGTCAAATAAGATATTTTTTAGTATTGACCATATACATTTATACACTGTCCAATATATTTTAACATTTGATTAGCATCTTAAATTCAATTTTGAGTTTTTTTGTTGACAGTAGAAATATTTTTTTAATTCTAACCTAAAAAAAAAGTAGTTAAAAGTTTAAGCAATTGGAAGTTTAAAAATTGGACTAGAAAAATTTGAGTAATAATATAGAAAATATGTTAAATTTGTTTAGTAAACGAGTTGAACTCAACTAAATTTGCGAGTTAGCTCGAGCTCAACTAAATTTAAATGAGTTCAAACTCGAGTTTGACAAGCATGTATTACTGAGTACAAGCTCAAATTAAAATGATGAAGTCCGAGTTCGACTCTTCGACTCGTTTAGAAGTCGATGTTGAACTCGAGCTCGTTTCTAACTGTTAGAAAACCATGATTTAGCGAAGGATAATACACAGCATAATTGGAGGAACAATATGTATTTTGTTCTTGGAATTGTTATTGAAAAATCACCTGCATTTTAGTTAATTGAAGCATACATCGACATCATGGCAAATTTGAATACACACGTACAGCAGGTAAAATGTAACTTCAAACACTTCCCATCACAAAACACATCAACTTTCAAACTTGCCATTCTTTTGAAAATTGACTCGGGCCAGACATAATGCCGGACCTATTTTTCGTTAATATCACGGATGCTTATATAGCCACACCAAAATTTATAATGCCTCGCCAAATTTCAAAGCAAATATCTTGTTTACCCTTCGCATTCCATGAGCTAATTCATGCTTATTTTGATGTCTAGCTAATTATATGGAAAGCAAAAATGATAGAATATAATCCACAACTTCTTTTTTTTCCTTTTTTCCAAAAGTTTAACGAAATTGTTACATGTTACCCAGTTGAGTAGTGCCTAATTGATGTTTTTAATCATTGAATTTGAATATAATGATATTAAAAGTGTTAAAAAATAAAATTATTATATCATTATACTCAATTCAATAATTAAAAATACTAATTGAATACTACCCAATTGAATAACATTTAATGAACCAAGTTTAACAAATTTCTCTTCATGTTAATTCTCTCTTTCAGGCTTATTGTGGGCCCCTTGCTATTAAGACTCCTTTTGTGTTGGTGTTTGGAAAAGATAAAGTACATTTCATCGATGATATGAATGATTTATGCATTACAAATTATATTATTATACATCATAATAAAAAAATATAGTCCAAACTATTTTATAATAATAAAAAAGAAAGGAACGATTGTGAAAGTACAATTTAATTCCACACATTCTGGTTGGGAATGAAGCCTAAGTCCCCCTAGTGTTGGAGTCTAAAGCTATTAAAATAAAATGTTTATCAGCTCTCCTAAATATCTTAAGATGTGGAGGGTTAATAAGATGTGGTATAGTATATGGTTAAATTTTAGAAAAAGGAGTTTATAAGCATCTAAAATAAGTTTATAAGCTATTAAAATAAAATGTTTAGAAGTGTTGGAACTGGGCTTAATTATGATAACATTGATAGGGATTAATTTAACATGAAGCCATTTTTGGTGTAAATTCATAAATAAAGTCTTGTTAAATGTTATATGTGTGTTAAAGGATAAGTGTAAAATCTCATGTGAGATATTTAACTTTGACAATTTGAGTATTTATGCGGCTAAGTGTTGTTGTGGTGTAAACTAAACAACTAAGTACCGCATATGGGTAGTCCCACATGCAACCGCGGGTGTTGGGGTGAATTGTCACGGTCCCGGTCTTATCTTTTACCGAACTAGTCCTAGAATTATGTTTGAATTTTAAATTCAAACTTAATTTCAACAGTTACAAAATCTTAATGCACAACAATAATTTTGAAACGGTTAACGATTACATAATATTAATGCGCGAAATTGATTGTTGAGTAACCGACGGCTGTTACTTGCGGTTACTACAGATTTAATTATCTGAACGTTATAAACGGTTACAACAGTTGCGATTTTAGAATTAATTATCGGTATTAATATCCTGTATTATTTTTTCCTATAAATAGCTACTCCTGTTCCCTGCAAAACACACAGAATAGACATAGAACGAAACAAAGAGAGAATAGAAAGTATATTGTTATAAGAAATTGATCAGTCTTAGAGTGTATACACTTGTTTTTTTCGGTTATGTGTTTTGTATTGCATACACCACCACTTGAGTTGATTAGATTTCGAAGTAAGGTTCAGAGTAGCAGTGCAGCTTTGGACGGACTTCTGGACTGTCTTATCCTAAAAGGAGTATCGCAGGTTCATCGCACCAGTCAATGAGGTGAATATTTCTTTAAGGCAAACCGGCTCAACCTGGTGATTCAATCGTACTTTTTTAAATAAATACTGATAAGTCTATTGTACTTTCTTGTTTATTTATTTGTTTACGACATATTGTTTAATTTGCTTTTAGCTATAGTGTTTTTATTGTAAAACTGCTATTGCATTGTATTTATATTATCGAATAAATCCATCCACGAGAATATCGAATTTTAGATATTCTGTTCTATTGTTTTCCAACAAGAAGTTTATAAGCTTTAACAAGAATAATAACAAGGTGCCTAGTTATTTTTTAATACTCCTTTATTTTCAATCAAATTAATTATATATAATATTGTTATTACTAATATTTTATAAGCTAATACCCTACTTATTTATTTAAATACTCTAATAATTTTTTAAAACAAGATTCATCTTACAAATATATAAGATGTTTCAAAAAAATTTAGTCAAACACCCACTACGCCTCCTTGGCGCTTGGTTTCTTTTTCTTTAACCTAAGAAGGAAGAGAGTAAAGTAATAAAATAGTTTTTTGTTCCTCTTTCTGGTAATATGCAAAATTGAAGATTGAATTTTTTTTTTAAAAAAAAATAATACATAAAAGAATTGTTATTATTTTATTGCAATGTGCATGACAGATTCAATTCTTCTGTAAGAATCCAACATGAGCAACACAAACACAGAAGTTGCAAAAAGCTAATTATATAGAGATGAAAACTGAATCATCTATATACTAAGCATTCTCCCACAATAGTTACACAGAAGAAGTGATTCATTCACTAATTGCTAGTAAAATTAATTCTTCGGCTAATGTCATTAAAGGGTTATGAAATTTAATATTAGAGGTACTTCAATTCTTAAAGCTTGAATCACTCCATTTTGATCCCTCGTATCATAAATAAGTAATATCTTGGTCCTTTCAATGAATTTTTTAGATAAATTTCACACAAAAATAGTTAATTTAAAAGGTAGTTTCACCAACTTTCGTTTAAACTTATTTTAAAGAAATAAGCTGGCCAATGAAATTGATGAAAAGTGTCCCAAATACTAATTGTTACTTATATAAAGAAAATGTAACAACTTAAATTTTAAGGATTAAAGTGATTCTAGCTTTAAATTAACACTCTATTAATGAAAATAACATCTAATTCTTGCATGAATCTTCAAGTTTTCTCACATGAGAAAATGGAACATTCTCGTTTGAGGATACCAAAAGAGAGCCACCTCGAGTATCAAATAATTAGACTTAGTTTTAATGAAATTTAATGAAAGCAATATTTGATTTGGAATGGCTAAATTTCCATAATTGATGAAGTCACCTCGAGTTTTTCGATATGTCTTTTTTCAATAATATACATATATATATATATATATATATATATATATATTTCAAAAACAAAGGCCACTGGGAGGAATAATAATAATGGAACAATTAAATACTAGAGGAATTTTGGTGTAAATTCATAGATAAAGTCCCATTACATATTGTATGTGTGTTAAAGGATAAGTATAAAATCCCATATGGGATATTTAACCTTGACAATTCGAGTATTTATGCGGTTAAGTGTTGTTGTGGTGTAAACTAAACAACTAAATACCGCATATGGGTAGTCCCACATGCAACCGCGGGCATTGGAGTGAATTGTCACGGTTACGGTCTTATCTTTTACCGAACTAGCCCTGAAATTATATTTGAATTTTAAATTCAAATTGAATTTCAACCGTTACAGAATCTTAATGCACAACATTAATTTTGAAACGGTTAACGGTTATAGAATATTAATGCACAATATTGATTGTTGAGTAACAGACGACTGTTACTTGCGATTACGAATTTAGATTTAATTATCTGAAACGTTAGAAATGGCTACAACAGTTAGGGTTTTAGAATTAATTATTGATATTAATATCCTATATTATTTTTTCCTATAAATATCTGCTCCTGTTCCCTACAAAACATACAAAATAGACACATAATGAACAAAGAAAGAATAGAAAATATACTATTATAAGAAATTGATCAGTCTTAGAGTGTATACACTTGTTTCTTTCAGTTGTGTATTTTGTGTTGCATACATCACCACTTGAGTTGATTAGCTTTTGGTTCAAAGTAGCAGTGCGGCTTGAAACGGACCTCTGGACTGTCTTATCATGGAAGGAGTATTGCAGGCCCATCGCACCGGTCAGTGGGGCGAATATTTCTTTAAGGCAAACCGGCTCAACCCGATGATTCAGTCGTACTTTTTTAAATAAATACTGATAAGTCGGTTGTACTTTCTTGTTTATTTATTTGTTCATGGCATTGTTTAATTTGTTTTTCGCTATAGTATTTTTATTGTACAACTGCTATTGCATTGTATTTATATTATCGAATAAATCCACCCATGAGAATATCGAATTTTAGATATTATGTTCTATTGTTTTCCAACAAGAAGTTTATAAGCTTTAAAAAAAATAATAAGAAGGTGCCTAGTTATTTTTTAATACTCCTTTATTTTCAATCTAATTAATTATATATGATATTGTTATTACTAATCTATACTATTATATATTTGAGAAAGGTATTTGACTCAAAATCTTTTAATTTTAACCAAATCCTAATTTTCTAGAATTTTGAATTTTTTAATTAAAAAAATTGTCATTAGTTATTTAATGGAGTCTCTTGGTTTCCTAAAAATTTAAAATTTGAATGTATTAGGTCTCTTACTGTGTATTAATTATTAATTAATCTATAACTCTTCTCCAAAATATATTGTTTCTTTCCCCACTCCCCCCCCCCCCAAACAACCTTAATAAGACTTCTTCAAATCCATTATAATTCCTCAATAATGTACAAAAATTACATTCCCTCACTTATCATCCATTCTTTTTCTCCTTTAGATTTTATAGGTATGTAATTTTATTTTTTATTGATCTTGAATTGTCATCTTTTCCTACATTTTTACTATTTTTTTTCTTATTGTTTATTCAACTTTATGATTTATTTTATCTTTGTTATCTCATTACAATTTGTTCATAGTTTTATATATATATTTTTTATTTCGGTATCATTCTCCATCTTACAAGTACTTTAGCACCATTTCATGTTCAAATTGTGGAATTATTCATATTGGATATCATTTCTTATTTATAGTTTTGTGCATTTTATTTTCACTTAATTTGCTTTCATTTTTACTTTATCATTAATTTATTTGAGGTTTATTGTATTTGATTTTTTTACGTTTTAAAATTTTATACAAATTTATTGGTTTGCATTCTTCTTCTTTTTTTTCATTTTTTCTGTATAAAAATTTATTTGGTAAAGTTGACACATTTAATATTTTCACCTATGTTCGTTTTTTCGGTTAGTATTTTTCTTCTTCTTTCTTTTTTTCTATACAAATCTATTTGGTAAAAGTTGATATATCTAATATTTTCACTTATTTTTGTTTTTTTCAATTTTATTATGGTTGTTATTTGACACTATGTAGAATTTTTCTCCCTAAGAATTTAGTAGTTTTTTCTTTTTCTTTTAATATTATATTTTAGGAATTTTTGATTCTTTTTTGCCCAATTCTTACTTCCTCTAATTTATTTTTAGTTATCTTCATCTTAGTTACACTTTTTTTCATCAAAATTTCTTTTATATATAGATGTATAGATATATGTATTTCTATGAGTCATGTAACTATCATTTTTCTATGAGATATAATATTGGCACAAATAATACTTATTATTTTGAGATATAATTACATGGTTACAATGGTGTGTATTTATTTTTTAACATTTTTTACATGAGTCATATAATTATTATTTTTCTATTTCATACCAAAATTTGGATAAAATAAAAGTTCTATTGATATATGACCCCTAAATTGAGGGGACCAAGAAAAAAGAAATTAATTAATGAGATATATAAACTTTCTATATATTGTTATTTGCCTCCTTATGGATTGTATTATATCATTATGTGGTTCATTAGATGTATAAACTTTTCATCTGTACATTATAAAATATTTACGTCTAATAAACCACAAAATGTATATATAATAAACCAAAAATTGATTTTGATAACCAAAATAAAAAAAAATATAGTGTCACGTATTCCAATGTGCATAATAATTAATTATTTTATAATCTATTAACTTAGAGTACGTCATAATTTATCATTCATACTTTAATATATCTAAAAAATTTATTTATTACTTTAGTTTTGATAACATATTTAGATTTTTTTTTTTGCATGACAATATTTTTCTCTTTAAAATAATTAAAAACTTCAAATATAAGTAAAATATTACTTATGTAACTATTGAACTGCATTGAAAATTATTTAGAGTAAATGTTATTTTACATAAATAGAATATCTTATTTTTATCACTTTACGCAGTATAATAAATTATGAAATACGTGCGTAGCACAGGGTACATGCTAGTATTTTATAAGTTAACATCCTACTTACTTATTTAAATACTTTAATAATTTTTTAAAATAAGATTCATCTTATAAATATATAAGATGTTTAAAATTAATTCAGTCAAACACCACTACGCCTCCTCGTGCTTGGTGTCTTTTTCTTTAACCTAAGAAGGAAGATAGTAAAGTAATAAAATAGTTTTTCGTTCCTCTTTCTGGTAATATGCAAAATTGGAGATTGAATTTTTTTTAAAAAAAATAATACATAAAAGAATTGTTATTATTTTATTGCAATGTGCATGACAGATTCAATTCTTCTGTAAGAATCCAACATGAGCAACATAAACAAGTTGCGAAAAGCTAATTATATAGAGATGACAACTGAATCATCTATATACTAAGCAATCTCCCACAATAGTTACTTGAAGAAGTGATTCTATTCACTAATTGCTGGTAAAATTAATTCTTCGGCTAATGTCATTAAAGGGTTATGAAGTTTAATATTATAATTACTTCTTAAAGTTTAAATTATTTCATTTTTGATCCCTCGTATCATAAATAAGTAATATATTGGTCCTTTTAATATATTTTTTAGATAAATTTCACACGAAAATACTTAATTTAAAAGGTATTTCCAATCAACTTTCGTTTGAACTTATTTCAAAGAAACAAGCTGGCCAATGAAAATTGTCCCACATATAAGTGTTACTTATTGTTACTCGTATAAATAAAACGTGACAACTTAAATTTTAAGGATTAAAGTGATTCTAGCTTTAAATTAACACTCTATTAATGAAATTAACACTTAATTCTTGCATGAATCTTCAAGTTTTCTCACATGAGAAAATGGAACATTCTCGTTTGAGGACACCAAAAGAGAGCCACCTCGAGTATCAAATAATTAGACTTAGTTTTAATGAAAGCAATATTTGATTTGGAATGGCTAAATTTCCATAATTGATGAAGTCACCTCGAGTTTTTCAATATGTCTTTTTTCAATAATATACATATATATATATATATATATAAATTTGTATTATATTTTATCAAAAACAGAGGCCACTGGGAGGAATAATAATAATGGAACAATTAAATACTAGAGGAATTTGTGCGTTGTAGAGGAAGAACACATCATATTCCCTCTTTGTAATTTTACAAAATTGAATGTCTTGTCAAACCTAAAAGGCTGCCTATAAATATCTTTTCGTGCCATTATGATTGTCCAATCACATTCTATCAAAGAAAAATAAATTAATAAAAGAAGAAAACAAGGAAAAATGTCTAATCACAGTTTATTTTCTTTCTTATCTGTCTAGCAATTCCCAACCACACATCATCTCACCATGTAGATTCATTAATGTCTAGTTAAAAGAGCGTTTATATTAATATTCTAACACAAAAATTAAATTAGTTGCTAAAATAATTTAAGTTTGACGTTGATATTGTTGATTTTATTAAAATATTAATAAATTTAACTATTTTTAAATTAATTAAATAAATTAAAAAATACTTTTTAATAGAAATCGACAACCGCAATACTGATTTCTATTAAAAAAATTTTTAGCTTGTTGACTTATATATATATATATATATATATGTTGTTTTGTATTACATATATAGAGTGAGAGAGAGAGAGAGAGAGATTAATTATGTATATATGAATGGTTTTTGTGTATATGCATGTATGTATATATGTATTTATAGATTTGAAATGATATATTCTTTTCTTATATAAATTGAGTTAATATATTAAAATATAAAAGGAGGGGTAAAATTATCTTTTCGTCTTTATTTCATTAAATGTCAGTTCTAAGGGGGCAGTGAGTTATTTTTGAAAAACATGAGTTTTTTATGCTATTTTTTTTCATAGGATTTTTTTTCCTAGTTAGACATAACAAATAGGTATAAATTTTATTTTACCCCAAATATTAATTAATTATTTAGTTAATTAATACTTTTATGTGATTACATCATTATTTGTCGTAGAAAAGAACATACTAGAAATTGAATGAGATTTCTTATTCATAATTAATCCATTCGCTCGGAAGGAGTTGCATATTTCTAATAGGATTGAGGCTTTTCCGATGATGTCTTTATTTGTCTATACAATTTTATTAAAATATTAATAAATTTAATTATTTTTTTAATTAATTGAATAAATTAAAAAAATATTTTTTTAATAGTTGTTGACTTCTATTAATTTTTTTTCATTTTTTGTTTGTCTAAGAGAGATATATATTTATCATGTACGTATCATGTATGTAAATACAATTTACTTATGCAAATACAATTTTTTATAGTCCTGATTGTGCAATATAATTTTATCAATATTAAATTTATTAAAACTATGCAAATATATGCACATAGCATGCATATTTCACATATTATTTTAAAAATCTATTAAAATTTCAATCGATGATAATTTATTAGTGTTAGATAAATAACTATAATTATTCATAATATGAAAAGGTGCACATCCTTGAATTCAAGCATTAATAATCACACATGCTAAGAATATCCAGTCCAGCAAAATTTTACGAAGTGATGAATACATCTCTTTCTCTCTCTCTCTCTCTCTCTCTCTCTCTCTCTCTGTGACAAATAAAAAACAAAAGAAAAAAATTAATAGAAGTTGACTATTAAAAAATTTATTTTTTTCTGGACAATAAATTAAAAACGGTTAAATTTATTAATATTTTAATCAATTCGACAGCAAGAATGCTGACTTCATGTTGTCGACATAGGTTATTTTTCAAACGAATCCAATTTTTGTGTCAGAATATTAATTAAAACACTTTTTTCTGTCAAAATTTAAAAAAAAAGTCCATTTTCTTTCTTATCTGTCTAGGTATTCCCAACCATAAATCATCTCACCGTGTAGATTCATTAGTGTCAACTGAAATTTCAAACTCAATTTATAATCAATTTAAATAATTTTTTTAAAATTGATCAAATACCAACTTATTAAGAATACAATTTCCAACAAAAGATTAAAGTAATGTGAAGACCTAATTATTATATTAATTGTTACATTATTTATAACAATTAGAGATGGTAATTGGACGGGTTGGATTGGATTATATTTGATTAGGTTGAAAATGGATTGGATTAAAGATGGGTTTCAAAAAATGAGTTGAAGATTCAATTGAGTTGAAAATAGATTGGATGTAAGTTGTAAATGGGTTGAAGGTGGGTTGTAGATGGATTTGAAATGGTTTATAATGGGTTCAATTAGGGGTGGTAATTTTCGACCCGACACAAAAATAGTAGGTTAGGGTTGAGAGTTTATGGGTTGGATTGAAAATGGGTCGAACCCGAAAGCAACTCGAAAAGAAGGGGTTGGATTGGGTTGATTCGTGGGTAACCCAGACAATTCGGTTCCTTTTATGGGTTAACCGACAACCCGACCCAACTTGATCTAACCCAGCCCAAAATCATTTTTTTTTTAAATTTTTTATCCTTTCCCTCTTGTTTATCCAAAAATATATTAAGTATAAATTATAAATCATAATATTTTGAAGGATTATAATTAATCATTAATAATATAATATAGGAAAAATTTATGAAAAAGAGAATATGAAATTTTTTTAAGTATATATTGAACATATAAAAACTTTTAGATACTTAAAGATTAAAGATAAGAGATTGTTAAATCTTTTAAATAAGTGAAAAGTAAATTTGAATGAAAAAACTATATTTATGTTAGTTATTATCTTCTTCTTCCCTCCAAAAAGGTATATCTCGATTATCTTCTTTCTTTAATTGTTTGTTTGAATTCATTGAAGTTTTATATTGATTTATTTTAATATTGAATGAATTTTTTTTATCAAACATTTTTATATTATATTCTTATAAATAAATTTTAAATAAACTAGTGTAAGAAATGAACTCAATAATTTCTAATATAAATTCCACACGTGTATCTTATACGCAGCCAACCATTACTATAAAAATTAAGAATGTATACTTTTCAGTGACGAACCAATTACAAATTTAATTTTCTATGTTAGATTTCATCTATAACAAATTTAAAATTTGTTAGTAAATGCCTTATTACTAATTAGTAATTTTGTTCTATTTATATTCAATTCTGTTATTAATCATCACATGATATGATGATACTCTAAAATTGTAACAAAATGTCAAAATCTCTCTGTCACAAATTTAGCTATGCAATTTTATTTTCTATGTTCTATGAGTACTATTACTATTAAGAATTAGTTCTTTAAATTTGGAGATTAGATTTTTGTTGCTTTCTTTTAAGTACTCTAAATTTCTTTTATAAGTTTTGAAGATTGGATTTGATATGGACATTAGAGATTTTTTTTTCTTCTGAGACATATTTAGTAATCAAGATGGGTTGGGTTATGGGTAGTCAGGTTAATGGGTCGACCTAATTTAAAACAGGTCAACCCGGAATTGACACGAATCCAACCAAATTGGGTTCGGGTTGAGGTCTTATGGATTTGACAGGTTATGAGTTGAGTTAGGATTGCAAGATTTTGTATTATACACATACCTCAACCCAACACTAACCCACCCAACCCACCCTGAATTGTCACTCTTAGGTTCAATGTGTTATTCTTGTATGTTTAATCAAAAATAAATAAATTAATTAAAATTACCAACTGATATACTCTTTAAATGATTCTAAAATACTAAAATGAATTACAATCAAATAAAAAAAAATTTGGTTTATGGGTCAATCTATTTAGAACCCAACATGATCTCATTTCTAACTCATCATCAATCAAACTGAAACCCAATATCAACACCAATTATGTAAAACCCAACCCAGTTTACTTTAAAATATATTGAACCCAACTCAATCTAATCCAAAATCATGTGGGGTTAGGTTCAACCTACGGATTGAGAATCATTTTGTCACCCCTAATAACAATAATATCAATAAATCTTAATTTAGTAATTTATAATCTAATTACGTGTGTGTGTGTGTGTGTGTGTGTGTGTGTGGAAAGCATGAATTTCCAACAAAAAAAAAATGAAAAAGAAAGATTCTCTTTTCAGAGGCGACGAGAGGGAAGGAAAAGTGAACTTATAAAGAGGGAGACATCCTCAGCAATATCAGATTGCACATTTAACAAAAACACACACGCACACGCACACACACACAGTATTGGACCGTGACTGGGTAGGGAAACGGGGTTGTCCCATGAAATGACCCGTTGCTGCAAAGACTAGTTCTTCATTTATCGTTTTTCGCTCCTTTCCATCCAACCAACTTTATTGAAAAAAATATGGGGATAAAATTACTTTTAAACTTTGCTCATGAAATTATTTTTCATTATACGTTATCATATATATTAGACGAGATTTTTATTTTGTCCTTCCAAACAACTTCACAATCAAATTAAAAAGCGTTAGATTGTCGCACTGTTCATTTCAACAAAGGCATGAATGGGGGACGACAATAAAAACTGACCCAATTCAATTGTTCAACCGAATCTTATTTGCATGAATGGAAACGCTATATGCATAGTCCTCATTTTGCTTGCCTTCAGGGGATTGCGCATATACATAGGTTTGCGTTTAATAGCAATATAGGATTGTTTGATAGTAAACTATTGGATATATATGCTATAAATTTGTTATCAATCCATTGCATTAATTTATTTGGTAGAAAATATTATTTCATGAGATATCGTTCAAACTATATTTGATGGTATTCTTTTTTGTATATGAATTTGAAACAAATTATAAAAAGTCCTTTAATTGAATCCCCATCATATAGTAAATACAATGAATTACAGATCTTATCAACTCAATCCAAATCAAGTGGATTATATATCCCACCCCTATGGTGGAATAGACTATCCCATAAATTGATGGACAAGAAACCGAGCCTATGCCTCTTAAAGGTCCAGAAAAAAATCTATCAAACATAATTATAGATAGGATACACATATAATTCCACCCATAAACCCATACCAAACACAACCGTGTATCATAGTAACTCATGAATACTCTTGTGACGAGTCATGGATTATATTATAAATGAAACTCCTTATAAATTACCAAGTAGCTAGAAAAATTGATACGCTAACACAGGGAACTGTCATACATATATATATTTTTTCTATGCTTACTACTGATATTTTTTACTTTTAGGCATCATATATGTACACTATATACACACACATATATTTCCAATCTTTATTTCTCAATTTTATGGACAAGTATATATGCATTCTAGGTAGTTCATGGATCAATCAAGTATATGACTGGCTCAACCAAAAAAAAAAGTATTTGACTGGCATCTTAGAGAACCTATGATGATAGGCTCATTTTTTCTATATTTTAAAGGAGACAATATTCTTTTTCTTCTTTTTGATGGACATATATTTGTTCAATCTTTCTTTTTTTCCTCTTTAAATCCTATTTTACTTTCGTTATTCTTAGCTATCTCTAATGTGAACACGCCCTTAGTCCTTTTAATTTTTATATCCCTAACTTCTTGTTGAGCAAAATTAAAGCAAAGAACTAAGGAAGAGCCCAGAAAAATGCAAAGATTCTTGAGATGCATTTTAAAATCGAGATTTGCATGGTTTGTATAGTAAAAAATACATAGAAAAAGGCTAGTGCTCAATTTAGTATAGACCATTAAGTACAATCAAGAAATAACCTCCGCCTTATTCCCTAAAGTTGTAGGTATCATACTATATTTAATGTATCATTAAATTCCTAATGTCGGAAATTAACAATAAATAATATAGATACTTTCCCCATAAATAAGGCATAATGGTACAATGTCATGATTTTTAATTTCACTCAAAAGCATATGAGGGGACACCACTTAATCTTTGACTATTTGAGAATCAAGAATAGAACGATCCTTTAGTGTCAAATTATACACGTGCACGTCTGTTGATAAAAGGCCATAGAGAGCGTATTTTATGCTGCATTCGATGTATTTTAACGAGTGAGAGGATTAAGGCCATATATTTAAAAGCAGTGTAGTAAATAGGACAAATATAAAAATATACTAACTTAAATATACGAGAGAAAGTCTCTGTTACAAACAAATTCATTGTAAATTTAGCGTTTGTGGTGGATTTTATCTATAACAAATTTATTAATAAATATATTGTCACTGATTGTTCTTTTGGCTATTTTTATATTAAATTTTGTTAGTAATCAATCACAGACATCTTAAACACGTGAGAGTACTTCTCCATCACAAATTTTCCATTAGTGAATGGGTTGATTTCTTATAGTATATTTAGGTTGCCTTTGATAACAATATAAGATTGTATGTGATAATAAAACTATTGGATAGATATAGGTTGTGTTTGGTAGCTAGGGCCTAGGGGTTTATGGGTTGAATTGTATTAGTATCCCACCATAATTATGTTTAGTAGAATATTTTCTGGTTGTTTATAAAGTTTATGTCCAATTTCTTATCTATTAATTTAAGAGATAGCTCATTCCACTATGAGGGTGGTATGTGTAGTCCAATTGATTTGGATTAAGTTGATAAGAATTGTAATTTATTGTATTACTTTTAAATTTATATAATTTAGCCCAAAGTTAAGGGCTTTCTGTAATTTGCTTCTAATCCATATAAGGAAAAAAAAACATTATCAAACTGATACGGGTTGATTCTGGGAGAGATTGGTCTGATCGGCTGCTCTGGTCGAATATATAAAGGTTAGGAATTGATCGAAAAATGGTATTATGTAACAAGGAAAAGACAAGTTGAGCTAGCCAAGATGGGTTTCGGCTAAGACCCTTCGATGCTTAAGTCAATTGATCAGGTAGAATAGTAATTTGAGCAAGTTAATGGGTAAAAGTAATTAATAGCCTCTATCTTACCATAAATGTAAGGGTATTTATAGTGTGTCTATGTGGATCTTTTCCTATGGAGCCTTTAAGCTTAGTAGGCTATCATTTGATGAGGTGAAGTGGCCCATAAACCTAAAGGTTGGGTTTAGCGGCAATAGTTAACTCTTGATTAATGAAGTATGGGGTTAGGTGGTTGCCCCACGTTGAGATAGCAGAGCATTTAATGCCATCAGAGGCCGATAGGATACGATATGGTTTTGACCTGATAAGTGATTCGACCTACTATCCTGACGTGATCGGGTCGAGATCTCGTTGGCCTGGTCGATATCCCTGGGTTTGTTCTCCTCAAACCCCCCGAGAAGGTGACACATGGCACGTGTAAGCCGATTGAAACTCAATCAAAAAAGTACCACATCACAAACATTCTTTGAAGAATATCTTAAGAAATAATATTTGTCATCAAACAAATTAATGTAATGAATTGATAGCATATTTATGGCATATATATATAATAATTTCGTTATCACCTACAATCCTATACTATTACCAAACACAACCATACTATAAATACGTTATCAATCATCGCATTAATTTATTTGGTTTCAAGTATTATTTTGTGAGAAATCATCTAAATAGTGTTTGATAGTATTTCTTTTTTGTATGGATTACAAGCAAATTTTCTAAAAGTCCTTTAATTTGGTCCCATTATATAAATTTAAGGATAATACAGTAAATTACAATTCCTATCAACTCAACTCAAATTAATTGAACTTCACATCCCACCCCCATGGTGGGATGGCTATCCAATAAATTGATAGATAAAAAGTCGGACCTGAACTTTATAAAGAGCAGAAAAAATCTCCTCCAAACATAATTATGGATAGAATATTTATAGATTGCATTTAGTAACAGTAAAGAATTGTGTGTGATTGAGACCATTGGATAGGTCTTTTATAAATTTGTTATCAATCCATTATATTAATATATTTGGTAGCAAGTATTGTTTTATAAAATATCCTTCAAACTATGTTTGGTAGTAGTCTTTTTCCATATAAATTTGAAGCAAATTATGAAAAACTCTTTAATTTAAACCCTATCATATATATTTAAGGGTAATATAATAAATTACGTTTCTTATCAATTCAATCCAAATCAAGTGGATTACGCACCACACTCCTATAGTGAGATAGATTATTCCATAAATTGATGAATAAGAAATCAGGCCTATGATTTATAAAAGGCTAGAAAAAAAAAATACCAAATATAATTATAGGTGCGATACATATATAATCCCATATATAAACCCCTACCAACCGCAACTATAATATATTCCACACATAAACCTTTACTAACCGCAATTCTAATATATTGTATTGAGTGTAGCATCTACAAGATTGTTGTGTAGGAGATTGGATTGGGTGAAACTTGAATTAGAATTCATCATCTGGATGCCACTTCAATTGAAAGATGGTGTGCTTATGTGGGCGCACATACAAATATACGCTCAATAAATAAAGCAAGATAATTAAGGGGAAAAGGTCCCATAATTCCCCCTAATTTAGCAATATTTAATGATTTTATTGAGGATCAAACATGTACTTAACTTTCGAAACTAGGAGACAACCAGCATCATCCCAAAGTCTTTGCATGAAGCTTCGTATTCTTCGTCCTTTTCCTCTCCTCTCTCCTTATAATGAATTGCTATGTACGAATCAATATATATATATATATATATATATATATATATATAATTAAGTGATTAGTAGATCGCAAGGGAATATTCAAAGAAAAATGTACTTTATGTGATGCGATTTGAACTCTCTCTCTCTCTCTCAGTCTCTCTCTCTCTCAATAATCCCTTATTACATTTTAATTAATACATGCGTTGTTTGATGAGAGATGATTTTAATGAAATTAAAATCAATGCGAAAATTTGATTCTTTGTCTCTAAGATAAATTTGCCCCGTATAGTGCTCACGGTGTAAACGGCAATTGTTTCTCAAGATACAACGATTTTTCTCGAGATAGGAGCATTTCAAATCTCAAGAAGGATGAATAAAAAGTGTCAGAAACTCTTGAAACACGAAACAGAATAGCTTTGAAAAGTACGTATAATAGAATGCAGAAAACTATAAAATGTTGTTAGATTTGAGTAAATGATTATAGCAGGAATGGTGTATATTTATAATAAGTGAAAGGTTATGATCATTCACTGAATAAGTGCTAGTTGCACCCCTTAGACCAAACCAAGTACTAGTTCGGTTGTGACCGAACCACACCCACCCGAAGCTAACCTGGCTTGCATCGGTTCAGTTATGACGAGTCGTGCACCATTCGTACCTGCTCCAAGACCTTGATCCAGATCCGTTCGACTTGAATTTGTGTTTGGTTCAACCCTAAAACTTAATTCGGACTTAGTCCAAAAAGAATATGTTTTAAATAGTCCAAGTCCAAGTCCAAGCCCGACCCGCCCGCCATGCCAAGCCGGACAACAGCACGCACGTGGGCTTTAGCCCGAATCCAGTTGGACCTAGGTCCTTGCCCATTTACACATTTGGGTATCCCTAAGGGACCCCAACCCCTTGTGATTTTTTTGGGCTATATTAAGTGATCAATTTCCCTTCATTTTTTCAATATGGGATATAATTCTTAAATGCTGTCCCAATTCTGGCTTTAACTATTTTAAGTAGTCAATTTTAACAATTAATTTCTTGTTCACCTGAAATTGTATTCATTCGAGTGAATACATTAGAACTTGTTTTGTTTCTAAGGGTGTCATTTTTTTTAATTACATTTCATTCAATTATATTAATAAATTATGTATTATAAATCAAATTATTACATTATCATAATCTAAGGTGCAAGTCCAACAATAACATCATAACAATACAAAAAACCAAAAAAAAAAAAAACTACTACTATGTAGAACATAAACGCACACGTTTCGCTGAAAAATTAAATTCAATACTTTATAATCTTGAGGCCTTAGTTTCGCCAATTAAATTAAAAATCGTTGACAAGGGCGTCATTTACTGCTAGCAATTCTTTTAGAAATTCACCGAAAGCCGAATACGAAGAGTTTGCCTGATGAACCCTGAAAAGGAAAAAAATGTAGAAAGACATTGTAGGCATGTGTGACAACAATGAAATTGAGAAAAGTATCCTTTTTGATATCATATATCTTAGGTTTCATATTTTTTTCTTTTTAAATTTTTAGTTTTCGCTCTTCAATTAATTTTATTAGGTACACTAAGCTCGATTTTTCGTAACAATGTTGTGCGTTCTTCGTTAAATATCTAACAAGACTTGATTGGTTGAATAAAATTGTGATAAATTATAGCATGTGAAATTAAATTAATAATTAGTATATATTGAATATAATCAAAATCGAACATGACTAGATAATCAAAAATGATATTTTCCTTAAGGGCTCATGGCAATTGACTGACTGCAACAGGCTAACAGACACTGTACATCTCAGTAAATAGAGCTACTGTATAAAATATGACGATAATAACATCGTTGGAGTACCCATTAGAAGCCCTATTTATAATCTATGGCCCAATCAAGTAGTGCTGGGCTTGGGCCCACCCAAAAAATGCCTCATGTGGCGGATCAGACTGCCCAATTAGTCAACAAAGAATGATATAATTATAAACCATAAGAATTATCAGCAATACAGTTCCTAGTAAGAGAAAAAGCTCATTTTCACCAAATAATACGTATCCGTGGACATAATGTATACGTTTTCATTACGTGTACCACAAATGATAATTCTTGTAATAGATTGAAAAGCCTTGTAACGAGCTTTTCGAACGGCCAAGTGGGATTTATCAAGTCAAATCGCTCGTTAGATTCTCCAAATAAAAATTTCTGAGTTACCCCTTTTTATAAGTCGACTCTACTCATCTTACAGTCGAAAAGAATTGGTGATATATTGGAAATGGAATATTGGTGATTGAGTGGTGGAAGAGTTGGCATGTTATCCTTGGCTTGGTGCAATTATACAGTCAGAGTCATGACTTTGGGGTTTGTATTTTTTGTGGTTATTATTGGGGTCACATGTGACAAGAAGATGTGGACTCGAGAGGAAGTAATATTTCGAATCGTGGGCTCAATCAAATACAAGGAGTGAACACAAATTTCGTATGAAATGAACTCGCTAACTTGTCTAGCATGCTTGCCACGTGATCCAAATTCGAGTCCTACAGTTCTATTGAGTTTTTGGTTTTGTTTGTTTAATTTTGGATGCATACATATGCTGTCATTTAGTAATCAATTGATTCATTATTTTTCCCATTTTCTCACACCGCTCGATCTTGATCCTTGCTATTTTGAGGTCATATCTAATACTCATAATTTGTCTCGATTTGATAAAGTTTTTACAAGAGAAAGGAAGCAACAATGACCTTGTACCCATCTCACATTCGAATTTTCATATCCAATTGCAAACATATCAAATATTAAAAACAATATGCACAATTTATAGTCCTATAAGCATATTAACACAAAAAAAAAAAAAAACGGGTATACCCTATAGAAGTCGACATTGGTCCATATTTAGACCGAAAAATACATAACTAAAAAAATATTTGTGACAAGGGAACAAATCTAAAATATATATTTGTATATGCATATAATGTCACTATTAAGGATTTAACCTGGTTTTCTCTTAAAAAGAAGATAGTGAACCTCTCTTGGGTAATACTCCATTTGTCATAAAATTATAATTCTTTAAAAATTAAATTATCATATCGATCAATAGAGTATTAATATGGTATTATTTTAATTATTTTTTAAGACCAATTTTCTCCTTGGACAATCATTTATGTAAAACCTTGAGATGGAATCAATGTTAACGCACCCTTATCATTTGATACTGGCATGAACACACAGTCAAAGCCCACTCCATTTTCAAGTCATTTTGATAAAAGCAAAAAGAAATCGTGGCTAGTAAAGTTATAAAATTAATGTGGAAAACAATAAAATATTAGACTGATTTCGATCTTAATCATTGATTTTTCAGGCTACGTGTTTAATTTCAAAAGGATGGTTTAATTTACTTTCTAAACATTGTATGCTTTGAAATATCGTAGTTGTGGTTGATTATTATTTTGTAGGCTTTTGAATTCTATAACTTTTTTTTTTTTTGTTTAACATAAGTACGTAAGGCTTTCGAATTTGATGACTCAAATATCTAGAAGATCACAAATTATGAAGTTACATGGTTACTTTGTTCTCTACTTTTGAATGGAGGTGGTAATTGAGCGGGCTGGATTGAGTTGATTTGGATTGGATTGAAAGTGGATTGTACAGATGGGTTGAAAATGGGTTGTAGGTAGGTTGTAAATGGATTTAGTATGGTTCTTAAGCAGTTCCATGCATGATTATTGTATATTTAATCAATGTAAAGAAAAATCTAAATTATTAATTCATATACTCTTTAAATGATTTTAAAATACTAAAATAAATTAAAATTAAATTAAATATACATTTTTTTTTTATGGGATAACTCATTTACAACCTGTGATCAACCCGTAATCAACACGTCATCAACCCATCTACCACACATTATTAACATCAACCAAATACACTTTAAAATATGTTAGACTCAACCCAATACAAAATCATATGGGTTGGGTTGAATCCGCGGGTCCTAATCCATTTTACCACCACTACTTTTGAACATTATCAACTTCAAATTTTTGGATTTATTATTTATTTAAGAGTCCAAAAGATATTTTCAAATTTTGCACACTATACATTCCAAAGTTAGCGCATGCAAAAAGTTGGAAAAGAACAATGGACAAAGTGAATTTGTGACTCAAATTGAGAGATAAAAGAAATTTCTTTTATACATCAGCCGTGAAAAACACTCACATAAAAACTAATAGCCTGTTTGGATGACCCTTGTTTTTTTTTTAAGAAAAGTATTTTTTTTGCAGAAAAAAAAAACTTGGATGAGTGTTCAGCTAGGCTTTTTTAGAAAACATAGGGCAAAAAAAGAGGGGGAAAATAGAGGAGCTTTCTTTTAGAAGCTACCGATTTGCAATCCAGCTCAATTTGAGTTGGTTTCAACTCGATTTCAACCCTTTTATTCAAACTTCGTCCAAAAAGGAATTAATTACTTTGATCGAATTGAACCTACTAGTATGCATATTATCTTCTCTTCAAACACTTGGACACCCCAAAAGGGTTCAACCTCACAAGATAATAAATACAAAAAAAAATTATCTCATTTTCTCATTATGGAATGGTGGCATTTCACATTCCCAATACACCACTTTAATTATATTAGCTATTTAAATTCTCATTCACTTGAAACAGATTTTGAGTAATTAAATATACATTTCATATCTACTCGTTATTTATTTTCACAAATAATAAATTAAACTCATGTAAATTATCAATTAAAATTGGTCACTCACCAACTATACTTAAACCAATTTTCCAACAATCTATATAGAACATTTTTAAAGATAAGTAATA
Organism: Petrea volubilis; assembly: GCA_026212405.1. Classification (NCBI taxonomy): domain Eukaryota; kingdom Viridiplantae; phylum Streptophyta; class Magnoliopsida; order Lamiales; family Verbenaceae; genus Petrea; species Petrea volubilis. Next base: position 9,813,159 of record CM047879.1, read on the forward strand.
GGACTTGCGTGTATTATACAACAGGGTCAAAATGACAATTGTGTAAACTTTGGGTTCAACTAAAAATTGATGTATGGCGACACATTACAAGGCATTTTATTTATCGAGCTGCAATTAGGGGCAATTTAGTCTTTTGGCCAAAAAGCCAAAAAAATAATAATGAAGATTGTAGTACTTTAAACAAGAATTAAGAAGAAAGTTCAATGGAATAAATGTCCATGAACAAAATGTGTAACATCTTCTACCATATTCACCCATACACTCCACATATATTGATGAACAGTTAAGATTAAGAACGAAATTTTGCAGCTTTTTTCCTTATCATATTTTCTCTCTTTCTAATTTATAATCGGACCGGATCCCCTACCCTATAATAGTGCCTCATCTCCTATCCCACACTCTGGATGTGCGATACGTACAAATCTTGAAGATTTACTTACAAAAAGAATGTTTAATCCCGTTAATTGTATTTTTTAAATTATCTAATTTGGTAAGTAAATTTTCAAGATTTGCATGTGTCGCACATCCAGAGTGTGGGGCAGGAGATGGGGCACTATTATGAGGTAGGGGATCCGATCTGATTTATAACTGCTTACCAATATGCATGGCTAATGTAGCATATATCGGTGAATATAATTGGAAATGTTTTACGAAAAATATTATAAAAAATTCGAAATGGTCCACGAAGTTCTTTTCCGCACTTTTAAATGATTGTGCTCAGTTCTTTATTCTTTTAATTTATTTCATTGTCATTCAACTTTTGCTCGCGAACATCCAGGATCGAAACAAAAGCATAAAAGTATGATATTCTTGTTTGTTTGGCAATTTGTTGTGCATGGCATGGATGAAGAGGACAGGTCGAGCTTTGAATGGGCGCGTACTACGGTCCTATTGGAGCACATACGTCCCGTGAACTGTTTTTACTTAACAAAAACCGTATGAATTGATGAAATGAATTATGGAGATGGGCTTAATTTGAATGACTAGGTGGGACCTCTCAGAGAGCTTTCTGTTTCTACTTTCTAGTTTCTAGTTCTACATTGTGTGTGTGTGTGTGTGTGTGTTTTGATAAAAATGCGATTAATGGGTTTTATAGCAAGTAAATTTATCATTGCTGTCACCATGTTCTTCTACAGTATGTTCGTTAATTGATAAGCTAGATTAATTGGTTGGAAGTCGAAAAAGAAAGCACACATTGTGGCCTTGAGGGGATGGGCATGTTAGAAAATGATAATTTCTGAAATTTCCCTGAAATATGTCTCGATTGCAAAGATTCCTTCTATCTATTAAAATTATAATTGTTATTTTTTAAAGTTTGTTTTCATTATACAAATAACACCCATCTTTCACTTCTCTCAATTATGAACAAATTATTTACTTATTAGTATTGGGGGTGGTCTTCTGCGAATAAGGCAAATATTGAGGGGCTTTTTGTAACTATTCCTAGAAAATATTGATTGAGGGGTCATATTGTCGAATTATTGAAATGTCCCTATCATCATTTTCATTTAGTTTATTTGAGTTTCTTTTATTTTTTCCTTTTTTTTTTCTTTACATATTAATTATTTTTTAAATATTAATGATTTTTCTTATTTTTCTTTATCTGGAAAGATAATTGTTATATGGTAATAATATTATCTCATTCGTTATCGAAAAAACGATATATTTTATGCTACTAGCAATCTTTGCACACAGTCTCCGTGCTCATAGAATAATTTGAGTATCCAATATTATTGTTCACAAATTAATTTTATGATACTAAAGATTAATACCATTTAATATTGAACTTTTTGATTTTTTTTTTTGTCAAAAGATCATCATTATCACTCATAATATAATTAAAATTTTGATTTATAAATACCTCTAACATTTTTTTACATAAAAACTATACTTCTACAAATATATATATATATATATATATATATATATATAAATGAACACAATGAAACAGACCTGGAGAGAGGTTGAATAATATGCATATAATCATGGTTTAGTACCACATATGGTGAGTTTTCTTAAATTGTGGATTTAATTTAGAGTGGCATATTACAATGTTAACCTCACGTCATGGATGATATGGAAAATGTAGAAGGATAAATTTTCAAATTACAAAAATTGATATCCGAATTGTTGATAATTTACTGGGAATGTTCATTTTGCCTTCTATATTATATTTATGTTGTGATTTCACGAAATATTAAATGATGAAAATCGTAAAAAAATAATAAATAACTGCCATATTAGACACAAAATCAACTTTCTTTCTATAATAATATAGGCATAGATTATTAGCATTGTAAGGAGTGACTCATGTAAGGCCATGTACTTAAAAGTTATATCATAATTTTAATGGGGGATTAATTAAAATAAACAGGTGCAAATATCCATCCAACCATACAATAGATTGTATTATGTGCAGGATCTACAAGACCAAATGCAGAAGTATTTTGATGAAAAACACTTGCTAACCTACATATAAAGGAGACGGTTAAGGGAATGAAATTTATATTCTTGCAAGTAACGAGATTATTGTTGTTCAAAATCTATCAAAAGAGAGACTATTGTGGAGAAAGGTATAATTTTATACCCATAAGAATTTTAGAATACAACTATTTTATGAAAATTCTCAAATTGAAGTCCAGTGAAAGAGATCTCTTAAAATAAATTAGGAGAAAAATTTATATCATTATTGGTAATACACACTAATGAAGGTATTGAAGTCAATATCAATCTCAATCTTATTCATAAAAGTTTTCACAATTATTTCAAAGAATAACGGGTGTATTGATTTTGACTTGCATAATATCTTTTTCTAGGTTTTTGATTCCCTTACTTTTTGTTTGTAGTCTTGATACAGGGCTTGTTTTTAGGAACAAAATTTATTCTCATAAACATTGAAAAAGACAAATTGCAGTATAAACTTTTTCTAACATAGGAAATACTTTCAGCGTTGCTTGGTAATTCACTGTCACTTTCCCTTTGCCAATATTTTGTATGTATTGAAACTTCTTCATTATTTAATTTCTACCATTAATTTGACCACATAGCAATAACAACCCTACTTCACCTTAATTATCATTTGAATAAATTAAAGTTCTGTCTTGATCTGAGTGAGATAACATTTCTCTTCTGCGTGTCCATGCAATTTTGAATATTCCAAACGTCTTAGAGATAAATAGAGAAGTAGGAATTTTCTTGAGTGAACTACACTCCTTCGTATACGTCAAGAGTCCAAGGGGTTGTGGAAAGTTTGAACCCAGTCCCTACAGTGATGGTGGCACATTTGATGTATGTTGGGACGGAATCAAAGGGTTGGAGAGTATGATTGTCCCCATGAAATTTATATATATATATATATATATATATATATATTTAAAAAATTTAAATTTTGATCCTCCTAAATTATAAAAGTACCTTTAATATTTTATATATATTTTACCTAACTCCTCAAACAAATTTTTTTGGGCTCTATTCCTTGATATGCATGTATAAATTTTTAGACTTTAATTTAAAAATATTCATTAAACTATTTTACATTTCAACTTATTTTTATTAGATTATAATAAATAGAAAAAAAAAGTATCCCAAAATAGAAGATGGCATAATACTCTCTCTATTCCTTTTTATTGGCCGTTTAAGATTTTATTCACAAAGATTAAGTAAGATAATTAATAGTCATAATTATAGATTAATAAGACTAAAATACTCTTATAATTAGTTAATGAGTTGTTGAGAGATTTTTAGGAATTTACAGACGAAACTTATTAAAGTTGAGGGCATATTGGAAAAAAAAAAATTAATCAATGCATTTTTGAAAAGGAGAATGATAAATATAATTTATAATAATTAATAAAAAGTTAAGTGAGAAACACAAGTTAATTTGGATAGTAAATTGGAAAACAAGTGAAGCAAGTTACTTTTAAATTTTTTTTATAGATAGTATAGAAATATAAATAATATATATTGATTATATCTAAGACAAATCAATTATCCAAAAGTTACGCATCCCCCTATTGATTGGACAGTTCCCAATCCAAAATTAGTTCAAAATTATTATCCCAAAATCACTAAAACCCTAAAATATGTGTGCGTATTCTATTTATCCAATTGTTAAAATTTTATTACAAAACTTGAAATAATTTGAAATTAATTTGAGAAACCTAATATATACCCGAGTACAAACCAACAGTTCATTCTTCATCGCAACTCTATCTGTTGTTATCTTCTTCCGTCTCACACATCCTCAAGAAATCTTTATGTAGTTCTATGTACACACACACACACACACACACACACACACATATATATATACACGTCCTGATCTTTGGATCGAAAGATAGTGTAATAGTTAGGGAAATTGAAGGAAAACTTGGGTTTGTTTGATCGGAAGGCGATTTTAATGGAGGCGGGCAGTTTGCCGGCGGACACCGGCTCGCCGGAGTCTTCGTCGGACTTTGCGTTCGCGTTCAACGATGTTAATTTTTCCGACAGGATACTCCGGATCGAGATCTTACCGGACTTGCCCGGATCCAAGCCGGACACCGATGATAGCCTCGCTGATTGGGCGCGTAATCGGAAGCGTCGCCGTGATGAGCAGCTCAGTAATGCTAATGGTATTAGTTTCTGTTTTATGTGCTCTTGCGCGTATGGCTTAAATGGTGTGTTTTTATTTTCTTTTGATGATTTTTTAAATTAAGGTGTACGTGGCCACTTTGATTGTTAACTTGTTTGCAATTCTAGGAACTGGTTGGGTTTTGGGGGCCTCTTTCCTTCGGAGGTTTTTGGGTTTTATGTCAGATTAACTTTTCTGTGAAAAATTGGGTTTACTCCTTTTTTTTTTTTTTTCCGTCCCTCATTTTTCTTCATTACATTTTGGTAGGGAATTCTTGCCTATTCTTGAATGTGTACTTTGGGTTTCACTTTTCAGGCGTGACTCTTAGTCGGGATGTATTTGGATATCAGAAGGGGGAACTGCTAATTTGTTATTTGATTTAATCAGTTCTATATGAATGTTGTGGAATTTGATGCGATTGTTGGGTATGAGTTTATGTGATTTAGGAATGGGGATTTGGAGATGAGCCAATTGAGAACCGTAGGAATTTGCTTGGATGAGCTTTTGAAAGAGAAATGTCTAGCATGTGAATAATTTCAGTAATTTCATATGCACAAAGTCCCTTGGTCAATGAAAATTTCTAGACATTCGAATTGTATAAGTAGTCCCAAGCGTCAATGCAGTTTCCTAGTTTTCATATTTGTTAGTTATAGGGTGTGGCACTCGGAATTTTATACAGTTCTTCGAAATGAAGGGCATTTCACAACATTATTTTCTGATATGCATGAAAAATATATCATTCAAAATTTGATTCTTTATGTTGTCATCTCTACTTGCTCTATGGCAATTGTCACATTTGTTGTACCACTGTGCTTTCTTCTCATAGAATTACATCTGAATCCAACCCCCCCAAAAGTCAGAATTTCTAACTTTGTTGTATTCTTCTATAAGAACTTAGATCTCGTTGGTATCGGTTCAATCCCTTGCAAAGATGCATGGCATTGAAATTTGTTTTGTATAAGTTGATCTAAACAGTCGTCAAGTTTATGGATGAGCGACAGTCATGTGATATTGGGATTGCCTATTAGCAACAATGGTTCTCTACTTAGCCACCGCCTTTTAGGTCGAAGTGGCATCAGCTCCCCTCTCTCAAAGGAGAGAGGTCCTGTTTCAAACCCAGCTCCCCAAAACCCCAAACAAAAAAGAAACGTTATCAACGTAACTTGTCTAATCTATTGAAGTTGTTCCTCTGCCATGAAGAGTGTGCAACTGGTCATTTAAATCTGAATCATGAAATATATGCATTTTTCTTTGTCACTTGAATTATTTCTCTGTTCCTTTTCTGCCCTCCCTTCTTGAAGGATGATGTATTATGTATACTTGTAGGTATATAGTTTTAGTATATTAGGCTATATATATGTGCAATAATATTTGTATGATCACTTTGTTCTTGTTTTATGCATGCCAAAAGTACTTTTTACATCCTCCAACCCATAATTTAATCACTCCTGTAGAGACAAGTCAATTAGTCATCTCTTTTGGCAGCTTATGTGACACCCCACATGCTTGGAAAATGAGTTTTCTAACTTTGTCTATGTTTTTGCATTGTATAGAACTCACTGAACAACGTGAAGAGCAGATATTCAATTGCAATATGCCAGATATGGAAGATGGTGTTACTTATGAAAATCAGGGGGAGGATGCTGTTGCTATGATTGAGGAATCACCTGTGGGTGGAGAAATAACAGTAACTGAGTCCGGTACGTTCTCCTTGCTTGGATTTGCTTATTGAGGATCTAACCTTCTATTGCTCCTTAAAATATCATTCTTCAGATTTATTTCACAATAAAAAGGGATAAATCAAATAAGAAGTTTCTTCATTAGAGTCTTAGAGTGGCACAAGAAAAGTACAGATGCTTATCCTGTCCCATTTGTTCTTCTAGTTTTGGTGTATTAGATCAAATTGGGAGTGTGAGTTTCAAAAAAAGCATTATTATGTAAACTAGAAAAAAGATTAATTTTATAATCTTATAGGTCATGAAGCTGCTCGGAGTAATGAAACATCCTCTAGCATGGATTATTCACCAGTGGAAGTTAAGACCTTACACATTAGCTCTCCAATTTTGGCAGCAAAGAGCCCCTTTTTCTATAAGGTAAATTGTGTTCTATGCAAACCATCAAAAGTAGAAGTGTTTTTTGTGCCATCTGTTGACTTCTTATCCCTCTACTGAAGTGTGTTCCAATGTTTAATGCGTTTTCTAGCTGTTCTCAAATGGTATGAGAGAGTCAGAGCAGCGACATGTGACACTACAAATCCAAGCCTCAGGTGAACATATTTCTTTTTTATTGTTTTTTGGTCAGAAGGTTAGTCCTCTCAATAGTGAGACTCTTCTCAATAATATTTTTCTTTCTTAGTTTGTGATTTTATTTGTTTTTACTAAGTCGCTCAAAACTAATGCACATAGGAGGGAAGCCCTAGACTTTTTGTAATAAAAATAAAGCTTTCTTACACATGAAATGATATTTGATAGATGTATTTTTCCTGTTGGATGAATTGTAATTCAACTAACATTAGTTTTGGTTCCCCACTTTGGTGAGCAGAGGAAGCTGCTCTCATGGATTTGCTGAACTATATGTATAGCAATACTTTACCAAGAACCACTCCAACTGCTTTACTGGATGTGTTGATGGCTGCTGACAAATATGAGGTTGCTTCATGCATGAGGTACTGCTGTAAATTGTTGCGTAACTTGCCAATGTCTTGTGAATCAGCCTTGCTTTATTTGGATCTTCCTTCTACGGTTTTAATGGCTGATACAGTTCAGCCATTGATGGATGCTGCCAAACAGTTCCTTGCTGCGCGCTTCAAGGACATAAGCAAGTAAGCACTCATCTATCGTTCTGAAGAAATACCATGTTGGAGAGGAACCTTTGCAAAGCATTGGTTCTGTTCAATCTGTTACTCTCCTTTCTTTCATGGTTGTATTTCTATCTTATGGGTGCCTTCACCAAGATCACTTTTCAATTTCTGAACCATTTAAAGTCAAATGATTTTCTGTTCCATCTTTAATTGAAGAAATAATTGCTGATGATATTGTGACATTTGTGTTTGCTAAGTCGTTTTATTTAATTTATTTGATAAAGGGGACATGTCCAATAGTAGGTTTCTAGCTACCGAGGATGCGCTAAAAAGAACAAAAGCTCCATTAGCTGTTCAACTTTTTAACTATCGATTAGCCAATGCTATTGCATTTATTTATTTATTTATTTTTGTAATCAGGTTGCAGGAAGAGGTAATGAACCTTCCTTTAGCTGGTATCGAAGCAGTTCTATTCAGTGACGACCTGCAGGTAGCTTCGGAGGATGCCGTTTATGATTTTGTGCTAAAGTGGGCCCGGATACATTACCCAAAGTTGGAGGAAAGACGAGAAATATTAAGCACACGCCTCCTTCGTTTCATTCGTTTTCCATGCATGACTTGTAGAAAGCTCAAAAAGGTCCTAAATTGTAGTGACATTGACCCTGAACTGGCCTCCAAGGTTGTTCTTGATGCCCTCTTTTTCAAAGCTGAAGCTCCATATCGACAGCGTTCTCTTGTAGCAGAAGAGCCGAATGCTACATTTCGCCGGTTTGTGGAACGAGCATACAAATATCGGCCTGTGAAGGTGGTTGAATTTGAATTGCCACGTCAGCAGTGTGTAGTTTACCTTGATCTTAAACGTGACGAGTGTGTGCAGCTCTTCCCTGCTGGTCGAGTCTACTCACAGGCATTTCACTTGGGTGGCCAAGGATTTTTCTTGTCAGGCCACTGCAACATGGATCAACAGAGTTCTTTTCATTGTTTTGGGCTGTTTTTGGGTATGCAAGAGAAGGGTTCTGTAGCTTTTACGGTTGACTACGAGTTTGCATCAAGAACGAAGCCGTCTGAGGATTTTGTGAGCAAGTATAAAGGAAACTACACGTTTACGGGAGGGAAGGCTGTTGGCTACCGCAACCTTTTTGGTGTCCCATGGACTGCATTTATAGCCGATGATAGCCCTTACTTCATCAATGGCATTCTCCATCTGAGGGCTGAGCTCACAATCAAGGCTACAAAGTGTGGATAGCTTCAAATGGACATATATGAAATGTTTGAAGTAGTTTAGCCAAGTCTTTTTTGGGATGGTAATAGTAACTACTGTAGTAGAAGATGTGTACATAATTAACTATTGGCGTCTCTTTATGTTTGTTTGAACTGATCAGAACTAAGAGTTTGAAGTTTAACTTTCTTATCATATAAGCTACGCAAAGTATAGCTCTTAATAAATCAAAGACACCTTTTACAAGACTGAGCCAAACGATAGTTCCTCGAAAGTTCTTCCACATCGAGCAAAAAGCAATTACGGAGAACTCTACAATGGCAGTCCAGACAATCTTTATCAGGGATGAAGGTTTCAGTTGTAATTTAGAAGCCAAACGCTCTGGAAAAAGAAGGTGCAAATTTCATAATCCCACCAGCAGACTGGTTGGTCTTCTTCATACTATACAGCTTATCAGGTTACACACTCTTGAGCCCTGTCGTTGGTTCTCTGGTTTACAATGCATCACATTTGAGCGTCAAAAGTCGAGCTCAACACAACAGGGAAGCCCATATCAATATAATTCCACAGTTCATCACCGAGTGACCAGAGGACAATGTGCTGCATTTGGAGCTTTTGGTGAAGTCCTCAGTGAAATGAAGTTGCCTAACAGCAGAAATCAATGCCATTTCCCGGTCGATATCCTATCCAGTAAGAATCGGATTAGGATGTGGCCATTAAGGATTATGGGATTTCAAGCAGGATTTGTAGGCCGTGGAACATTAGCTGTGAGAATTGAGATCTTTAGGTGGCTAAGAGAAGTCGAGAAAAGGGGAAAGAAGCAGGTGTAGGAGATGGAGTTCAACATTAGATGTGTTCCAGGGTTTCAACAGTCATTTTTTCATTGGGCATTTTAAGAAGCAAGAACATTCAAAAATGAATAGTTGCATCTGCTAATTTCTGGAAAGGTATATATTAAGGCGTGTTCAAGCAGAGTTCCAGTTGGACTTGAATACAACATCTGCGGCAAGCAGTCAATTTATCTTACAAGAAATTATAAAACACACATTGATTGCACAACTTCTAGGGTTCGTGAAATGAACAGATTGACTGTATTATCACAGCGAAATTGTTAGTCAACATTCCATATAACACAAGAAGGAATATATTTCCAGAAAGTTAGCAACAAATCCAGAAGTTCAAATCAACAGTGATGCCTGCATACATTAATGTTCATCTAGATTATGATAGAACAAAAGAAACACATCACAACTTCAAGAAAACATGTATATTTCATGATCAGAATTCCGCCTACTTTTGAAGAATTCATGTCCAAATTTTATCATGCAGCAGAATAGCATTCTTGCAGATCTTACAACATAGAAGTAAAAGAAACAGAATAATGAAACAGTTCAAATAACCCAAGCACAGAAAATATTTTCGTCAGCATTTCCCTCACCAAAGTTCAGGGGCCAACAAAGTCTGTCCAGACCAACTAAAGGACACCAAGATTAACATATTATGCGCTGAGTGCGTTATAACATGCACCGTGCGTAGTTATTGTTAATCTAGCTGTAAAGGCAGGTTTTAAGTGTCTTGCAAGTGTTTCTTATAAATGGTTAAGAGTTGATTTGATCACAGTGAACAAAAATTTAAACATCGAACCCAGTTTAAACATAAGCATCAATAAATGCCACTATGCTCCTCGCTTATTTCTCTACAAAAATTTGAGCACAACACAGCAATAAAAGCCAGTTAAACATCATAGAAATGCCAAAAAGTTCACTAGGGAAGCCAAACATCCAAGTAGTAATAAAGGCAATCATTTGAAATACCATTGGAAAAGGCTCTTATTTAACTGCCAAACACAACAATGTAGAGGCTACAAAATATTGTTCTGAGCAAACACAATCCTCATCAAGGGGTACAATTAAAATTCAAGTAAATGCCTCAAGAAAATCGCAAGGTAGAACAATATCACTACCAAATTATACTGAACAAACCTCAATCAAGCCATTTCCACTATACTCCGGCTTTCCTAGCAAGCTTGGACCACTCAGTATGGTATGATCCCGGGCGATCAATCCTCTCATACGTATGCGCCCCAAAGTAGTCCCTCTGAGCCTGCACTAGGTTTGCCGGAAGCCTCCCCCGCCTATAGGTATCAAAATACTGCAAACTCGCCGACATTCCTGGAACGCTAATACCCTTCTGAATTGCCAAGCCCACCACCCTCCTCCATGCCGCCTGTCTCTGCACCATCTCCCGAGCGAATTCAGGGTCCACCAACAAGTTTGCCAGCCCCTGATTCCTCTGGTATGCTTGCTTAATCCTATCCAAGAACACGGCCCGAATAATGCACCCACCTTTCCAAATTCTAGCCAACTCCCCTAAGTTCAAACCCCATCCCTTCTCCATACTCTTAGCCCTCAACAAGTTCATCCCTTGTGCATAACTACAAATCTTGGACGCATAGAGCGCCTGCCTAACATCATCAATCAACCTCTTCTTATCCACAGAAGCAATATTGTTAATTTCCTCCTTCAGACCTTCATTCTTGAAAATCTCAGAAGCTGCCTCTCTCTCTTCCTTCAACCCACTCATATACCTACTATCTAGTGAAGCTGCAATGGTGGGAGCAGCAATGGACAGCTCAGCCGCCTGCTGCACAGTCCACTTGCCTGTTCCCTTCATCCCAGTCTTATCCAAAATCTTATCCACCAAATGCCCTTTACCCGTTTCTTCATCCTCCACCCTAAAGATATCGGATGTAATCTCAATCAAGAAACTCTCCAACTCACCGCGATTCCAGTCGCCAAAAATCTCCGCCAACTCCTCGTTGCTCAGCCCTCCAACATTCTTCAACACGTCGTAGGCCTCCGAGATCAACTGCATATCTCCATACTCAATCCCATTATGCACCATCTTAACAAAATTCCCAGAACCCCCTTCGCCTATATAAGTAACACAAGGCCCATCATCCACCTGAGCGGCGACCCTCTCGAGTATATTGTGAATATTCAAGTAAGCCCTGTGCGACCCACCGGGCATCAAAGAAGGCCCATTTCGGGCCCCATCTTCGCCACCGGAAACCCCCATTCCCAAATAGAGCAACCCGCTAGCAGATGCGTCGAGCATGCGGCGCTCGGTGTTCTCGTACCACTCGTTTCCTCCGTCGATGATGGTGTCGCCGGGCTCCATGTAGGCGGAGAGAGCGGCGATGGTCTGGTCCACGGGGGCGCCGGCTTTGACCAAGATGATAATCGAGCGGGGTTTCTTGATCGAGAGGACGAAATCCTTGGGCGTGTAGTGCCCGGAGAGAGGGAGCTCGCCTTCGCGGTGAGCGCGATCTAGGGTTTCGTCGACCTTGGAGGTGGTCCGGTTGTAGATGGAGATCGGAAAGCCTTTCTCGGCGATGTTGAGGGCTAGGTTTTGGCCCATCACGGCCAGGCCCGCTAGGCCGATTTGAGAAAGCGTAGCTGACTCCATTGCTGCAATGCTTGAGCTTGAAATTGTGCAACGGTAGAGTGAGAAAGAGAGAAGGTAAGCTTACCGAGGTTACAGAGTGTGTGATAATATATATACGAGACCAAATCGGCCGTCCCAATTTGTCAGATGAAATGACGAAAATACCCTCCATGTGAATTTTAGTTTATTTGAATTCAAACTTACTAAAATAGTCATAGTTTGTCTCCATTATTAATTTTTTTAAGACTATTTTCCTTTTCCTCAAAGTATATAACTTTTCCATTATACTTTTATGATTTTAGTTTGTTGTGGTTAAATCATTAAATACAGTTGAAAGTAGGAATGAAGTCAAAAGATTTTATCTGAAAAGGACAAATTTAAAATTTTATAAATGAAATTCTGAAATTCAATAACAATGTATGCCAAATATGACTTTATATAAATTTGAAAAATATTTGTACCCTCCAGTTCCTCTAAATATATTTTTTATTGTTAGATGAGCATTTTTTTTTTCATATTATACTATCATTCTCAAAATTAATACATATAAATTAATAGTCCCGCGTTATTATTTTAAATATAATGATGTTTCTCTGAAATTATATATGATTCATGATTAATTGATTATAGAATATATACATTATTATTTGGAATAATAAAAAAGTTGGAGAAAAGAGCATTAAGCAAGTCAAAAAAAATGCTTCAGTCCTTTTTTTTTTCAATAAAGTGCAGTGCAATATATTTTACACAATGACACCGATAATTTAAATTAAATATAATTATTACATCTCATAATTAATTATTCATATTAAAAAATTAATAAAAATTAAAAAATATCATTATTCAATGGAAAAGCAAATTGTTATACAATAAAATATATGTGAAAATTAACACACGATTTAATGATTTATTTGGTGTCACCAAATCAAAAAATTCTTTGTAATTGAGAAGAAAAAAGAAAAAGAAAGAGAAAGAGAAGAGTGTTTGAAATTGAGGTTTGACTATTGACCTAAACAAAAAAGAAAGAATTGAAGTTCGATTTTTAATTTGACTATTGATTCATGAATCTTTATGCTATGACGAGGGTATAATGGTAATTTAAGTTGGAGTAGTATAATATATTGGTACGTAAGTGATGGGCCGCGTGCGGCGGCGGCGGACTCGTCGAGGGGGTGAAAGGCTTGTGACTTCACCTCACTGCCAAGGGTTGTCTTTGTCCTATTTTTATTTGCCTACGATCAATTCTATGCTGCCTCCAAACGCCGTCGTTTCCAAATTCTCTGGCTGCTTGTGGGGCCTTGGGCCGTGTTTGGTTGGTGGGAAAAGGAAATATCTTCTAATTTCTATTGGCAGCAGCCAAAATAAATTTCGAGTCAAAAAAAGTTCGCCTCGAGATCGATATAAAAAACTCATTGTCCAAAGGAAAAAGAAAGTGATGGTAGAGTACTAGTACAGGAAGAACTAACCCCATTTCAAACTTTTTCAACTTTCAAACATCAATTCGATATTTAAAAGAAAATCTTTAAGAATTAATCCTTTATTTTTTTGAATAATGAAACTTGAAAGAGATTTTTTTTATTTTTTTTTTGGCGAGTGTTTATGAGATATGGGAAGAAGAAACGAGGGTTTATCCAAGTTTTGAAATTTGTGGCTTTTGCCATTTTGAGTGTTTTTGACAGATTTATAATTCTTTTTTATATTGAGATATGATGTGGCCCGATATGCCCGAGGCCACGTCGGCGCCACGTCAGCTCAAGATGCCAACCGGAGGCCGCCATGCGTCTGATCAGTCCGACTAGGATTTGGCCCAGTAATGTCCAAACCCGATCAGAAAACGCCAACACGCCATGCCGCCCGTGTCTCCCCGAAGTCACGTTGCTCCTCGGGGTATCGATCTCCTCGGACCATTATCCCCATCTCTATAGTCCTCGGACCATCCTGCGGGGATCCGGTAACACCCCTCTATCCTCGGACGGTTCCACTCCGTCCTCGATGTGGTCCCAGTGATAACGACCTCTGACACCGGGTGTATTCCTTTGACACAATATGTACCCGACGCATCCCCGGCACGCGCCGGGGAATATTCCTGTACGGACAACAAGGCTGGGCCGGACTAACTCTAATCCGGTCCACTCGCCTCCAATTATTATAAATAGCACGCCGTTACTGTTCACACGGTAAGTTTTTCACACAATTACATACATTTTTACCTTCCGATCACCTGCTCGAATTCTGACTTGAGCGTCGGAGGGTCTTCGCCGGAGACACATCCGGCTAGACTCACGTGTGTTCCATCCTTGCAGAATAGGACCCGACCAGCAATCAAACACCTTTGCTCGGAGTTTAAAAGGATTTTGGACAGCCTTCCTCGAACTTATCCCTTACTCGGAGTAACGTGTTCTTCGGACCAAATCCGACCTCATCAAGATAGAAAAAATCTGTAGTCTTCGTATAGAAAACTACGGGGGGCCAGGGGGGTGGGGTGGGGTTGACATTGGGACAATGGGTACCATTCAATCGGTTATTAGCCAATTCACGCCGGTTGTCACTGGTTCACAGGAGTAATTCAGATCGAATTGGCCATCAATTTCAAAACCTTGATAAAATGGGAAACAAAATGGCTTGAAATTTGGAAAACAAGCAATGGCGGAGCTCGAGGGTGGAGGATGTGATTCCTCTAAATTAATAACGAACTAAATTTATAATATATTTTTTAAAAAAAATTAAACTTGCCCCCCCCCCCCCCCACCACACACACCATAAATGATAGAAAAATCTTTTATATTTTATAATTCAAACAAAATTTTCTGACTTTGTAACGTAGAGACCAAATTGTAAAATTATATAAATAAACTTATTAAATATGACTGTAGAAATTATTTAAATCCTTGTTAATTTGGGCGTGGCTCACATGCTCACATGTCGTTGTTTTATAACCAACCGAATTTTAGAGTGCATAAAATGCTCTATTCTTGACAGCCCCATTTAAACTAACTGAAGCTACTCATAGAAATAAAATGGTGAGTAGTGGGTAAACTTGACTCACTTAACCGCATTACCTACCTCCAAGGTACCGAAAAGTCACACACTAATATGTTCATTTGTTGATTGTCCAAATAGAGAATTAAGTGACCGTTAATAATACAGCCGCCACAATGGCGACCTTGATTATATTCAAATATTGCGCTTGATACAATGTATTGAGTAATTAGATTAATATCGTGGGTATAATTTATTTAATTTTATTATTTTTTTCAATTTGTCGCACTAAAATTACCATGTCAATTTTAACTACATGATATTCATCTAATCATCGTGCACAACGGCACAATGTAGCATAGGGTGCAATCGTCAGCTTGATTGAAAACTATAACAAAAAGGATTAATGTTTCCTACCTGCCCACAAAAATTATATTTTAATTATGGTCCTCATTAACTAACTAAAAATAGCAACTTGATTTCTTTATCAACAATATATAAGAACATGATACGACCTACATTTTTATTTTATCAATATTAGAATAACAAAATTTTACTATACTAAAGATTTTTGTTTGATGGGGTGAAATTAAATTTTTATAAAATATTAAAGGTATTTTTATTATTCGTCCGCGTATTTAAAATTTTTAAAAAATAAAATTTATATAAAATTGAATTCGATATGAATTTGAAATTATTAGATTACAAGAGAGAGCCCAAATTTGAAGAAATTGAGCGAGGTCTAAGTAAGGACCTTACTCATGAATTAGGATATCATATCTTAATTCTAAAATTTAAGACGGCAGGTCTAAAAGTTATTCTCATTTATAAGTTGCTTACTTGACATTCTCTTTTGTAATATAACATACCCACTCACACTTAAACATTCAACAAATTTCCCCCTTAAGCGTGAGTCTCATCCACTTGAGCTTTTTCTTGGGCCAACTCCCCCCAATTCAATGGAAGTCTTTTGGTTTTTTGAATATCGCAATATCACCAAGTGTCTTTTACCAACTTCGACATCAACTCACCTACAAGCCAACTTTGCTTGCCTTAGAGTATGTGTGTACCATTGCCCCAAGAGTCATGTTGGGGACTCATTCCACTCTTTTTTAAAAGAAAAAAACATAAAGAATTAAGATGCTGTCTTACAAACTCGACCTAGCCTTTGATGTCAAAGAGCTAGTCTTTCCACATGGAGGCAACAACCATGTTGCATCCATTCTCGTTTCACAGTAAGCCTTCAATTCCGATACCATTTGTTAGATCATAAGAGGGAGCCTAAATTGGGAGAAATTGAAAGATTCAAGTGAGGTCTAAACTCATAGGTTATGACACTACATCTTAACCTAAAATCTTAATGCAATGAGTCTAATGATATTTCCCACTTATAAATTGCTTATCTGACCTTCTTTTTTTCAATGTGAGATAGCACGCCATATCAACCATAATAATTGTAGAATAAATAAAATAATACTAAAATATTAAAAGAAAAAATAAATAAATCAGAAGCCTTTTCGATGGATCGCAAATGTACTTAGTTGCAATTGAACAAAGACTTTCTTCAAGGACGTCCCCGAAGATGGCTCAATTTTATTTAATTATTTATTTTCACTTTTTATGTTGTATTTTGACATTGGCTATTGGAATACACAACATATATATGCCATGCACAAAACAAAAAATAAAGTAGTTATCACATCATAAGATCAAGTGATAAACACGTAATTATATGAAATAGAAAGACATGCAAGAGATTTGATACTCCGAAATAGTGAATAATTATATTCATATTTCATATTAAATATCACAGTTTCATTGAAATCTTTTTAAGTAATCGTTTTTCACATTGAAGTGGCACCGTCGCTTCGCTATTTTAATAGTGATGCAAACACATCAAGCCAGGCCAAGCTTTAGCTATTTTTTCAAGGTCGAGTTGGGCCAGTCAAGCAACATAAAACTCAAACTAAACTTGGCTCGATTCATTTGGCTCAAATTTGATTGACAAGTAAAACTTTCGAGCTTAGATTCTAAAATTTGAATTCTTTTATTATGTTCAAACCACAAGTTTGATCTATCAATATATTATTTATTAAAATAATATATATATATATATATACATAAATATATATTAAATGTATCTTATTTAATAATATATTAAAAAAGAGTCTAGTGAGTCGGGGAACCTATAAATAAAAATTATTTAATTCAAGTTTATCTGTACGACAGGATAGAGCTTGAAGTTTTGGAGCTTCAATAGTACCCACGTACTATGATGGACCCCCTCAAGATATATTGAAGATTTAAAACGGCAAAAATACCATTTCAAGGTGCATTAAAACTATCATTATCGCTTTTAACTAATAAGCAATTGTATTTATTTATTTTTTTAAAACACTATAAGAATTCCAGCCTAAAGGCATTGTCTGTGTCACTCAGTCTTTGGTTCTCCTAAATAAATTAGTTCCCTCTTGCAGTGGCGGAGTTTGGGGTCTGGTGTCTGCTTTGATTTTTTTTTTTTTCCTGATCATCTCTGAATTTCATAATAATAATAATAATAATAATAATAATAATAATAAATACAAACCTTGTAATCGAATGGAGATATCAAAATATTACTCGAACTCAAATTCAGAAATTTTAATTTGATCTAAGTTCAACCAATTAACTCCACAACGAAAATTCTTTCACCAAAAAATTTCTAGCCCGATGACAATGAGAAGGCCCCTTGATTAATTCAATTCTATGTACATGGGTTCTTCTTCTATGTTTGTTTTGTTATTGCATAATAGGTTGTTTCTTTGTATTGTTTAGTTGTTTCTTAAAATGATCATCGATTATAAGATATAATAATTAGTATTGAATTTAAACGAAAATTCGTCTAAGTGGGGTTTTGTGCAATTCTTTACAAAAAACAAAAGGGAAAGACCATTAATTTCTCTCCCCAATTGCCCAGAAAATGCTCTCCACTCTCATGAGTCGAAAAAAAAATTCTTCTATGCGTTTGATCAGATTTTATATATGCATTAAACGGCTCATATTTTGTTATATTATTTATTTTAATTTCAATCATTTAATTTATATGTGTGCCGGATTCATATAAAATTTTTCCCAATATATGAGTAGGCAGCAGAAAAACAAACCAAAGAAAAGGCGCCTCACTTAATTCAATAACACTAATGCCAATTCTTTAGTGGAAGCTATCAAGCTAATAACTATTAGCAGTAGATTTGGCAAGCGCCATTATTATCCATTAACCCAGGAACACCAATTTTCTTCTCCTTTATTTTTGTTTGGTACAAGATCCCTCTCAAAATCCCCCAAATCCCACTTGATTTCACCTAACGAAACAATGACTTTTTCATGGAGATTTGTGTTTTCTAACAGATTTTGCTCCTGAAAAGACGACGTAAGAAGTCGAAATGCGTAGCCGGGGATCGAATCACCGGCTATCGTCGGCGTCGACCTTTGGGAATCGGGTTTGGTTCTTGATGCTATCTATGTTTGCCACCATGGCTTCCTTTTATGTTGCGGGAAGGTATGTGTGTATTTTCTTCGATTCACGCACGCACAAAGTTACTTGCATTTTGATGGTTTTTGGTTGTTTTGAATGATTTTGATGAATGTATTGGCGTAGATTGTGGCAGGATGCAGAGAATAGGGTTTATTTGATGAACGAGCTTGATAAGAGAACTGGGCAGGTAAGAATTATGTTCTATTTATATAAAAGTTTCCTTCCTTATCTGCCCCAGTGTAAATAACATCAAGAAGGAGAAAGGGGGAAATGTGGGTTTTAATTTTAACAATTGTCTCACTTTGAAAATGTATCACTCTGACGCCTAGCATCGCGCTTCACATGTGATTCAATTTTTTGCACTTGATATCCACGTCCACATCAATGATACTCCCAAATTTGCTGCAATTGGAAAACAGATTCAGCTCTAATTTGCTTATGACTATTTCATATATGCCACTTTTGGGGAAAGTAAGAGCTTGTGAGAAGTATAATGTATTGCACCACTCTAGTTAACTTGGACCTTAGGGGTTTTAACATTAGATTGATTTTGATAATGGACATAAATATTTGGCAGGTGCCAAAAGGTAGTTATTGTCCATCAGTAAAAGTTTTCATGGATGCACTTGTGTTGTATGTCCTTTGAGTATTGCTAAAGATAAAATGGCCAATTTGAGAACTGCCCCTTTCTTTTTGAAGTCTGCAACAAATTGCGGTTTGTTTTGACTGTGGGACACTTCTAACCCACATATCGACAGTAACACTTTCTTCTTCTCATTCTATGCCAGGGAACATCTTCCATTTCTGTTGATGACACGTTAAAAATCATTCGCTGCAGGTAGTTTTATTCTTGATCTCCACTGCATTTGTATGTGAGGTGCATGCAGTACGTGTTTAGTTTGGTGGTATATCTTCATTCTGTCCAGTCACTTAGGTCTTGATGACTGATACTTTCTGTGTCAGGGAACTTCAGAACAAATTATCTGCTCTTCATGTGGATCTGGAAAAAGCTAGACAGGAAGGATTTGTCTCTAGGCATCTGTCAGAAAATGGTAGAACTACAAAGAAAAAGCTTTTGGCTGTCATAGGAATAATTACAACATTTGGACGAAAGAATAACAGAGATGCCATTCGTAAGGCCTGGATGCCTACTGGTATGTCATTCTTAATTTTCACTCTTTTAAAACACGCTATTCTTGCTTACCATATGATTGTTTTTGTCTCTGCATAATTGCTTTGTGAGTATTTCTGATCCAGAATTTACTTAATGTAGGTGGTGCCCTCAATAAACTCGAAGAAGAAAAAGGCATTGTCATACGATTTGTTATAGGGAGAAGGTGGTGTAAATCCTGATGACTCAAAACTGATAGAAAAATTCCTTAGAGAGCTGTCTTTTTACTGATTTTACCAATCAATGCAGTGTGAATCATGGTGACAGTTCAGACGGGGAGATCGACAGTGAAAATAGGCAGGCTAATGACTTCACAATTCTTGTATGTTTGAGTTTCACATAGCTAATTTCAATTGGGTTTTGATCCCTCACACCAAATAGAAAAACCCTGCTAGCAGTTAACCTTCTATCTTCGGAATAATCTTATTTGAGATGGTAAACTTGTGAGAGAAAGGGCTTCACAGTTCATCCTCCTGTTTAAGAAGCAGTAACCTTAGTCAATTGTGAGGATGGATGGTGGTGAAGATCCCTCCATCACTCACATTTGACCATTTCTTATTCTTGGAGGAAAGCCCATTAAGTTGGAAGAAGTACGCATTTAGCATATTATCAGGTCTCCCATTCTCGATTTTCATCCCCAGCACCCTGATTTCTTAATTCAGTCTAATTTTTAACTGTTATTAATGGCTATATTTCTTTTCTTTAGATTTTTTAAAACATTCAGAAGAAATAATAATAATAATAATAATAAAAAAAAGATTGTATCAATCTGTCTGTATGTGCGTTTGCATGTGTCATTTAAGCTGCTTTCCCAACTGGCATCTGCACACACCTTTTCTAGCATCTAAGCTAATCTTTGAGTGATAAGCATGGAAAATTAATCCCATATGTAACTATGTTGCAAATATGGTCTGATATAGCTTCTCTTAGCATGCTTGAACAAATAGAAATTGATCAAATATTTTAATCTTTTCCTCGTCAGGAAAATCATATGGAGACTCCTGAAGAACAAGCAAACAAGACAAAATTGTTCTTCATTCATGCCGTGGAGCGCTGGGATGCTGAGTTTTATGTTAAGATTAATGATGACGTTTATGCTAATATTGGTATGTGTTCCTTGATATATTAAATGTTAGAGATTTTTGTATAGTAATATTTATATATGTTCCTTGATATTCCATGTTATGGATTTTTGTTTATTGCTGGCACTAGCATGCATGCTTTTGCGGTGGGGCTTATTTGTAACTTCAACATAGGGGATTATTTCTAAATAGATTCATGTTTCTTGTTTTAGAGTTGCGACATGTGTGCAATGATAGTCTGATTTTGAGTTTCTATGTAACTTGATCTTGGTCACCTCTTTGAGATTCTCACATGGCACTAAATTACCTATAAAGATTGTTCCTAATGTTGCAAATGAAGTCGTAACCATGGACCTGCATGGATCATTCAATAGAATATTTTAGGTTTAATAACAGGTTGTCCTATGAACGGTTGGCTTTGTCAGATTGTATATCTACCCTTTGGGTGGTGAAGTTAGGTTTAATAATATTCCAAAATGTAAGTAACATTTGATGTCATTGGTTGGTAAAATTTGATTGTTGGTTTTGTGTAGAAACGTGTTGCTATTTGAAACAAGTACTTCTACAATTAGGAATATGCTTTGTAAGAAGTACTTAATGCTTATATGCTGACCGGAGCTGATTGGCATATCATTTTGAGGACTAGAAAGTTCCTCAATTCACTTGTTTTCCTTCTCCAATAGCTCATTTTCTCATTTGGGCTAAATGCATAATGTCTAGATTTCTGTCCTATTCTTGTAAAGTTTGATAAAGACCTTGAGGTGAATCTGATAATCTGTCAAAATCCAAAATAAGCATTAGAAAATTCTTTGGCATTCGTGATGCCCTCTGTTAACTTGCTTTCATGTTGCGAGAACCCATAAGAGTCCGAAATTGAGCTATTTTGTCATTGCTTCTCTTTATCCTGCATGTATTCTTGTCTAGATGCTCTTGGAGCTGTGCTTGCAAGCCATTTGGATAAGCCTCGTGTTTACATTGGATGTATGAAGTCGGGAGAAGTTTTCTCTCAGCCGTGAGTTTTTATTCAAGTCCTTTCTTTTGGATGGACTTTTAATGAGATCTTTAAGTTTCTATTGCTCATAATTTTGTTTTGGATGCATAGGAAACACAAATGGCATGAACCTGACTGGTGGAAATTCGGAGATGGGAAGTCGTAAGTAAATAGGTGTTTTTAGTTCATTTTTCTTTTTTCTCAACTTTTGAGAAACCATTTTTCTGTGGTTGCTGTCATGTCATTGGCATTAAACCTATTATTTTACCTTTTTTTTTTTTGTTTTTTTGTTTTGACATTGAAGTTATTTCCATTTTCAAGTTGTTTCTTGTGTGGGCATGATAGGAATTTTGAAGACAATAGGAATAAATATTTCAGAATGTTCTAAATGGTGAAGTATTGCAATGTGACCGGGAGTATTAAATTTGTAAGAGTAACTGTAGATTGTTTTTGGGTGGGGTGGGGATGGGATGGGGAAAACATGACAAGTAAGTGTTGATTAGGAAATAAAATGTGTTCTCGTCATTCAAAACTTATATCTATACTGCTCTAGAGGTTGTAAGTTGTCAGAAAGTGAGTATGGCTCTAAAGAGACAATTTCTATGTGCTAAATATCATGGAAGTTGTCAGAATCAACACGTATATGTGCCCACTTATGTTACATCTTAAAGACATTTTCGAGCTGCCTCATCTTGCTATCTGCTAAAGAATGATATCATGCCTTCAAGAAACCATCCACCATTTGAAACATCACTGATAAATATAAACCCATATTCTCTTCGAAATTTCCTCTTTCTGTGGACTCGATCATTTGTGTGGGTGTTCTTGACTAGTGATCTGCAGTGCCAAATGTCTTGTACGGAAATGTTACTTTCCTTTTTCTTATTTTATTTAGTTAAGTTGAAACGGACCGGCTACGTGCCTGAAATATTAATTCTGTTCCCCAAATAGATACTTTCGGCACGCTTCTGGTGAAGTATTTGCTATATCACAACAATTGGCACAGTTCATTTCAATCAATAGGTATGTTCTTTTGGTGTCATTACTTATTTATCAACTTGTTTCTCTATAGATTCCAACGTAACGACGTTATTGTATTTGGTATTCTTCCTTCTGATTTTGCAGATGGATCCTCCGTACTTATGCCCATGATGATGTCAGTGTCGGATCGTGGTTCATTGGGCTTGATGTGAAGCATGTTGATGAAGGGAAGTTTTGCTGCTCATCCGGGACATCAGGTTACAACTATGTCCTTATTCCTTTCTGATTTCCCTTTTGAAATAAGTTTATAGAACTTATGCAGCTATCCGATGTCTTACTCAAAATATTGCTTGCTTTCTTGTTGCCATTATCCATATCTTGTGTTGTTATTGTGTCCTATTTTAAGACAGGTCCTAAGTTAGGAATCCTTTGGATGTCTTAATATATTTGTCATGAATGGTTCTTGGCTTTTCTTTGCATGATGATGAAAAATTCGAACTCCTACATTGTATGTGCTTGCCTTGGCAGTACGTGGAGATGGCATGATAAAAAGCTTCCATTTTCCATTATATCAAATTAAACATTTTCCCATATTACAGAGATTTTGTTCGTCCCCCTATAATTAAATTTTTGTCTTCGTCCCTGGATAGAACAGCGCAATGTTGGTCGAGGTTTAGCTGTTGCAACTCTGAATTTCTTATTCATGATTGCTAGCTTATTCTTCCACTCTGTTGTTTGCAGGAGCCATTTGCGCGTCTGCATGATTAGTTCGTGAAAGTGCAAAAATAGAAACAGGGTTGCGCCCTACATTTTTTCGCGGAATATCTGCTGGATATGTTTCAACTGACCCCAGTAACACGGTAAATACGATACAAGAGACGCGTGCCACACGCCGACTGCTGAGAAGCTTTCGTTGTTCGATCGGCGCGACGCTGAGCTATGGAACTGAAAAAACCTTTGTTCACTGATGATACTATGCTCGTTAGAGAAGTGGGGCTCTGTGTATTCTTATTATTATTGTTATGTATTGTAAATTACATAATTGTAACATCACTTTTTTTTATTTTCTCTTTATACAATCATAAGGCAAAAACTATAAACAAGTAGCATAAGTTTCAGTCAAGAAAATATGAAATCGTTTTTTGGAGTATAGACTCTTTGTTTACTATTCCAACAGTGGGTTTAGAAAATAATGCGTAAAATACATGTAATATTAAGAGTCAAACTATCTTGTTTAGCGGTTTTAGCAGGGATTATCACACATTTAATCTTTTAGAAACTGAAACCCTAAATAGGTAAGAGTGGGTGGGTTTGTTTTTCTTTACTTCTTTCAGTAAGATTTTAAGTTGAAATATTGATGAAGCAGGCAGAAAAAAAACTTGAAAACAAATATGAAATAAAAATATTTAAAAGAAAATAAGAAAGAAAAAAGAGTTAAAATGGTACCAATTAAAAACGGGAAATAAATGTAAAATAAAAAAATATAAAAAGAATTAGAAAGAAAAAAGAAGGGGTAAAATGGTACCAATAAAAGTATTAAAAAGAAATAAAAAAGATAAAATCAGCTTGGAAGCCACTCTAATTTATCAGAGCCAGGTTTCGATCCTGGGACCTGTGGGTTATGGGCCCACCACGCTTCCGCTGCGCCACTCTGATTTTGTTGAAGATGCTTTACGCCAAATAAAATTTGTGCTTGTTTTGGTTGTCAACGTGCCTAGCAGAATAGAATTTTTTTGTTTTTATTTTTCTTGAAAATGTTTAATTATGGTTAAGAAGAAATTTTCGCCATTTAACCCTCAATACACCAAAAGGAAAAAGAAAGAAAGCACATTGATTGGATATTTTGAATTTATTTTCTTGCAATATTACAATATATTCGTATTTTCCAAAGCGAAGAGGCCAAATTTGTAGTTATCAAAACAATAATAATATAGAAGAACCAAAATTGACTAGATAGTATAGTTAAAACGCCATTATCATTTGCCAGACATCAACACATGCTTTGTATCCATAATCCATTTTTGTACTTCACCCCGGATACAATCCCTCCTGCTGAAAAAAAACAATCTCCCGAAAAGCAAATAATTTAGGCTTTAATAAAAAAAAACGTGTTGCTGAGTCGTGCTTTTTATAGTGCAATTTTTTTTTTCCTTTTAAATTTAATAAATTTGGATTTGGATGTAATAATTAAAACTACTTTAAAATATATTTTTATTTGAAATTTGTTTAGATAACTTCCAGAAAAATTCCAACTAACATAATTCTTGTTTTATTAAAGTACTTTTTTTCCAAAAAAAAAAAAAAGAAAAAGTATTTATCATATAAGAAAGTCTATTCAAACGAAGTCTTAATATGTAGATAGGTAGTCTATTATCACTAAAACAATGCCAAGCAGAACTTTCCAAAGGATTATATGAGCTCCAATTCCACAATCCCAAGAGGGTTGGTGGACATGCTTGTCCACTTATCTTAACTTAATGTTTCTTTTTAAACAACAACATCAACAAAATTATTATTATTATTATTATTATTATTATTATTATTAGAAAAAGAAATTATGATTAAGGGATTAAGATGCTTTAAAATTATCAAAATAGGAATAATGTTTAACTAATTAGGGAGATAGATTAGTAAGTTTATAACATCCCTCTACTATTTTATTTTCTTAAGATTGGGATTTTCCATTCAATATCCTTTTCTTTTAACATTAACATTGTGTTTGGTTCTAGAATTTTAGGGGGGAAAGGAAAAGAAAATAGGAAGAAAAAGCATTTTTCAATGTTTGATTACTAGAGAAAAAGAAAGAAAATGGTAAGGAAAGGAAAATAGAAAGAAAATATAGCATAAATTGAGAAAAATCATTTTCCTTCCAATTAGGTGAAGAAAATGAAGGAAAAATTATGTTACTCTCTTTAGCACTCTCTCATTTTTCAAGTTCCCATCCCATTTGTTGCTCAAACTAATTTATTATTTAAATATATCTCATGCAAATGTTTTTTTTTTGTGCAATTAATTGATTGTTTGGATTTTTTTGAGATGTGTTTTTACATTTTCCTTTAATTGACAAAAATAACCAAACAAAATGGAAGACAATTCTCTAAAAAAATCATTTTTCTTATTATTTTCTTTAACGACCAAACAAAATAGAGAATTTTGAAATTCTTGTAGTTTCTTTTCCTTTCTTTAACATTTTCCTTTCCTCCTAAAATCTTAGAACCAAACAAAGCCTAAAATTATTTTTTTTTGAAAAAATTACAATAAATTTTGGCTAATTAAATCACAAATTAAAATAATTACAAATCACAAAGTATCAATCATATCTTAAAATTTTACAATTATTACTCCGTCAAACTTTTCTTTAAAATATCAAATTTCCAATCAATAGTTTTCTTCAACACTAATTATGTTTTTATGAATCCGTCCATCACAATCAATACATAACTATGCTTATTCATCTTTACCAATTTAAAAAAGTCACAATTATAATTTTTAAGATGTTAAGAGAATAAAGTGTAAAAAGTTCTTATATATGATTTTTAATGCTCCATTTTCAAGAATGAGAGGTTTGAATTATTTGTAGGCCTTACTCACAAAATATCTTTGATTAATCATTCATTTTCTTTTTACAATAATTATTCATTAGTTAGAATATAATTCAATTTTTTTCTTTTTTGTTTATTCAATGAGAATGGTTTGGAAGATATAATAAATTTTAATCTATTATAATATCTAATTTCTAATACATAATAGTGGGTGTTTGGTCTAGTGGTATGATTCTCGCTTTGGGTGCGAGAGGTCCCGAGTTCGATTCTCGGAACACCCCTTAAATTATCTTTATCAAAAATAAATAAATAAATATAGTACATAAATATAAAGAAAACACAAACAAAACCTATTGAATATGATAATTAATTACATTACTTTATATAAGTGTTTTATGACTATATTCACTTATAAGTTGTTTTCTGTATTTCTCTTTTTTTTTTTCTTAGACATATTTTGATATAGTTCTTAATATCTTTTTTACAAAATATGTCAACGTACAATAATACTTTTTTTTTTTGTTACTGTAAAAGATGAATTGTATAATTTTTCAATCTAAAAAGTAGATATATATATATATATAAAATCAAACCTATGAAAAAAATTAAGTAAAGAATTATTGTTCTGAAGAAAATACAATAGAATGCAGTAATATAAGGATGATTTATCTTAAAATTGTCAATTTAGTAATTTATAAAATTTAACAATCCCTTCTCCTGAATTAGTTAAAAGTTATTCCCTTTTTAATAATTTTGAAACATCCTAATCCCTTAAACATAATTTTCCCTAATTATAAAAATAAAAGCATGCATTTCAAATATTCTGGTTGCTAAAACACTATAAACTTTAGAAAAATTTATCTTGGACGTTTATAATCACCCCCTCAATTTTCATTCTTTAGCAAGTAATTTTAGTCTGTGGAATGATTGAGTACATTTCGTTCAATTACATTGATCACTCATAATTATATTATCAACAAATGTAATATGATTAAATTATAACTCAAATTATTATATTATAAATAAATATAAAAATCTTATCAATTAATATGCATAATTAATTATTGATGATTTTAATATATATTATCACTTAATATATTATCATTAACTCTAATTTCTCGCGTAGTATATTTTGCGAAAAATATGTGGGGGAATTTCATTTTGAATGCTTGAGTAGGAGAATTTATGTAGGCAAAATAAAAATATATTTATTTTTATTTAGAAAATTATTATGTTATTTTGGGTGAGAAATGAGAACAAATTTATATAATTATCAGTTGACCTACTTGCCATATTTTCTTCGAAAACAACAATATATAATCATGTGCATACTGCAACACTATTCAGTTTCCCGGTCCTAAATTAAATGAATTTCGGTTTTTCAAATTTTTGATTGAAATTATGTTTAAAGTAATTTTAATTATTAGAACTTGAAACTAATTCTTCGAGCTATAAACCTTTCTATTTTTCACTAAAAAAAATATCATCAAGTGTATCTAAATTGGTTTTAAAACCTATTAAACAGGGAAAAAAAAAGGTATGATAAAATTTAATTTTATTTGTCATACGTAATTGATCGCTTTTAATCAATTTTTCAGGAAATTCTTTTATTTATCCGGTGTGAGCCCATACATGCACTAAATTATTTAGATTGTGTTACATTATTAATTTATTTTTTTAAAATATCATATAAAATATAATCCATTTAAATTATTTGATGTATATATATATATATATATATATATATATATATATATATACAAGAAATTTTCAAATTTTTCTGCCTGACTTTACTGAGTCTGGTATGGTGCCATAATTGCAACAAGTCATAATGTCATGCATCCGATTATAAATGACTGAGATATGTGCAATGAATGTTCACGTCAAGAAATTAGGAGAGATATGTGGAATAAATGTCTGATAAATGTCACATGTTATATATAAAATAATTTATTTTTCCTGAACTCTTTTTTTTTTTTTTGTTTTGTTTTCTTGAGTAGGGTTATTTTTCCTGTATTTAATGTAGCCCTTCTCATGCACAAAATCCTTTCCATATTATTAGTTATTTTAGTATAAAATTTTTATTTCACAATATATATTATTTTATAAAAACAATTCAATATTTAATGAATTTTTTTTATAAAATATATCCTTAAATAGTATTCAAACAACCTTCTATTTATAACGACCTTCATTTACGATATATATATATATATATATATATATATTTAATATGTGTGATATATATAAGACTGTTATTATAAAATAAAGGCGATGCCAATTTCTCCAATTTTAGTTTCTTTTTAAACTCAGTCTCCAGCCAGTTCGAATCCTCTGCTACACAATGGTGTTATATCTCCTCCTCCATTCATCAATACACGCCACGTGTATTGGTAAGCGGCTGAGATATATAAGGAAAGAGAAAAAAAATTATGATATGGAATTTTTTTTAAATATTCTCTTTTCTTATCTCAACCGCTCACCAATACATATGACGTGTATTGATGAGTGGAGGAGGAGATGTAGCACTGTTGTGTAGCAGATGATTCGAACTGGTCTTGAGCCCCCTTTCACACACCGACAACATTTATGATTGTGAATGTAATTAATAAAGAACTGTATTTTTCACAGTTTGTGGGTCATATATATATAATGTGCTTCATCAACATATTTGATTTGGTATAATAAGATTATTTTGCCAAATGCCTTATATTCTGGTGTTGTCTCATTTAACTTCTCCAAATTCAAGTGGGCAAATACAATTATATACTCTTGTTAGGGGTGTAAATGGATGCTAAGCGGATCGAATATATTATTTTCATATTTGTATTCATTTAATTTTATTCGGATATATTCGTATGCGATTGTAATTTTCAAAAATCAAATTCAATTATAAAGATTTGAATATTCGCATCTCTATTATGAATATTTTAATATTTTATTCAATTGCAAATAATTAATATTCAACTGTAGTTAATTGAAGATTCGAATTTGCGTATATATAATTTACTCGTATATATATATACATTTGTTTATAATATACCTATCAACAAAAACTTATATATACACATATTCATAGATATCATATACTTCTATTAATAACACTTAAAGTTCATATGCTTCTTATTATTATTATTTTTTTATATTTGTAAGTTATAAAGATATAATATTCATTAAAAAAATTTCATGTATAGTATTTGAAACAATCATTTATTATTTATCATTCACATAATATAACTTATTTATTTTTTACTAAACAAATCCCATAAATGGTCCTTAAAATTTGGGTTTCATATAACTTTAATTGTCTATTTAATTTTACTTGTTCCACTTCAATCTATTTTTATCAACTCTCAGCTATAAAAATATGATATAAAACTTATCTAGCAAATTCCAGCAAAAACACACCAAAGAGTTGGCCAAGAGACCATATCGCAACTAATTACAAATGTTAGGAACCATACCGTTTCTTTTTAAACACGAGGGAATAAAGTGATACCAAACCTAAACTCTTGGGTCCATTTGTGGGTTTGGCCTTTTTTTTTATTTCTATATATCTTATAATATATCAAATTTAATGCATATAATAATTGAAAGTGCAAATTTTAAAGAACTATTAAGCATGAGATGTGTTTTACAAAATTATATCGATAAATACATCAATTAGTTTTGTAAAATAAAATATTATTAAAAGCACATAAAAATTTTAGCATACATATAAATTATATTTTTCAAACATTATTTATTGAATATAATTAAAGTATACAACTAATTTACTGATAATCGAATATACAAACAAATACGTTTTCGGAACAGATATTAAACAGATTATCCCCCATCGACTTGTATTGCGGCAAAAAACACAATTGTAAAATAGATAAGACACTTATTTGAAGGACATATTCTAAAGACGCAAGGAGAATATGAAATTTAGGATCCCACGAAAATCGTTTCAAAAAATTTAAGTTGTGCTGACATATGATAATACAACTTAAATTATGTACTTCATATAAATAGGATTAATATTAGCTTCGTACAATAATTTTCTCTAATTTTAGAAACATTTTAGGCATTCGAACGTCACTTAACCATTTCCAAAATATATCAATACATGTTATAAATGGAATATTGCCTCTTTAAGTTCAACTCCATGGAGATAAGTCCCAATGTTGAAACGTGCCGTGTAGGAATGAAAATAAATTGATAGCCATGAAGTGACCCACAACTAAGTCAGAGAGTGTTCGGCTGAGCTTATAAACTCCTAAAAATATCTTATAAGATGTTTGAGAGCTTATAAGATGGTGTAAAGTGTTTGGCAAAAAATTTGGAGGTGGAGCTTATAAGCTCCTTAAATAAGATGTTTAAGAGCTTATAAGCTCTTTTTAAAAAAGTAAGGAGGTAGCAACTTATTTTTTAAGATCTACCAAGCTCTTTTATTTTTAACCAAATTAATTACAATATTGCCATTACTAACATCTTATAAGCTATACCCCTTCTTATTTATCCAAACACTTTAATAACTTATTTTTAAAATAAGATCCAACATCTTATGAGCTCCTAAAACATCTTATAAGATGTAGAAGCTTATAAGATGTTTTAAATAAGCTTAGCCAAACACCCTCTAAGTTAGAGAATGTTCGGCTGAGCTTATAAGCTCCTAAAAATATTTTATAAGTTATTTTGTAGCTTACAAGCTACAAGTTCTTTAAAAGTATTTGGTAATTTTTTTAGTAAACGAGTTTATGAGCTTCAAAAATAAGCTATCAAAAGTAAGTTCCCCCTAACTTTTTCTCAAATAACTTGTAAGCTGTCTAATGCGAAAAAAATAAAATAACATAAATAAATTTATTTCTTTTCAAGATTAAATTTCTACTATCTCAAAAAATTATTTATTTACATGAAATTAATATTACTTTATTTTTTTCGATCATCATTGTACTTAAAAAAATATATAAGCTCTAATTTTTTACTAAACAAAATTATAGCTTATAAGATCCAAAAACATCTTATAAGCTATGTGGTCTTATTTTATCCAAACATTTTAGGATCTTATTTTTATAATAAGATGTAGGAGCTTATATGCTCCAAAAACATCTTATAAGCTCAACGAGCTTATAAGCTCTTTAAAATAAGTTTAGTCAAACACTCTCTTAGTTGGTCCGAACCAACACCATTGAGGTTATGAGTTCGAATCTTATTGTCATTTTTCCTTTGGATGACTGTGTGTGTACATGTGTAGCGTTTTAATTGACATATATAGGGTGTTTCGAGTTTATTGTAAAAACAAAAAATAGTTCGGTGATGGACAAGATGTGTTCCTCCTCATTCATAATAAATTTTACTTTTTCCTAATTTAATTTATTAAATTTTATGCTTGTCATTGTTGAATTCAAGAAATTCAAAATATTCGTCAATGCTAAGAGCTCCACCTTTTTTTTTTTTTCTTTTCTTTTTTTCCGGTGACTAGTTGAATAATTGATTCCAAGGAACATCACAATTATCACCCCTCCAATAAAATGACACATTCGGGAAATGTTTTCAGTATGTTTGGGCTTGTTTGTTTATGTTTTCAAACCACCTCTATTTTTCTTCTTCCTAAAACGGAAAAAACTGCCTCTTTTATTTTTTTTGTTTTTTCATTTATTTAATTTTAGAAGTTCATTTATTTTATTCACGTTTCATATTAAAAGAGAATTAATATTGATTTTGAACTTTTTGTGCTCCCATTATCTGATTTTGTGCCCTAGGATTTGTCTATACGATTGGAGCCCACTGACCAAATAATTCATCACAAATTTAGATTTGTGAAAAAAATTATTCATCACACATTAATTAGTAAATATCTTATTAGTGAGCATTATTGAATTTTATCTTAATAAAATTTCATTATACAATTTTTGTAAATGTTCATATCAATAAAAGAATCCTATGGATCTTAACTTCGAAATTAAATGATCTAGACTGATTCCTCAATAAAAAAAATAATATTTAAATACAAAATATAAATTATATATATATAACATAAATAATAAATTACATATTATATATTATTTATATATTACACACCCATAGCACACACACAGCATGCACGCACAACACAACACAACACAACACAACACACATTCACACACACACACACACACACACTCAAACACACAAATATTTGAAATATCACATACACACGCAAACCCGGAAATTTGGGTTTGAAACCAAAAAATTTGCAAATTGATATAAAAATGGTAGTAAGAATTTTACAACAAAAAAGTGATAGTAAGAATACCCGTTGGATATTATTATCCATCAGGTATGAACAATTAAAACTCTAACCTAACCTCTTGCATTAATATTAGTATGAATTTGAATAGGATATGAGTAAATTTTAAAATTTTAAAGTACGAATAAGATTCGGGTAAACAACTAATGAATTTGTGTAGGGTAACCTACTAAAACCCCTAAAGTACATATAATGAAAACCAAGAATTCATTGAAGGGGTGCGTACCTACGAGGCAAGGGAATTTGGTTTCACCTAATTCATTCATATTTATACAAGGGTCTCCTGGCTATACTAGCCCTGTAGCCTCGCCACCGAAGAAATTGATGAAAACGGGTGAAGCGTTTGAATTGTTTTTGTTTTGATTGAACTGCAAAATAACTCGATAAAATAATTTTGTAAAATGTATTTCTAAGTTATCAAAAATGTTGTGGAAGTTGTTTGGGTAGTTATTTTGAAAAATTATCATGAAATGATCATCTACAAAATACGTTTGGATGAAATTGTTTTGAAGTACAAAACACACATAAAAAAAAAAGAAAGAAAGAAAGAAAGGATACTCTTTATAATTTAGGAAAATAATTTTTAAAATTTATATTGAAAATGAGATAATCATATTTGTGTTCTCAAACTTATTTCAATGATTTATAATATTTTTAACTAATATAATTATATTAATTTGAAAATTTGAGAGCTATTACATATTATACTTTATAATTTTAATTTTAAAATATTTTTTTTATTTTGAATTGTACTGAAAAAATAAATTAAGTAATTGAGAGTAACTAATTAAACATTAATTGTATATTGTTAAGTTTACTTTTTAATTAATATTATAAAATAGTAGAATTTATTAATTTGTCAAATTAAAAATTTTAAACTATTAGTAAAAATAAATTTAAATATTTTTTAATTATATTTATTATTTTAAAATTATTTTTCCCCCTTTATTTTAATTTGTACAATAAATTGTACTCCTTCTCATCAGGATTGAGGAAATACAAAATTATTCTTGAAATCACCTATGATATATTCTAAAAAATGGGATGTTTTAGAAAAACATTCTGGAAAACAACTGAACTGAAAACAATGGGCCAAAGAACCCAAATGGTAAGGACGAATAGCCAAAATACGTGTCCCCCTAGAAATGTTGCTTGGTACGTTGGGTCTATTACTCTATTTATCAATGTATTAGCTTTGTCATTAGCTAAAGATTTGAATTTATAAATCAGCCCCCCACCTGAATGACTAATAATTAATACCTAATTAAAATCACTCTAGCTTATATCTAATTCCACTTAATAGGAATTTATATCATAACCTCTAATATTTATTGATCAACATCACAAGTAAATTGAACCCCCGTAGACTTAGCAATACACCTCTAGGTAGCGGTCTCAATATCTAAAAGCGTCTTCAAAACACTACTTTTAGGACATTTTAAAGAGTTTCCAAATCATGGAATAGTGACAGTATAAAATATCTCGTAATTAATTTTATGTGACACTTAAAATATACTATATGGATATATGATGATACTTTTAAGTATCATAATAAATATTTAACAATTTTGGAAGAATCTATCAAAAAGTTAACTTTCATCGGTGAACCTTTTTTAGACAAACTACCACCAACCTTGAGAAAGACAGCCCAACCCCACTTGATACTAGATCGCACCCGTCTAGTGGTGCGATTGCATGCACCTAGAAGGAATGTATATTTTGCGCTCAATAGGTTTCAAATTCAAGTCTCCAATTAAAGAAAAAGAAGGTCCTACCTCATGATAAGTTGTTAATATATTTTTTTTCAAACATATAATATATTTTTGAAATTATCAATTATTTAATTTTAATTTTTGTAACTCTATTAAATTTAAAGCAACAAAATCTAACAACATAGAAACACCTATAAGAATAAAAAAAAATTATAATTACACATTTTGAATGACATTAAAATATATCTAACAAACTAGTTAATACAAAAGTTGTGGGGACATTTTTTCTAGAAGCGTCTCAAAAAATGAGTCCCTATAGACTTTTAATAGACATATAAATATAAATGCCACAAAATAATTTTATTAAAATTTTTTAGGAGATGTGTGACAATATGCATAATAAAAGTTAAAGTAAATAAAGACCCTTTAAAAAAAGGGTCTCAATATATGTTCCTATTAAGACAGTTTTAATTAGGTATCACAATAAAAATAAAAGTGATGACACTTTCATTGAAAATGTCTCTATACCATAATTGTTCGAAAAAATGTGTCCCCATAGATCTTTTTTCTTGTAGTGATATTTGTATTTAGAGATAATTCAATCAATCTCACTACTTTTTAAAAGTCAAAGGCGGCCAAATCACAGAAAAATTCTTTCATGGATCGAGTGTATGTATCTTGCGGTCCAAATTCAGCCACATACTATGCATTAAATTTTTTTATAAAATATATATAATATGTAGCTAAATTTGGACCATAGGATACCTGGGTGGAGCTCATACACTCGGTTCATATAAGAATTTTCCCAAATCACATGCATATTTGTAGGGGTGGCGATTTGGGTGGGTCGAGTTGGGTTGAAGTAGGGGTATAACACAAAATCTTGCAACGCTAACCTAACTTATGACCTGTCAAACCTATGAAAGCTCAACACCAACCCAACTTGGCTGGGTTCGTATCAACCCAAGTTGACTTATTTTAAATAAAAATTTCAACTTTTTTAATAAAAAAATTAAAGCAATTATAATTTACTAGTTAAAAGTTGATTTTTTTTCCTAATTTTTTATTTGGCTAACTATACTATCTATACATTTATTTTGTATTCACTCTAAGAAAGCACCCCTTTATGTCTACCTACAATTTTGTAACAAAGAGATTTTTACATTTTGTCACATCATGTGATGATTAATTACAGAATTCAATATAAATACAACTAAATAAACAATTAGTAATAAGACATTTACTAACAAATTTGTTATAAATAAAATTTAGCATAGAAAACTAAATTTGTAATTGGTTCGTAACTAAAAAGTAAGCATTCTTGTAGTGATAGTTGGCTACGTACAAAATATATGTTTGGAATTTACATTATAAATTAATGAGTTCATTTCCTATTCTAATTTATTTAAATTTTATTTTGAACTAAAAAGTATACATTCTTGTAGTGATAGTTGGCTACGTATAAAATACATGTTTGCAATTTACATTAGAAATTAATGAGTTCATTTCCTATTCTAATTTATTTAAATTTTATTTATAATATACTGTAAAAATGTTTGACAAAAAAATTTCATTCAATATTAAAATAAATCAATATAAAACTTCAATGATTGCAAATAAACAATTAAAGGAAAAATATATACTTTTTTGGAGAGAAGAAGAAGATGATAACTAACATAATTGTAGTTTTTCATTCAAATTGATTTTTCACTTATTTAAAAGATTTAACGATCTCCTATCTTTAAATATCTAAATGTTTTTGTATGTTTAATAATTAAAAAAAAATCTCTATTCTCCTTTTCATAAATTTTCTTATATTATATTATTAATGATTAATCATAACCCATTAAAATGTTATGATTGATAATTTATACATAATATATTTTTTTTCTAAACGAGAGGGAAATGAGAAGAAAAAATTAAAAAAAAATAATTTAGGTCGAGTTGGGTTGGGTGTGTCGGTGAACCCATAAAAGGATTTGAATTGTTTGAATAACCCATGAGTTAACATAACCCAACTCATATTTTTCAAATTGCTTTTGGATTCAACCTATTTTCAACCAAACTCATAAACTTTCAATCCTAACTTGCTATTTTTATATTGAGTTTGTGTTAAAGTTAGAAATTGCCACCGCTATATATTTGCACCAAAGGAGGCATGTTTCACTCTTTGTCATCTTGATAAAATGTGCAGTATTTTCAAAAATACGAGGGCATTCTATGCTATTTTTTAATTGTAAGGGGTTTTTAGCTTTTTTTACAATACCACAAGAGGGTATTATGAAAATTTTCCTACTATTATTAAATATATAATATGCATTCAACCATATCGCGTAGTGTCTTGGGTGCCGTTTAAATTACGCACCGACTATTTTATTATTATATCTATCAAATTATCCAATTACTCCAAAACAATTAAAACATACATATATTTTCAAAAAAATAAATAAAATACGGCTTTTAGATTTAAAAAAAAAACCACTACAAATCAAATAATCTTTTCTTTGCATACCTATAAGTTAACTTTCTAACCAAAACAACCCAAATTATTTATATTCTCGTATGAATACCAATTAATCAAGTGAAATTTAAAAACACTAAATATATGTTTGATTTGCAAATTTAATTGTATGATGTTAAATTTTAACTGTGTGTGGAGTTCAAATTTAAAATATTTTATAAATTTATTTAATTTTAATACTTATAAAATTCTTAATTAAAATCCTCCAATATTTCAGATTCAAAATTCAAGACATTTTAAACTCAAAATACAATCCATAATACATCAACAATCTAATGAAACATGTCCTAAAAATTAAACATAGCATTTAAAAACATAACCAAACGCACATATCCAGTCTCCACTTTCAACTCTGAAACATGGAGTAAAGAATTTTAATTATAAAAAAAAAAAAAATGGAGTGAAGAAATCTAACGAAAAATGGAAAGTTCTTAAAAAGAAAATTAGTTAAACAGAAAGCTTAGATTTTTGAACCCTCTCGTGGATCAATATTAATCTGTTCCTTTCCCCACTCAAACTGTAGCATAACTGCTTGTTTCCCACTATTTCTGTGACAAAGAATTGTTACTTCCATGGTTATCAGCACTCAACCCAAAATCCAAATCTCCAACAACAAAAAGAGTTCTACTTCTGCTTCTCTCTCTCTCTCTCTCTCTCTCTCTAAATTAGCACCCCTTGGGAACCAAATCCTCCATTCGAAGCTCTTTAAGCTCCATTTTTCCAAGCCCTTTTCTAGATTTACACTCCACTTTTTCCAGACACCATTCTTGGAGTTTGCTTCCTTTTCCTCATTTCTTTATCCTTTTCCCCCCTTCACACACACACACACACACACACACACACACACACACACTACATTTTGCCTGTCAGCTTTTGTTTCATGCCCTTCTCTCAATTCAAACATAAAAGACGTGCTCTTTATTTTGAACACTGGCTACAATACGTAGATTTTTTGAAAACAAGCAAAAAAATCCATTCTTGAAATGGGGAAGCTGCAAGTTTTTGGTTTATACATCTTTGTGGGAGTTATTTTCTTGCTATCCCAAGTTGAACACAGTTCTGCTGGAGCCCTTCTTAAAAGCGACAAGCAAGCTTTGCTAGATTTCATGAACAAGCTCCCCCCTTTGCATTATTTGAACTGGAATGAGGACTATCCAGTTTGCAAGAACTGGACTGGGATCGCTTGCAGCGAAGATGGGAATCGAGTAATAGCTGTAAGGCTACCAGGGGTCGGGTTCAATGGGCCCATTCCAGAGAATACATTGAGCAGATTATCAGCATTGCAGATCTTGAGCCTCAGATCCAATGTCATTACTGGGACTTTCCCGTTGGATTTTGGTAACTTGAAAAACTTAACCTTTCTTTATCTCCAGTACAACAATTTCTCTGGTCCTTTGCCTTTAGATTTCTCCATTTGGAGGAACTTGACCATTGTTAACTTGTCACATAATGAGTTTAATGGCAGCATTCCTGGTTCTTTTTCCAGTTTGAGTCAGCTCACTGCTTTGAATCTTGCCCACAACTCACTTTCTGGTGAGGTGCCTGATTTAAATATATCCAGCTTGCAGTTGCTCAATTTATCATGCAATAATCTTGTTGGTAGTGTGCCTAAATCACTTCAGAGGTTCCCTAAGTCAGTTTTTGTGGGCAATAGTGATTCTTTATTGGGCTATACTGTTACTAGTTCTCCTCTTGTTTTAGCCCCTCATGAACAAAAAATAAAGAATGTGAGGCAAATAAATGAAAGGGCTTTGCTTGGAATTGTGATATCTGGTTCTGTTCTTGGAATTCTTGGTATTGGTTTTGTGTTGCTTGTTTGCTTACTTAGGAGAAAAACAGCTGACGGGATATTGGAAAAAGGGGATATGTCGTCTGTGGAGAAAGCAATTTCAAGAAGCCAAGAAATTAGTAATAAGTTGGTTTTCTTTGAGGGATGTAATTATGCTTTTGATTTGGAGGATTTGTTGAGGGCTTCTGCTGAAGTATTGGGCAAGGGCACGTTTGGGACGGCGTATAAGGCGATATTAGAGGATGCTACTATGGTTGTCGTTAAGAGGTTGAAAGATGTGAATGTTGGGAAGAGGGACTTCGAGCAACAAATGGATTTAGTTGGAAGGATCAAGCATGAAAATGTGACTGAGCTGAGAGCTTATTATTACTCAAAGGACGAGAAACTTATGGTTTACGATTATTACGATCAAGGCAGTTTAGCTTTGATGTTACATGGTATGTATGTTGTTCCTTTGTCTAGTTTTTTAGCTCATCAATTTCTTTTGTGAATTTTTGACTCATGTTCTGAGAGCACGTTCAAAATTGCATAAACGTGAACAATTAGTTTTGCATCAAACATTGGACTTGTTAGATCAGCTGTGACCTCAAACGCCTATATGAAATTAGTTTCTAATCCTGGTTATCGGGTTAATATTGGATACGGGGTTAAATAATACAGAAAAAAAAAACATTCAAAACAAAATAACTAACATAAGCAATAATTATGTGTCCTCTCCCATAATTATGTGCAAAAGCAAAAATCTCCCCTATTGTTTTCAAAAATTACATGTACCTCCCACGTAACTTATCTCCACCTTACAATTACTCTTTTTTTTCCTGGTCATTTTACTCAAACTTTAGTAAATTTCTCAATTTGCTGTCCCATCTATGGACGTTGTCAAGTTTCTTGATAAATTTTGTTTGACTTTATTGAATTTGGATGGGCAAAAGGGGGTATTTATAATTTTCAAATCAAGAGGGGAAGTTTGTGTAATTACACAGAAGTACATGAGAGGACAGTGCAATTGACCCAAATAATTTCATTTCTCAGTAGTCTCTTCCTGAGTTTTTCATGGAGGACGAGGATTATATTGCTTGTACTTCCTTACTCGGAAAACAAACAAAACATGATTACTTAAAATGTGTTCACTCTTTGTGAGTTATCCAAAACTGCAGGAAAACGAGGAGAAAATAACAGGACTCCTCTAAATTGGGAAACCCGACTCAAGCTAGCCATCGGTGCTGCGAGAGGCCTCGCTCATATCCACACAGCAAACAACGGGAAGCTAGTCCATGGCAACGTCAAATCGTCAAACATATTCCTAAATCCTCAACAATATGGTTGTGTATCAGATACTGGCCTGTCGACTATAATGAGCTCATTAGCACCAGCAATCGCTCGTGCTGCAGGCTATCGAGCACCTGAGGTGACAGACACGCGCAAAGCAACACAGCCTTCTGATGTCTACAGCTTTGGGGTGATATTACTCGAACTACTCACTGGTAAGTCCCCCGTCCATACGATGAATGGTGATGAGCTCATTCACTTGGTTCGGTGGGTCCACTTGGTCGTGCGAGAAGAGTGGACTGCTGAAGTGTTTGATGTCGAGCTGCTGAGGTGTCCAAACATCGAGGAAGAGTTGGTGGAGATGTTGCAGATAGCCATGTCGTGCGTGGTGAGGATGCCCGACCAGAGACCTAAAATGATGGAAGTAGCCAAAATGATTGAGAATGTTCGACAAACGGTTACCACAAATAGAGAAACTTGTGAGGGTAAATCGGAGGATTCAACCCCGTTGCCTTCCTCACCCGGTGTTTGAGACGGGTTTAGCCGTTGCTCGAGGAGTACCGAGTTTTGGGGTTCACCAACTTGGTGGACGAAGATTTGAATACGTAAATTGATCACAGTTTAAGGAAGTTGTGGCAATGAAGTAGGTACATTTTGTTTAATCTGTATGCATGTGGAGCAAGCAGATTATTGTGTATTTCTTTGGTTTATCCAATATGCCGTAGAGACGGAGCCGGGGGTGATCCCCCAAGTTTATATCGAACTAGAATTTATATGTATTTGTTTGAAAATTTTAAATTTTGTCTTCCCTAAAGAATATAAAAATCCTTAATATTTTATATAAATTCGATCTTGTCCCCCAAATGAAAATTCGTGGCTCCATGTGTATGCATCCATATGTTTTCTTCTGTTTCTTTGATCACCTCAAATTTCTTTGTTTTCCAAAACAAGCTTAAGGAATTTGTTTTTATAGATTTGAAGTATTTAGTTTTAAATCCATCTTTTGATATGCTGAGCAGGGTTCGGCCGCTTGGCGTCTTAAGAGTGTGTTTGGCTGAATTTATAAGTTCATCAAACAGAGTTGTAAACTTCTTTGATTAAAGAGCTTGCAATTTGGCTGAATTTATAAGTTCATCAAAAAGAGTTGTAAACT
Organism: Petrea volubilis; assembly: GCA_026212405.1. Classification (NCBI taxonomy): domain Eukaryota; kingdom Viridiplantae; phylum Streptophyta; class Magnoliopsida; order Lamiales; family Verbenaceae; genus Petrea; species Petrea volubilis. The sequence goes on from CM047879.1 coordinate 9,854,215, forward strand.
TCTTAAGAATATTTGATGATTTTTTTCAATAAAAGAGCTTGCATGCTCTAAAAATTATATATTTGGAGCTTCTAGGGTCTTAAAGAACAAGTATAACCTTCCCCCGATTTATTTTGGAAAAGCTTATTAGCTGTTTATTCTCAAAAATTGACATAAATATTCTTCATTTTTTTTTAAATATTGTCTCTCTTTCATCTCAAGATATATTTATTACATTATATTAATTTTGTATATATTTTTTTCATTATTACTATAGTTCCCAAATCATTTTTCTACATTCATTACACACACACACACACACACACACACACATATATATATATATATAAGGGCGAGGAGTCCAATTTGGATTTGGACTTTTTGGTTTTTCGTTGCCCGAGTGCACCTTGCGTCTCTCCAACCAATTGCACTGGATCGCTCTCTAAAAAACAAAACGATGTCGTCTGCTGGTACTCTTATCAACCATTGAGAGGCGTGCCAATATGATACTTCATCTCGGCCAAATTGGCTAATAAGTTGAATATATATATATATATATATATATATATATATACCAAATGGCAATTATTGCCACTGTACCAATAATAGTATTTCTTTTTTCTCTATTTTAGGCCTAGTTGGCAGACAAAGCTGACTTTTTTTTATGCCATATCAATACGTGCATTCCTAAATTCTAAAATTTGCAACGACAGTGCTTTTGAACACTTGACGTTGCAATTCCCTGCAAAAAAAATAATAATAATAATAATAAAAAAATAATAATAATAATAATTTTACCATATTTAGCACATTTTCTCAAAATTTTTAGCCCAACTCCAATTTATTTATAAATTGATCTTGATATTAAAATTCATGTATAAAATTACAAATATATTCTTATGATTAAATAAATTTTTAGATGAAAGTGCATATAAAAATATATGTAAAATTATGCAAGATTTTAACTTATCAAATACCCCTAAAGAACATTCCGCGAGCCTTAATTAGGCTATTACTGTTAGTTAGACATCGCCAACGACGTCGTTACACTGGGGAGTGTAGAAGAAAAGTATAGAAGCAGAAGCTAAATAAAATGCTAAAACGACGTCGTGTTGAAGAAGTAGAAGATAAATAAAACGAATGCGCCGTTGCCGGGGATCGAACCCGGGTCACCCGCGTGACAGGCGGGAATACTCACCACTATACTACAACGACCTTGTTTGTTAGGTATTTAATTTGGTTATATATGTTTATAAAAGAGAATTAATTTTAGATCTTAGTGGTGAGACTTCTGATATAATGTTAATAGAATATTAAATAAATTACTTTCATTTCTATGCACGACATAAATTGTACTTATAATATACTTCTGGTATAAAATATTTAGTACATATGTTATATATACTGCGATAATAGTCAAGGAATAATATTGTATTTTGACACGTATTTATTATATATATTAAAAAAATTAAAATGTAGCAATATTTACCACAAGAAAAAAAACTTTTCGCCACTGTAAGGATTAAATTTTTCACTACGCTTTGGTATGTGTAATCTTACAATGCATAATTGCCTACACTTTGATCCAAAACCGTAAGCAATACTTTATTATTACTTATTGAATTATAATAGTAAGTAATAAATATGTAAAAGACTATGCTTGTATCCCAAAATGTAAGCAATACTAGATTATTTCTTACAAAATTACAACCCTAAGTAATAAATCTAAGAAAGACTACACTTTAATTGAAAACCATAAGCAATACTTTATTATTACTTACTGAATTACAATTGTAAGTAATAAATTTACTTAAGACTACGCTTTGAACTAGAACTGTAAAAAATGATTGATTATTCCTTAAAAATTTACAATCGTATGCAATAAATTCATAAAAATAATTATTGTTTGATGTAAAACCTTAAGTAATACATGCTTATTGCTTATGGATTGACTATTGTAGGTAATAACTTTAGAATCGTCTACGATTTAAAGAAAAGCAATAGGCAATTTAAAGTTATTGCTTGCCTTTTGTTTTCAATAGTAAGGAATATAATATGAAAAAGTACAATTAAGTAAAAAAATAAATAAAATAATTTTGAAAAAATGAATTTAGAGTTTTACAATGCAAATATGTAGTCATATTTTCCAAGTATATTATTAAAAGGTATTTATGAAGTTGTTCTATATAGCACTCAATCAATTTAAACGTATGAGTGAAATATTTTGGTTTATTTTGTATTCATTTTCTGAAGAGTTAGTCAAATTAAAATTTTCATTTAATACACCAATTTCAATTAATTCAATCGATCAAATACACATATAATTAATTCACTTTAAATATATTGTTTGCTTTGATTTAATTTTGTCTAATACAATAAATTTAAATAAATAAATTGATAGTTTCACCTATAATGAATAATTTCACATAAATTGTACAAATTGAGTTGAAATAATCAATGAAACTCTATGAATTTTGATAAGGTCAAATGTAACTTTTTTAGTTTGGAATTTTAACCATGAATTTTTTGTGGCTAAAAAAATCCAAGAAACTTAGTCATGAATTGGAAAGGTTCAACTTAAAAGATGTTTGGCCGTGAAAAAAATCGTGGCTAAGAGAGTCAAAATTAATAAAATTGATAAATTAACAAATTAAATAAATTATGAAAAAAATAAGAATAATAAATTAAGAGTCAAATTGACAAAACTACAAAAAACTAATAAATTTATAATTTCAAAAATATATGATAAGTAAAAATATATATATAAACAAAGCATTATAGTGGTGTAGCGGCAGAACTCCTTATTGTCTTCGTTGGAGGCTCGAATTCAAAACCCATTGACACAAAAGGAACTAATTTCAGGTGCATGTGGTACGCCTCCTCGTCGTGGGGGTTTAATTCCCAACTAGTGCAAGCGGAGATGAGTGGGGGGTGGGGGTGTGAATTAGGGTTCAACTCCTGGCTGGTGGTACAAGCAGCATGCTTGTAGCTAAAAAGGAAAAAATCTTATCAAAAAATTTTAATACTACATCCAAACTCGTAGTCAGAAAGACAATATTATTCACTACAATTTGCTTAACTATAGTTAAAAATTTATATTATGAATGATGATAATGCTAAGAGTAGTTAATAAATTTAGAAGCTACACTTTTGAAAGCGTAGCCAATATTTGTGCGACATTTGCCACCCTTAAAACAAACTGTCGCCAACGCTATGTCAAACCGTAGGCAAAGTATTAGCTATGCTTTGGAAAGCATAGCCAAGTATTCACAACTGCTATAATTGCTACGGGTGCCAAACCATTGCAAAACCATCGCCAATAATACATTACCTACGGTTTGTACTTTTTTGCAACAATTTTCCTCGCGTAGATAAGTGTGTGTGTGTGTGTGTGTGTGTGTATTTGTAGTGATTATCTATAAGTACAATTTATGGAATTTATTCATAGATCCTTAATCTAAGTTGCATCACAATTATAAATTAAATGATTTAAGGGCGAATTACATTGCCTACCCTTGAGGTTTGGCTAATTTACGAAAACTCCCCTACTTTTTCAAAAATTACCAAAAACCCCCTGAGGTTTCAAAAATATTACAAACTTATTCGAATTTTCGAAAATACCCCTTCCCTTTTTTTGGATGATTTACACTCACCACCCTGAGATTGGGTTAATTTACGAAAAACCCCCTATAGTTTCAAAAATTACCAAAAATCCCCCGAAGTTATACCAATATTACAACTAGCACCTACTTAGGTTGACTTATTAATAATATTAAATCTTTTTTTCCCCTCTGTAATATTGTTATCATAAAATTTTCATGTAATAGATTTGAAAAAAAAATGTAATTATTTATTCAAATAAATATTCTGAATTTAATGCATTAAAGGTATCTACCAACACATCAAGTATGTTATATTATCGCTAATACGGAGTAAATTTTAAGAGAAATGAGTTAGAGTTCTCAAGTTAAATAAAGTTTTCAAGTGCATTATTTAATTTTAATTTTTTATTTCAATTAATGTTTATATTTCTCATTTCACATAATGGATATATACGATGCATATAATTATATTTTTCTCAAATATAAATTTAGCACATATTACGTATATTTAGTATGAATTCATAACATTAAATTCAGAATATTTATTTAAATAAGTAATCACATTTTTTTTCAAATCTATTAAATGAAAATTTTATGATAACAATATTGCAAAGGGAAAAAAAAGAATTAATATTATTGATAAGTCAACCTAAGTAGGTGTTAGTTGTAATATTAGTATAACCTTAGGGGGTTTTTAGTAATTTTTGAAACCACAGGGGGTTTCTCGTAAATTAACCTAATCTCAGGGTGGTCAATGTAAATTTTCGAAAATTCGAATAAGTTTGTAATATTTTTGAAACCTTAGGGGGTTTTTGGTAATTTTTGAAAAAGTAAGTAGTTTTTCGTAAATCAGTCAAACCTCAGGGGTAGTCAGTGTAATTTTTCCATGATTTAATGATACTATAAAAGTAATTTCTTGGATTGTTTTAAATAAATACAAGTATGATTCTATGTACAAATAATAAAAATAAATCTTATTTTTGCTCCCATAAAATTTGTATTTTGTTTCTTACATCTGTAGATCTGTTAACTTGTCGCTCTCGTATCATTGAACCAATATTTTCACAATAATTATTCATTTACACATTTCAGAAGTAAAAATTTTGTAAAATGAAGTTAGGAAAGTGACAATGAGTGTTTGATAAACAATTAAAAACGTTTTGATAGTTTGGAGACTTTACTAAAATGTGTTTTCTCAATCTTGAAACTTTTACTTTCCCAAATTTAATTATTGTTAACTACTTTAAAATACACATCAATGTGCACAAATCAATATATATATATATATATATATTATATTTTTTAATGATGCCATGCATAACACGGAGCACATGCTAGTATATACATTAATATAGATAGCTTACAAATTGACGTAGCACTATAAATACCGTACATTTGTAGATGTGTAGTCAAAATTAACTTACTTTTGGCCAAGTTTTACTATCTTCTATTGTTCTTACATCAATTTTTTTTTTTTTTAACTGACTTGAACATTATGGAGGATTTTTACAAGAACAAAGACCAGCAACCATAACCACTTCTTGTAGTTAGTGCAGATTTTCATTTTTCTAGTTGTCACACAGTTAACTGAAAATTAGTCTCACATAACAAACATCCTAGAGAAGCACCACGTAACAGCAGATAACTTTACAAAGATCAAGTTCATGCAAGAAAAGATTAAAATGGACCACAAATGTCCATGGACACACAATAAGGATGATAATTTTCAAACCAACTTCTAAACCAAGATATGCTCTCACAACTCGAATATTTAGTATTTTTCTTTCAGAACTTGTTCGACGATGGGAAAATCGGGAGCGATATCGACTGGAACCTGAAGTAGGGAGAAGATAGCATCAGATAACACTATTAAATAGGTGGTTCGATAGTTCTAGGAATGCACATACCTCCCCTCATAACTTGTTTCCATCTTACAACTACCCCCTTCTGATGATTATTAGGTAAATGATTATAATTCAAATTCTGATAAAATTTTCAAATTCTACTCGCATGTATGGATGATGTTATCCAAGTTTCTTAATAAAACTTTTCGATTTTGATTAAGTTTCGATGATGGAGAGGGGGAGTTTGTAGTATTGGAACTAAGAGGGGATGTTAGTGTAATCACACAAAGTTAATGCGGAAATATAATACCTGAACCATCTCCAGTTTCTTTAATCCAACTTGCAGTGGTTGAGAAATCACACTATATTTCTCCATCAGTGACTTTGCTGCTGCTTTATCGCCTCTTCCCTGTGCCGTCAGAATTTCCCGACTCAAGCTGTCGACAGCATTCTCAACCTTGGATTAAGGCAAAATACTAAGTTAAATTCAACCCCAATGCAATGAACAAGTCTATCAAGACAACTTCTAATGATGCTTTACCTTATCAAAATCAACGGCAAATGTCTGATCAGGGAGTAAAACATAGGCACCTTTCTCAAACAGGTAGTTGAATATCAAAGCCTGTCCTTTCCTGATTATATATTGGCACAATATCAATAGAGTTGTTAGTTAGGCCACTAAATGCAACAATAATGAAAGTTTGTGTGTTCAAAAAGCTTACCCGTGAGCTTTCTTTAATCCAAAACGCACCGAGCGAAAGCAACCCGTGAGGAATGAAACATACATTGTCTTGATCATTGTCTTGGGAAGCAAATTCTACTTGATTGAAAAGTTTACATTACAATATCGGTATTATAGATGTATTGTTCTTTAATGTTGCATCGCATAATTATTATCGAACACTTTTAAGACTATATTACCTTGTCTATCAAAAATCTTAGGGCCCAAAGGCCTACAATGTCTGCCTTTGCTTCTTCCAGAGCTGAATGAAGTTCTTGCATCTCCTGTGTTAGACAAGAAACGAGACGCGAGGTCACAAATTTTCTATTTTATTAGTCCACTCCCATTCGTCTTAATGCACCTCTATCTAGTATTTAAATTGATATGCAACTACAGGGGATGTTTGCAAATAGCTTCTGAAAGAGCAAAAGTGAAGAGTTAAAGCATTCTCTGATCTCTGAGTTGCTTCTAGCTTTTCCACTATTTACAGCTTATAAGGTATGGTAACAAATAGCACAAGTTGAAACGAGAAGCTGATTATGAAAATACTGACATGGTAACAATACTGATAATGAAAGCTGATAACAATCTCACAAAATATCTGTTACTAACCAGTCTCACAGTAGACTGTTTCCCATTCGGAAGCGTTATGGCATGAGGTCCAATACCGTGGCAGCACTCATGGCAAATCACGTGCGTGTAGAAAGACATGAAATCCACAAGTTTCCTTTGTTCCTCTGAGATACAAGCATCACCTATAGGCATATAAATAAGGTTGAACCTGTTGAATATATAAGCAGACAGCAGCATATCAGAACAAACGACGAAAATTTCAAGCCTCTCGACATTGATTCGGAACGTGATTATTGTTTCTTGAAGAATCAAACAAAAATAAGACTCCTACTTTGCTTCAGAAACATTCTTGAGCATCACCATTGATGTCCCGTGTTCTTTCACTATCCGTTCGTCATTTGGAAGATTAAACGCAACAGATGTTGTTCCTTTGACATCCTGTCCGGAGAGCACATTTCCATTATAGATGAAACTAGGCATTCTATTTATAACAGCATAAATAAATGATACATGAGATAGAACTATCCAATGAGGTGTAGGGACTAACCCCTCCATTATAAACAAGGTTGACGACCCGAATTGGAGCAGCACTGACATTTTCCGACTTGTAAACTTGGTCAAGTGGAAGGTTCTCCTCCAAAAACTAATACCGTATTCATTCAACAAAAAAAAATGATTAAAAAAAAGTGGGGGTTTTGGGGGGGGGGGGCGGGGGGGGTGGCAAACTTTGAAGAAATAAGAAATTTTTTTACAAGTTACAGACCTGCAAGTTGTCACCAAACAGTTTAAGTTGAGCTGTTGCTTCGTCGTCGCGAATTCCAATAAATGCCTCGAATGTTGCCTAAACACAAAAAGAAACTGTTCACACATTTTGGAAGTAACAGTGCATCTGTGATGGACATGTATATTTGATAAGTATGTCTTGGTTTTTGTATCATAAAATATGTTTTCGCATGTAACGCACATGCTTTTTGTCAGTGACTAGAAATCTCACATTAAACTGAAATACCTTGTATCCAAATAGTGCATCTTTGTACGTCTCGTATGGCCCGATGGTAATATCCAACTTAGAGTCCTGGAAACACAAACAAGTCAACATTTCTGTGTATGTTTTACTGAAAATCTTGACAAACAGACGGTAAAGTGAGGGTTTAGTACTGACCAATTTCATCCAGGCAATATCAGAGTCGTAATATTCATTCGAGAGGAAGGCATCAGCCTTGCTATGCAGAAAATTCTTCAAACTAAAATAAAAGAAGGTATTATAAGTCCAAATATTGGTGCTGATCTATTATTCGGCAATTACTAGCATAGCACAATCGGATAAATACATACCTAGCACTACCGGTTAAATTCCCCGCCTTGTGCAGTAAATCAGCTGCCTTGGCAAGCAAATATTGGTATTCTTGAGAGTAAGGATTGAGATAAAGATCATGAGCATGAGTCGAGCCAACTTTGTTGCTGAGAAACAAAGCATCGTCCAACAAGCGCTCACTTTGCCTTCTGACAGTGGCGAAAAAGCCGGTTGCTTCCTTCTTTTGATCATCTGAGAGGCTATCTTTCCATGATTCAAACTCCTAAGGAGAAAAGAAAACAAACAAACCATTAATTATATACTTAACAGTGTTGATATCACTTAGGGGGTGCTTGTAAGGGCTATTGCTTTCTTAAAGTGATTAATTTTAGAAAGTTTGCGAAACATTAGTCTCAGTGGTTGGGAGTGTGAAAACAGAAGCTGCTAAAAGTTGTTAAAATCTTTTTAGAAAGGACTGAAGCCACGAAAAGTTGGATAGGAAATACTTTTAGCCTTTTTCTAATTGGAAAAAATAGAAGCAGACATTGCAAACGCTCTTCAACTGCTGTTGATAAACAATTGAAAAGTTTGAAAACGCATAAGTTTTTGCAAACACGACGTTAGTTGGATTCAGATAATGCACAATATCAAAGTGAGACGGGGCCTCGGGCAAAGACTCTAATCTAATACCTTTTTGTCCATATCCGACGGATAGAAATGACCACCGGGTGGTTTTGTAATAGGAAAGGCTGTTCTATATTGAAGACCCTTCCATCCATTTACAGGCTCCGTCGCCTGAGGAAGAAGCTTGACAGCTGAATCTGCTGTCGACAAAAACGGTTCGTTATCATCAAAACTTGACCTGCCAAATTCAGAGTAGCAAAATGGGTATCATGTCAAATCAGATTGCGCGCACGCACACGCACACACACACAAAAGGTTGCCAAAAGAACATACCAAGGAGTTCCCTGAATTTGATAGTACATCCACTTTAACTTGTCTAACTGAGATTCATCAGCGTGCTCCTTTAACCAATCTCTCAAAGATGGATTGCTTCGCCAAACCTGTTTTACGTTGTAAAAACAGTAGGACAAAAAGATAACGAAGAAAAAGGTTGTCAAACTCTAGATTTTGTTAACAAGAACTAAAAGAACAATCGTTTCTTTCAAGCGTAAAACTTAATGAACTTTGGTAACCTGCTGGAAATAGATTTCATCCATGATTTTTGCAGCTCGGATAATAAGTCCTAGAGCTTCTTTCTCTGCATCAGTAAGCCCTGTCAACTGCATCATCAATGCATTAGCTACTCATTTGCAAAACGGGTGACGATTTTTTTTTTTTTGCCCCTTGGCTGAACATAGAGATGATAAAATGTACAAAACATATAAAGTATAAGGAATTATGTAAAATAAGTAGTGTCAGAAACCTCAGCGCTGAGGGGGACACGAGCATAGCGACTGATCTGCTTCTCCATAGACGTGCACCGTGCTTCAACATTTCCTTTGTACCTACAATGACCACAAATTTCAAAGCACAAACACGAGAATACGCTAGCCACCATTGAGAGTTTGAAATCTAATTGATGCCAACGCAAAGAACTATTTGTGCATTCAAGAATGGTTTCAATGTAAGGATATTTAACCACTCTCGACAAATAAATACCTCTCTGAAATGATCTGAAAGAGGTTGCCATACTGACTATTTACATCATAAGGCACATAATCAGGATCCCCTTTAGCAAGTAAGCCCCTATACTCCTCCCAGGAGATGTATTTCACACCTGAAACTTCTGATTCCTACACGAAGATCAAGTAAATCACGGCAAGCATTCAGATTTTATCCAATTATGATGGAGGAAACTTAGATAAGAAGCAGGACAACGACAGACGTTGATTAAGACAACATTATAAGATACTATTAGAGCTTGTTAAAGGCTACATTTTTATTTCCGAAATAAGATTTTTTAAAGCGCTTGGATAAAATAAGTTCAAATGAGATATAAATATTAGTAATGAAAATTTCGTAATAATGTGGTCAAGATCAGAAGATCATATCAAGATTCTTTTAAAAAAAAAGTTAAAAGAGTTCCTTACTTCCTTTAAAGAAGCTTATAAGATCCTACATTCTGTTATAAGGGCTTGTATTACTAAACACTTCGAAACAGTTCATATGATGTTTTAAAGAACTTATAAGATCATCCAAACACCCTCTTTTTTATTTATTTATTTTTTCTTTTCATACAATCAATGATTGGAAAATGCATATAAGTTTGACAGAGAAATGCAATGACCTGAAGTGTAAAGGCCTCGAAAGGAATCGGATCCAAGGTAGTGATGAGATAGACATCATTATATTCGTTGTTAACATATTTGCCATCATTCGTCACACTGCAATCGTATGAAAAAAACGATCATATGGAGGAATAAACTACGTATTTGAGATCGACAAGAAATTTAGATTTTCTAACCTCTGTTCAAGGTAAGTGAGCATGAACTCAAAAGCATCACTAGGTAGTTTGATGCCAAGTTCTTCATGAAGCTCCCGCCTACAAACAAGTGAATCTTATTGCAGAACATAGGCATAAAGTAGAAACTGCAAACAATTTTATCCTAAAGGTTATCTCCATGAACTCTTCAATTAACAATAGAAAAAATAAAAATAACAAAACATTAGACGGTAATACGAAAAAACAATTTTAAATTGTCACTAATTAACAAAGTCATCTCTTTTGTTGCTATTTCTTTTTTTTTTTCTCTTATAGTGAAATTGCATAACACATCGTTACCTTGCTGTTACAAGAGATGAATTGCCAGCAGATATATGGCCAGAAGCAGATATATCCCACAATCCAGCCCAAGCTTCCTTCTGGTCAGCACGTCTTTGGAGAAGCAGTTGCTGTGTATTTTCAGCAAATATCAACACACGGACAGCACCATGGTAATCCCCATCTCTATGGACATCTCCCCTACGAGAGAAAGAGGCGAACGAGTGGCTAAGTGTTGCACGGTGAGCTTGCTTGAGAGATCAAACCATGACAAATGTCTTCAAATTAAAAAATAACTAGAAATGATTATAACCTCACCTGGGCTTAGATATGCCAGTTTTCTGACCATCTTTGCTTAGGACATGAAGCAGCTCCTGAGGTGAGGCAGCCATTGCAGTCTCTCCAATGGTGTTCTTTTTATTATTGTTATTATTATTTGTAAGAAGAAGATAGAACAGAAGCCCAGTTGAGTTCTAGTGCTAAAATCAACCTCTGAAGTGTTACATATATAATAGGTATAACAATACTTAATCCCCAAAATTTATTGGCATTTATACATTATTATACGAATTTTTATGAATTATATTTTATTATTTAAATTTTATATTTTCGGTACTTATTCTTCTCTTTGATCATTTTTTGATGATAAATAGTTTCTCGCATAAAATTATTTTATTTTTGTTTATTTTTATTATTAAAAAATGATCTTAAAGGATTAAAGTGTAAAAAATATAAATTTAATATTATGCAATATAATTTATAAAAATTCGTATGATAATATATAAAAAATACTAAATATTAAGTGTCTTTATCCTGGAATAATATTATAAGAACATATAGATAATATACATAATACAAAAAGGAGCAATAGGCAATATTCTATTGCAGTATTATTATGATCGACGAGGAATCTGTTACACGTAGTGCATGACAAATGGTGAGTCTAATCCTTACAACATTTCCAACAAACCTTTCAATAACTTGTCTATTTTATTTCGGATAAAAATTAATTTATGCACGATAGACGACTTGATTGGAGATTGGAGTAGACTTAGAAGACACGTACACCAAAGTCGCTCATTAAACATATTATGGAACAAACACGTCTTACATGTGAAATATTATAAATAAAAGAAAGACAAAAAAAACTAAAAATGATAGAATAAGCAATAAACAAAAAACATAAAAAAGCCAGTTGAATAAAGAAAGATAAGCGCCAGTCACGGAAATGCTAAAAGACAAAGTTGAAGCACTAAATCAACGTACTCGTTTGTTCAGACTATCATACTTTACTCTTTTCATAAAATTTTGTTGCGTGAATGTCACCTTTGGGATGCTATCCAGTTCAAAAATATTCAATATTTTTTAATTATTGAAATGAATATAATGATTTAATGATGTTATTTTTTTTTATATTATTATATTTAAATTCAACGATTAAAAACATCAATTAAGTGGCATGATGCGGGTCGGATTTGGTAGTTAATCAACCCCGATCAGGAACTCTGGTCGAAGAGTATGTAAGGTGTTTGATTAGGAAGTTAGCCAGCAATAAAGGAAAGGCAACATGAGCTATGGATAGCCTCAGCTAAGACCCTCCGATGCTCAAGTCAGTTGAGCGATTTTGTAAAGATTTGAATAAAATAAGAGCGTTCAGAGTAATTAATGATCCATCTTGCCATAAATGCAATGATATTTATAGTGTACCCACGTAGGCCATACCCCCATGGGACCCCTAAGCTAACTTGGACAGCATGTGCCGATGTAGGCGACCCATAAGCCTAATGGTAGGGTCTAGTGGCATTACTTTACTCTTAATTAATCAGGTGTGGGGTTAGGTAGCTCCACCTATACCTTTGGTTGACGGAGTATTTAATGCCAATAGAGATCCATTGGACCTGGTATGTTCTTGGCCGAAAATGATATCGGCCAATAGAGTCGAGGGAAGGGGTTCGAGGGGTCGAGAACCCTAACCCGATCGAAAAGAGGAATTTCCCGATCGGGTCGTTAACTGGTCAATATCCCACGGTTCGATCGGGAACTGTGCTCACTGGCTTGATTCGTTCGAAGGAGGTGGCGCGTGAAGGACGGTCGAGAATTCCAAACGAAAATAGGCCACGTCATGGCAATATCCAATTATTAAATAATATAAAAAATTTCATCACTTTTCCCCTTAAACTCTACCAATGATATCAACACATCCACACCCCCCACCCCACCCCGGGGTTTTTAAGATAGACACTTCGATCCCCTAAAAGTATATTTTGTTTTCTTTTTTTGCCCATTTACTGTTAATAAGTTATTAAAGTTTTAAAATATTTATGCATTTAATAATATAAAGTGACCAATGAAAAATTCTAACCCGAACCTGATTTGACCGAACCTAACAAATCATATGGCAAGTGTATTGCATTTGCCAAGTGATTGGTTGCTCTCCCTAAATTATCGACCATTCATAGAGTAAGTGTAAAATACTCGCCACATGATTAACACTGGTTCGACCGAGCTCGGTTTGGGCTAGAATTTCCCAGTGACCAATATAGACTTGCTAGTATAACATAACATAATTAAAATTTATGAACAGTTAATTATTTAGAATAATAATATAATTCACTTGGTTTTAATTTAGCAAATTACTTAAGTATTGATTCAATATACTTTTTTTTTTTCATAAAAACAGAAAAGAGAGAAACTTCAAATAAGAAGATAAATAGTTACTGGGTTGCAGACTAGTGGTAAAGGTTCAAATCGGTACTATTATGGCATTAGATTCAAACTCTCTTGTCATTTACTCTTTTTCTTTTGGTTGAGTGCGTGTGTGTGCGTGGCTTTTTGGATGATAATTATAGGGTGCCTCGAATTAATTGCATCAAAAAATAAGAAGATAAATAACAAAAGAAATGCATATATATGATTTTTTTTAAGAATAATTGAGAGATAATTATTGACCACTTCGAGCAAAATGCCCAAGGGTATGCTCGAATGCCTACATCGAGTAGAGAGTCCTCGCTTCATTCTGATCAGCCTGGGTTAGGGGGTATATTGGGCTCAAGGTTGTTTCTCCATTCGAGCAGTTGGGTTGGCTAGGCGCCATCTGGGAGTTTCAGGTAGATACCACTTGAATTCGAAATCAATGTAGGGAAACATGCATTTTTCAATGAAATAAAACAATCGAGCGAAAATATTCCGGTAGAAATTCAGCGGACATTGATTTTCAAGAACTTGACACAAGTTCCATCGCATTATTACCTGAATCAGTGTTACAAATGAACATGCCAATTTTTCCAAATTAAATTTCTACCAGAATTCTGTCGAAAATAGCCAGCAGAGTTTCATAAAAAATAAATTTAAAAAAAATCGGTGAAAATTTTTCATTGGATTAAATTAAAATGATAATATATAAAATTATAAAAAAAATATATAGCAACAATTTTTTAAATAGTCTAATAGCACATATAAGATTCTCTATTCCAAAATAATATTTCATCTTTTATTCTATAATTCAATTCATGACATGTGTATAAAATTCTTCCTTAATTATACAGTTGACTTGAAATCTTGACATTTGGCATATATCTATGATTTAAAATAGAAACTAAAACACGATTTAAAATAGAAAATTTTGTATATTAATAGCAAAGTTTTTATATTTTATTTGTGGGGATCAAGGTTTAAATTTCAACAAGTGCAAAAATATGTTTGTTTTTCTAAATGTAAATAAATTAATAAAAAAATCGACAAAACATTTCTACCTAAATTCGCGCTGTTCTTGGAAAAAAAATTTATTTTGCCCTTTTTGGGTTCGTGATTGTCAAAATACCCTAATTTTTTAAAATATTTAAATTATACCCTAAACCGAGCTTTGAAAGCTTCAAAGCTCGATTTTACTGTACTGACAGAGTATGACCGAGCTTTGGAAGCTCGGTCTAAATTTTTTTATATTTTTTTTCAGAAAATAAAGACTGAGCTTTAAGAGCTCGGTCTAACTAAATGACTTTTGTATTTTTTTTTTAAAGTATAAGGCTGAGCTTCAAGAGCTCGGCCATATTATTAGTTTAATATATATATATATATATATATATATTTTAAGTACATATTATTAGTTTAATATCTATATATATATATTATTAGTTTACTATCTATATATATATATATTTAAATTAGAAGGCTGAGCTTTTGAAGCTCGGCCATATATATATATATTGAAAACTAAATATTATTTTAATATTATTTTAATTTTTGATTTTTAATTTTTTTTTAAATATATTTTTCATTGCAGTATATAAACATGCTCCAATTCAATATCGCATTTTTTATTTACGAGTTGTAATAAATTCTATAAGTATTTTAATAAAATAAATTTAATTAAAAAGATAAGATAACATAATATCAAATTTTAGTTAAAAATATTGTGGTAATTACAAAATATCACATATAAAGAGATAATGTAAATTGAAATTTTTTATATAGTAGATAGAAAAACACTTTTTGAAAAAAAAATATTAATACCTTGACCGAGCTCTTAGAGCTCGGTCTTCAAATTAAAAAAAAAAATTAATATTTATCTTGACTGAGCTCTTAGAGCTCGATCTTAAAATTAAGAAAAATATATATATATATATATATATTATTTTATAGCTTGACCGAGCTCTTAGAGCTCGGTCTTCAAATTAAAAAAAAATTATATTTGATATTTTATAATTACCACAACATTTTTAACTAAAATTTGATATTATGTTATCTTATCTTTTTAATTAAAGCTATTTTTTAAAATACTTATAGAATTTATTACAATTCATAAATAAAAAATGGAACATTGAATGAGAAGTTTGTGAATTAAAATTAAAATAATATTTAGAATATATATATATGGCCGAGCTTCTAAAGCTCGGCCTTCTAATGTTAATATCTATATATATATATATATATATATATGTATATATTAAACTAATAATATGGCTGAGCTCTTGAAGCTCGGCCTTGTACTTTAACAAAAAAATACAAAATTCATTTACTTAGACCGAGCTCTTAAAGCTCGGTCTTTATTTTCTAAAAAAAAAAAAACTTAGACCGGGCTTTGGAAGCTCGGTCATACCTGCCAGTACAGTAAAACCGAGCTTTTAAAGCTCGGTTTAGGGTATAATTTAAATATTTTAAAAAATTAGGGTATTTTGACAATCAGAGTCTCAAAAAGGGCAAAATAAAATTTTTTTCGTGTTCTTGTGGTGAATGCCATGTGTTGCGAGGTGATTCCTCTCATATCACATACAAATATGTTTTATATTAAAATGATAATAACTTTAGATAAATAATTGTTAATACTTAACTTGAAGATATTCTAAATGTTTGTGCACTATTAACGACTTCTTTTGTCAAGATGTTTGATCAGGAGAGTTATGTGTTACGTCTTATAGTTTAGATGGTGAATAATATAATTGGCATAATTGAAGGGAGTAAAGTATATTTAACCGCAAAAATAATTTATGCACCATGGACGATTTGATATGAGGTTCAAGTAGATTAAGAGAGTGTTCGATTGAGCTTATAAGTTTATAAAAAAAATCTTATAAGTTGTTTGAGAACTTATAAGTTCCTTAAAAGTGTTAGATAATTTTTTAATAAATGAGCTTATAGGCGCAAAAAATATAAATTATTAGGAGCTTATAAGTTCAAGGAAAAATAATAAAAAAAAAAAGCTCCCCCAACTTTTTTCAAAACAGTTTATAAGTTGTTTAATGTTAAAAAATAAAATAAAATGAATATATTATTTTTTTAATATTTCATTTCTACTATCTCATAAAATATTTATTAATATGAAATTAGTTTAACTTTATTTTTTCAATCAACATTATATATAAAAGAACATACAAGCTCTAATTTTTACTAAATAAAATTACAACTTATAAATTTCAAAAACACCTTCGACAGGTTTGATTTTGCATTAGAAGTATAAAATTGTGAATGAATTAATTAAGTTGAAAAAGTCTCTTCCATTAGTTATAGTGTCTAAATTCAAATTAATCGACAAGCCTAGAGATTCAGACCCAAAAATTTAAATTTTTATTGAGTAATGTTACTTTGCCCCTTGAACTCTACCGATTGTATCATTTTGCCCTCCTCGCTTCTTGAAATAAGCACTTCGACCCCTCGAAATATAAAAGTATATTTTATTTCTTATTTTGCCCCTCTGTTACCAATATACTTAAGAAGTTATTAAAGTTTTAAATTTAATGCATTTAATAATATAAAGTAACCAATATAGACTTCCTATTCAACATAGCATTATATAGAATAATAATTTAGTTTGCTTGATTTTGTTTTCGCAAATTACTTACTTAATTATTGAGCAATATACTTATGTTTTTCCAAAAAAAAAAAAAAAAAAGAGGGAAAGAAAGATAAGATTCAAATAAGAAGATGAATTACAAAAGAAATGCATATACTATGGTTTTTTATGAATCATCTTATGAGAAACAAAACTATGAATCAATAGTTAACTAAATATAAACTTTAATTATATATCTTATAACTGGCAAATTATAAATTATTTAATTTATAGTCGTGCAAATTAATTTTTTTAAAATTTAATTTTTTAATTTAACTGTTTTAAAAATATTTGATAAGATGGGTAAAATTGGAAACTTAAAGAAAATGTCTTTGAAAAATTTGAGGGCTATAATTGAAAGAATTAAAGATGGCCGGTGAGCTATGGTGTTCATATTACCATAACTTGTTGATCATATCTAGCTCAATAATGTTTGGTACATGTAAAATCCACCCATGTTAATTGCTTGATTTATTTTTTCTTGCTTACTTTATAGTTTATATGTCATTTCATTTCGGTTCCTCCATGGCCGTTCAATTTTAATTTCAATTATTATTTCTTAATTTCAGACACTTCTAAATTTCAAACTTATCAGAGTTGATTTTGTTATATAAAAAAATAATTGATTTTTCGAAATGAATAAAATAAATTATAGTTATTGGTTGTTGATGCATAAGCTCGACATAAACATACATAAGATACCACTAAACTACATTGATGGCTTACTTCGTAGAGTAAAGTAAAGTTATGACTTAAAGACGTTCTAAAGATGACACATTCATAGCCCACTTCGAACGAGATAACTGTAACTTTTCTTTTTCGAACTAACTACTAAACTAGTTTTGAATTGTTTGAATAAAAAAATTTAGAGAAGTGCAGACTTTTTGAATTGAATTAGATTTAACTCTTCATGTCTTGGATTGATCATTTAGAAAAATGGACTTGAATTCTTAGTTCTTTTATAAGGCCATTTAGCACGTGCTTTATCTCGGCCCGTTTGGTGCGTATCATTCAAGGCTGTCAACGGGTCAGATTTGGAATCAAATCTGGAAAATTCAAACCCGATAAGCCTTTTTAGTATCCGAACTTGACCCGAATCCAATAGATTTTACATTCTTTTTAGCTAAGTCCAAACCCAAGAGAAAACCCGAAATATGATAGAAAAATCCAACTTGATTAACTGTGAAAAAATTTGAAACTTTAAAATCAAATAAGCAATAAAAAAATTATTTTTTTACGTAAAAAATAAAATTTAAATAAGTAGAAAATTATTTTATAATATGTATAAAAACTATACATCATTTTTTTGAAAAAAACTTACTTTGAAAAATATAAAAAAGTGTAGTATATGTTATAATAATTTGGATATTGCATTCTATTTAAACTTCTTTACTAACATTATATATGTAAGGTTGTTAATATAATAAAAAGTATTATTAAAGTTCAGATTCGGATCTTTAACGGATTGAACTGCTTGATTCCATATCCTAACTATTTATTTCAGATTACGGATATCCATAATCGGATCAGACCTATCGAATCTTTTAATCAATCAAATATACTCAAATTCGAATCGGATTCGGATTAAAATGCGCTCCGTTGACAGCCTTATGATTTCCTTGATAAATTAAAATTGGGCCGATCATTAAGTTAAAACTGGGATACTATTTGGGCCTTCTTAAAAATTCTTTTGTTAGTTTGGTTGGCCAGCAAACTATTAAGAGTGATATTTCCTGATCCAAACAATGAGTTTTACGTAAATTAGCAAACTATCGGGGCTTTCACAATTAATGAATGGCTTCTTTATAAAGATTTAAATGAATGATTTTTTTTTAATAAAGTTTTTTGCTTTAAATTCTGAAAAGTGATTTTTTTGAGTACATATTATCAGATTATATCAAGAGTACAAATCAAATGATTACATCGTATCTCAAACTAAATCATTTAATCAAACTATTACAATAAACTTCTATTAACATAGAATAATAAACTACCATTAAAAACTTACACATGCATCGATGGGGAATCGAGACCAAGACCTTTAGAAACTCGGGGGCCTCAACTTCGCTAGTTGAGCTATGCGTCATCGACTTTGCGCAATGATTTGTATTGTTATTTTAGTACCTAGAAGACGACTAAGAATATGCCATCTCTATTACCGTATTACTTGTGCCCACATAAAACTTATAATACATACAAATCAGCATAAAAAATATAAATACAATTTCAATCATTCGGTTTATATATAAGGCCCATAGAGCAGCATTTATATAAGCAAATAAAGTGTCAAGCACTAGTCTGTCGCCTCCACTTTTAAAATAAGCAATTTCATCTACCCATATTTTATCCTCTCAATTCCTAAATTGAGCAATTTTATCCCAACTTTTTGTAGATAACTCAACATTGCAGTAATTTAAAGCTGTCAAAAAATGTGCACTGCCCATGTTTACGAAATACCAATAGTACTGCCATAAACAGGGTCAGATTCAGGAATCTTTAAGAAGGTACGAATAGAGAGACAAACTTTATTGCTGTGATTTTGATATCACAGAGAAAAATGTACTACAACATTTAGAATCTGCACGTCGCTTGTTCATCCAACTGATCAGGAATTCGAATTACTCAATAATTAAATAAGCTCTTCGAATTTTGTATTTATAAAATATAATCCTGGAAAATAGTCACTTATACGAATCTCATGACGTTCGTTCTGAATTTAGTTAGGCCCCAATAGAATGTCGTATAACAATGGTCTCTAGAGGAAAAATTTTGTATGAATCGAGCATTTAGGTCTCGTATACGAACTAAATGATTGTGATTATGATATATGTTGTATGTTATTTTGTTTTATAAGTGAATTAATAATGTAATATAATAACTCAAACGGAGTGCATAATTTCTCTAGATTACGGAGAGAGAGAAGACCACCAAGTGCAAGTGGGTCTGCAACTGTTGTGGAAAAATTGACCAGAGCCATCGAAACAAGAGTAGAGCTACGAAAAATTAACACCTCAAATGGGTACAACTGTGTCTATCTGTATATATACATATATATATATATATATATGTATATGTGTGTGTGTGTGTGTGTGTGTGTGAGTATGACACTATTGAAAAATATAGTAATATAGTGATCAGAAAAATCTAATTCCGGTGGCATTGTAAGACGGCAGCATTAGTTAATTTCCCATTT
Organism: Petrea volubilis; assembly: GCA_026212405.1. Classification (NCBI taxonomy): domain Eukaryota; kingdom Viridiplantae; phylum Streptophyta; class Magnoliopsida; order Lamiales; family Verbenaceae; genus Petrea; species Petrea volubilis. Next base: position 9,874,510 of record CM047879.1, read on the forward strand.
TTTGTTGCACATCGAGTAATACTTATCATGTAGTCAACATGTAAATGAATTTGGGTCGAATTAGATAAGTTAATATTGTGTAGATTTATTTCAAATTATTATCAAGCTTAAAATTTTATTTGACCTTAATCTGATCATAATAAAGTCAGACTTTAAACGATTTTTAATATTACTTATGAGGCCAGGTCAGCTTTTTTTCATCTTGTGATATATATATATATATATATATATAATGATATATTACCTTCGTTTCATATAATGAAGTCGAACAAATCAATTTTTACATTATTTACGACGTCAAGTCAACTTTGTTCACTAGTTCATCTTTTTGTGTAAAAATATGAATTAATGAAAATGGGGTATTCTGAATAATAGCGCTGCAGGCTGCAGCCACTTACAGCTTTATACTGCTGACTTGCAATATTGATACGAGTTTACAGTAATAAATACAACAACGAGTGTGAATTAAATTGAATATAGAAACTGTGTAGCCATTTAAGAGCGGATCGGGTCTTCTATTTTACAAATTTTTGATTTATAATATATATTTTTGTTTTTAATTATTTTAGCTATCTATCAATATGCCGATTATATATATATATATATATCTACATAAAATGTGATAAAAAAAAAATGTAGCAGGAGTGTGATAGAAATTTTGAACTAGTTAGAGACATATAAGAGAGGAGTCAATAGGGTATTTCAAATAATACGTTTACTGATAGACAATTACTGGTAATGCTTAGAGGTGGTAATTTGGCGATTGGGTTGGGTTGCATTTGGGTTGGGTTGAAGATAGATTTTAAAAAATGGGTTGAAGATCGGTTGGTTTGTAGATGGATTGAAAATGGATTAGAGGTGGGTTGTAAATGGATTTGATATAGGTTCTTAAGCAGTTCAATACATGATTATTGTATATTTAATCAAGGACAAAAAAAAATCTTAATTATTAGTTCTTATACTCTTTAAATGGTTTTAAAATACTAAAATAAATAGAAATTAGATTTTATATATATATATATATTTTTTTTTTTATGGGATAACCTATTTACAACCCGTGATCAACCCATCATCAACATCAATCAAATGAGATCTAACCCAATCCAACCTACTTTAGAATATATTAGATCAAATTCAACTCAAAAGCATGTAGATTGAGTTGAACGTGCGGTTTCTAACTCATTTTGCTACCACTAGTAATCCTCTATTGTCGGAATGTATATTTCATAGGTTCGAATACTATATTTTATGCGAGTATGCATGGGTTTGCGCTTCGATTTGCATTTGTGTCTTTTCAAATTTGTTAACATTGTATTATGTATATGTACATATACTAAGTTGAAGTTTAATATCCTTGAAAAAAACACCATTTCATTATGCGTTATGATTGATAGGGTCTTAATAATTAGGCCAACTCTGATTAATTTTCATCCTATTTAATAGCATTGTGGACTAATTACCAACTAATTACTTGTGTATATCTAAAGCGGCTCCTGATCTGACTTGTTTAGGTTATGCATCCATTTAAAGGAATTTCGGAACTCAACAATTAACGGGGTGAAATTCCGGAACTAGTGAGATTAAGTTTTACTCGGCCACTACCAAAATAATAATAATAATAATAATAATAATCCTAGTGATCACAAAAATATACAAAATCAGCATGTGAAAATTGTCACTAATAATATATAAAGTTTCATATTTTCTAAGTTATACCGGCGGACAACGTGCCAATTAAAATATTAGGATGTAATATAAATTAATAGGCTTAAAATCAAATTTGATAAGGCAATTAAATAGGCAAAACACAAAAATCAATTAAAGAGGGAAAAATAGGAAATGAAAAAAAAAATAGAGATTTATTTCGAAAAAAATTAAATATTCTTAATATTTTTTTTCTTCTATTTTCCGACTTATATAGACAAGGGTAATAAGGAAATTCAAGCTCGCATGGTGGATTTATATTTCATTGCTCGATCATTTGGCTGCATATATCTACTCCTCTAATACTTATTTTTTAAAACTACTCTGAAATGTTATATAATTTGTTCAATTTTCAGTTTTTGTGTTTTTATGATTTATAAAATGAACTATCGAAGTCCCATTGGTTGTCATAAAATCTTTTTAACGTTTAATTTTTCTTTTCTTTTTTCTTTTATTAGCCCAACAAAAAAAAAGGCAAATAATAAAATAAACACCATTTATCTGACAAACTGCATCCTGATATAATGGAGAACTGTCTTAGTTGCTAATTTTAGCAGGCAACAGGTGCCCAACTTAAAACAGCTACTGCATGATACCCAAGTGGTAGGTGAACGAGACGCCAGTGCAATCAATATCACCAAAAAAATACCATATATATATATATATATTCTCTTGATAAACAAAAAAATAAGGCCGGGAAATAGGAGGTGACTTTCTAATTAAGAAAATTTAGCCATGACGGAATGTCCTTTTGCAAAATATCATTGAGACAAAGTTGAGCCCGTTCACCACAACTAGGACTGTACATGAGCCGAGCTCAAATCCAAATGATGAAGCTCGAGATCGGCTCATCGGTTTGTTTAAAAGTCGAGAGCACAAACTCGTTTTTTAATATATTTTTTCTTTAATGTGTAACTATTTATTTTTAGTAATACTTATGAATAATATAGTATGATTGTTTGTCTAACTTAAATATTTAAATAATAAAAAAAATTAATTTTTTTATTGCAAACTTATTATTAATATTATATTGTTATTTATTATTTTTATATATAAAAAATAAAAAAATATTAAAAAATTAAAAAAAGTTCACAAGGCAATTTGTGAGCTTTCAAACAAATATAGTTGAGCTCAAGCTCGGCTCATCAAAGTGCTCGAGCTCAAGCTGAGCTCAATTTGAGTCGGGTCAATATTCAGGAGTCGGCTCGACTCATCTTACATCCCTAACTACAAGCATATTAGTAAATTAAACTTTACTCCTTATTGAACCACCCTACCCCTCATCGGTAAACACGAGTGGGAGATTAATGTAATATATATATATATATATATATATATATATATGTGTGTGTGTGTGTGTGTGCGCGCGCGCACGCGTGTGTTTTTGTGTATAAATAAAAATAAAAATCAAGACATTAATAGGAGACACCAGACAGCCTCTTTTGTTTCATATTTAGGGTCTATTTGGATGTGTTTAAAAACTATTTTTCTAGTCGTACTTTTTATAATAGTTTTTTTAAAGATAAGTAGTTTTGCGTTTGGATATAATAATTAAAAGTGTTTTTATTTTGAAATTACTTTGCCTAAGTTTTAAAAAAAAAATCATATTTTGACTTTGTTTTTGGGGCTTCAATATTTTTAAAAACCCCAAACAAACATAAATTTTTTTTTTTACTAAAGTGATTTTTCTCAATAAATAAATGCTTTTTTTTTTAAGAAAAAATCTATCCAAACGGGTTCTTGAACCGTCTAGCAACTCAGGCTATCCAATACCCTTGGCCCAGACGTAGGCCCACTTGCACCAGCAAGTCAAAGTTACCATTGTACCCCTTGTGCTTCTCATCTGTCTGGACAATTCGGTTTTCTTAAAACGTTTTTTTTTTTTTTTTCCCTCTGTAGCAAGTCTAAAAGTTCTACCTAATATAAATTCTCTACATATTTAGATAAATAATATGTGGTGATTTAAATTTGGTTTCTTTTTTTCCGTATTCATTCAATTAATCATTATATTATTATTAAATACATTTTATTTATCCAATAACCATGCTAATGTAGCACGACCTCTGAAGAATTTTCGTTGATTTAATATTTTAATTAGTTTTTTTCAAAAATGTTTTTGCAAAACTTTGCCAAGAAGATTGTATCCACCTCCATAAACTATGGGCAAAATTTTTGGTATTGACTTCTTTCTCATATATTATTTTCATTAATTTTTTTACTTAAAGACTAAATGACCTTTTCTTCAATGATTGATAGTAAGTAACAAAAATATTATTATATAATTATTGTAAATCAAACGAAAATAAAGCAAATCACACAAGATATAAAGAAAGTTAGAAATGTAACTCCACGAAGATCTTGAATTATATTAACTGAAATACATGTTTTTCACGAAACAAATAAGGTGTATCATTTATTTCTTCTATTTAACATATTAAATATATCATAATTACAACTTAAGACATTAAATAATGGGGAATTAGCTTAAAACTTTGATTGTCAAAAGTAAAAATAAAAAAAGAAAGTATATTCAAGACTAGTTCCAGTTTAATAGCCTTAGATGATTTTTGATGCGGTCGGATCCTGGGTTCGAGTAGAAGCCTTTAGAGTTCGAGGATGAGTAATGGTATGCTGGATTGGCCTCTAATCTTCAAGAAATGAACACACGTGAACCTAATCGGAAGTATTTTAAGTGAAGACCCTCTGACGCTTAAGTCAGTGATACTTCGAGCAGGTAATCAGAAGGTGATTATGTAATGTACTGTGAGTGTATAAGTACATAATTAGAAGTCGTACCCTTGTGAGCAGTGGAAAACTTCTATTTATAATAGGTCGGGTGAGAATGGGCTAGATTAAAGCAAAGGTGGCCTATTTTCTGACGTTAGCGCGAGAAATATTCCTCTGACATAATGTAGTGGAGACTTCGAATGCAATGATCTGTCAGAAATTGTTGCACTGGGGGACCACATCGAGGAAGTGATAGGGGACCACACTCGAGAAAGTGATGAGGAACCACCTCGAGGAGGAGTGGAACCCTTAATGGAGTGACATTCAAGTCTTCAAGGAAAACCTTAGCTTAGGCAGCGGTAAGACTAGAGGTGGGTTCTGAAGATATAAATCCCTAATTGGACCAGGGCTTACATGGCGACACGTGGCTTTATTTGGATGGTGCCACGTAAGTTGTTCAGCTTCTAGGTGGCACGAGCCGGTTGGCTCATGTCACAAGAGAGTATCTAGGTAGTAGGCGCATATTCCTCTACACCAATTTTTCCTTATTTGCCGGGGGGGGGGGGGGGGGAGATTAAATTTTTATTTAGTGTGCTTCATTATTTATTCATTTTTTGATTTACAATAACTAGACAATGACGCCTTTTGTTACTCTTTTTGTTCAACAATGCATTTTCAGATCAAGAGCAAAGGAAATTTTAGTCTTTGTGGAATGGAGGTTTATGCCAACAAATCAAATATTTAACTCATGATTTTCAGATGTGCATGCAACATATATTGGTTTTACTCATTTCGTCTTTTAAATTTTATTTTGGTAAAAAAATAAATAAAAACAAGAAGCGTGTGAAGGAATCAATAGTTGTTATAATTTTGAATCTATTTACTTGAAAGTTGATTATTGCCTTCAACAAAAATGAAAAATATAGTCCACTTCAACATTTCCTTTTTTCGAAATAATTGATAAGATTTGCCATCTATTGTTGAAATAATATTGTTGTACTTTTTATGGGTCACATGCCGATTATTTAATTGTTTTTCCCTTTGCATGGTTCATTGTATAAATTTCTTCATTATTAAACTATTAATGGACAAAAGGAAATATTTTTCCACGAATTTAAATAATGATAGTACTGTATATATATACTATATATATATATATATATCAACAATTACGGCTCTGCAATTTGGTGAGGAGTTTCATGTTGAACTCCACTATATTATTTTACATTTTGTGAATTTGATCATTCATTTTTAAATAAAATTACTGTATTTGGCTCTGTCTTGTGCTTTCTTTTCTGTCCATTTTTTTTAATAATTTACTTACTTTGATCATTTGATGTCATCATAAAGCTTTTATTATTATTAATTTTTTTTTGATAAATGATGATTATACAGACTTTTCATCTTTTATGAATTTTTATCTATTTTCTCTGGTTAGTTATTATTATTATTATTTGATTTTAGTATTATTAACTTAAAATGAACAAAATAAATAAATAATGTTAAATGCCACAAAAAAAAAGGCAACAATGATCTCACATAATAAATGGACTGCTCTAAAAATTAAACATACTAAAATGGAATGCATTTATTGTCGTAGTTCGCTTGCCAACTACAAGGTGTTTATAAAAGCTTAAAAAAAGTAATTATTTGCTTTTGGCTGGAAAAAGAAAAAAAAAATTATTAAGAAGTGTTTTAATTCACAGTTTTTGCTTTTAAAATGTTTAAAAATAATTATAAAAAAATACGAAATTTGAAAGCACCTCCACTCCTGTTTTTACTTCTGCTTTTACTTTTAATAATTTTAAAAAAGTTGAAACTTTTGTAAACTCCTGTACCATAATAATAATAATAATAATAATAATAATAATAATAATAATAAAAAATAATCTCCACTTATGGCAAGGACGAAAACAGGATATGTAGTTGAGGCAAGTTCTTGATGTGGACTGGTATTGCCTGTCTTCAAGCAGCGTATTATTGTCGGAAGGGTATAATTAATAGGGTAGACACATTAGATATACGGCTCATTATTTTTCACACACTGCCATTAATATTTACTACTACCTCACTGAAATAAATATTCACGGGATATTACAATATCTTGGTGTAATATTAACTCTTGAATTAATTTTGAACACCTAGAGCATTAACTCGCAATAATTAGAGGCCAAGGACCTCATATGCCATTTATTTCATATATTATTTATTATTATTATTATTTGGAAAAGAAAAAAAAAGTTCAATGAAACTTAGAAGGATTGTAACATACTCCTATGATTGCATATCAACAAAACAAAAATAAATAAATAAATAAATAAAACAAAATTTTACTTAACTTTGTCATGCCATGATAAAGACGTTGCATTATGAAGCTGTAATATTTCACAATGAATAAACAAGGACAAAGTGCCCCTAAGTTTGGACAACTCAAATGTAATAATTGAATATCCTTTTTCGCCTAATTATTCGTGTTAGTAAATTGGTATGGTAATTAATAAAATAAAGCCAAGACAAGAATTAGATTCTCTATCTTTAAAACAAATTTATCATGTATACTGCTCGTGGTTTCAATATTGTCTTTCAATATACAACGATTTTCTCGAGATATAAGCACTGCAAATCTTAAGAAACAACAAATAAAAGATGTTTGGAACCCTTGAAAACTAACAAATGCAAATTGCAAAAGGGAGTATGTTATTTTGCATGATTATGAATTAATCTGCTAAATTTGGGGTATGTTTATAATAAATGAAAGGTCGTTGCTATTCATATAATAAGTGTGAGTAACATCCTATTGGCTATTGGGGTTGCACATGGTGGTGTGACTTGCAAGGTTTCGGAGGACACCAAATTTCTCGCACCAGTTCGGCTAGTCTCGCATCAACTCGCAACGATTCGAGTGATCTAGCTCCATTTGAGTTGGGATTCGATTCCATTTGATCCAAATTTCAAATTTAATTTACCTAGAAAACATATATTAGACCGGCTCAAGCCCAACCTAGCTTACATGCTACATTGTGTCAGTCAGGCAACAACATGCACGTGGGATTAGATTAAATCCACTTTTATGTAAGTTCTCTCTCCTTCAAACATTTGGGCACCCGCAAGGGATCCAACTCTTTATGTGTTATAAGTGGGCTATATTAAGTGCTCATCTTTCTTCCATTTTTTTCCCCACAAGAGATGACATTTTTAAATGTCTTCTCATTTTCTAACTCCTTCTATTTAAGTGATACTCTTTCATAATTAATTTATCCTTCATACGAAATTGTATTTGATCAAGTAAATATATTTTTCTCATCCATTCTCAGAGTCGATTCCATTAATTTCAATTAAAGTTAAAATTCAATTTGTAATTCACTATAAAATAATTTTTTAAAGTTAGTCAAACACAAACTTGTTAAGAATACAATTTTCAACAATTGATAGATCATTTTAAAAGTGTACTTAGTGGGTTAAGTGGCGACTATCTTGTACAACAAATTACCCTTAGAACTGAAATATTAGTGGACATATAATTTTAAGGAAGTAGCTTCAATTCAGAATCTCCAAAAGCTACTAAGAATCAAAAAAAAAAAAAAAAAGCACTGAGGGATCAAAAGTTTTTTGACTTATAAGTGTGACATGGTGAAAGGATAATTGAGAATGTAAGGTGTAAAGTTGGATAGAGTGAGGCTTATCATCAGAGGACACAAGTTTTGCCTGGATTGATTCATGCCAGAGGTAGGCCGGGGGGACTTGACAATTGGACTTTTCGAAACAATTTTTAATTAAAAAAAACAATAAAATTGGGAAGCAACACAAATAACAGTGTCTTTTTTATTTGTTGCATCAAAACCTAGGTTGCCGGCCACGTTCATACTGGCTCTGCGGCGCTTGAAAATTTAAAGAAACTCATACTGGTGTTTCTTTGTTAATACTGGTTGTTAGAAAAACACACCAAATGGCTAAATTATAAGTAGAACCAGTGGTGGAGATGGCATTCCGAGTTCCGAAGGTGCACCTACTCAGTTACGAGCTGCAGATAATATAAATAATTAAATTTGAAGAATAGGGATATATCAAAGGACGATATAAAAGTGAACTAAAGATAATTTGGACAATCATTCAAATTTAACAATATATATGATAATTTTAAAATTAAAAGGTTTACGTACACTTCTTGAACCATGCGTGGTTATGTCATTGAGTAGAGCCATAGACGGGAATAAGAGAAATTGCTGAGGAGCCCTTAACCTAGTGGCAAGGGGAGGTCACATAACCAAAAACTCATAAGTTTGAGTTCAATCAATGTGGGTATTAGTATGTTAAATGACCATGAATAGTCTGTTGTCTATTAGTTTAGTTATATTTATTAGATTATTGTTGATAATTAATGTAATAGTTCACAAATTTGATCTTGATCTGACGGAATGTTGATATAATTAATTGATATGTGACAGATCATGTCTTGCCAAACAAAAAAGAGAAATTCATTGAAGAATTCTATGTTGTATTCAAATTTATTAATCGGAAACTAGAAACATTAAAATATTGATACATTTATTCACCATTTTTTTTTATAATTGATATATTTATTGAGCTTGTTTGAATGATTTTATATTGTATTTTGTAATGGGCTTTAATTTTCTTTGTTCCTATTTGGGCAATTTTCAAATTATTATGGTAGATTTTAAATTCATACTAAAATACGTTTCATATGAGTCATTTGAAATCACTTTCTCGAATTCTTCCGTCAATAATTTTGTTCAAATTCAAATTTTAATCTTTTCCTCTTGATTTTCTAGTTTCTGTTTCATTTGTAATGAAATTTTAAATGACGGCTAAAAAGTTCATTTATTTTTGTATGTCATTATTAAAAGTACATGTATAACTAGATACTTGCACCATCATATTAGTTACTTAAGTGACTTGATTTTTTTTGAAGTCTAGTAATCGTTGTATGTAGTCCTCGTATGCATAAAGTCTTTTAAACATAATATTCGAGAAATATATCTATATTAAGTTTATACCTTACAACAAATATCAATTTTATAACTATTAATATTTTTTTTAAAAAACCTACACCAATATGTTGTTATGTATTTAGTATAAATAAAATAGTAATCTCAGAAATTGATTTCATATTTTAATATCTTATAATGTCTAAAGACTAAGAACCATCGTTTTGTAAACAACGTTTCTAATCACACGAACAAAATAGGTTCCCATCATCTAGTTTACTTATCTACTCATTGGAAGGAAAGGATATGAGATCCAACTCTGAAACCTATTCAAATCAACATTCTTACCACCTTTATGCTAATGAGATATTGACTCACTTGCAATGTGAATTTCCTATAACATTAAAGTCGTAGGTTTCAATTTCTGTAAATATAGTGTTAGTTTCATTTCATTCAACTGTATTGATACGAGATCTTTTTGATCGATCACGTGACGGAATTTGATACGCTTTGCTTGATATGCTGACGGCTCTAATTATCTTAATGTAATTGATCGATTATAATATACTATTTTACTGGCACATTTCTTCGAATTTTGATCGATAATTGTCAAATTTTGATGCTTAATTTCTATTATGGAAAGAAAATGTAACTTTTTTTTTTATCAGCAGCTTAAAATTTTCAAACTCACCCACTAAAATAATCATTAAATACTTTTGAAGTTTATAAATTTCAACGAAACAATCCGTAGCAAAAAGCAAATTAAGATGTGTTTATTGTTATGATATCCATGCCGTTAAAGATGTACGGTTAAAAAATGTTCGGCGGTCAAAGATAAAACTGACATATTAGCACTCGCCACTTGCTCATTTTTTGACTGTGACCAAAATTTACAGAACCGGTCCGTCCGGTTGTCACGTGATTCTGAATCTCTGAAACCAAGAAAGGGGCCAAAAAACAAAAAAACTAATTAAATTCACAAATCTACCCTTCATCATATGGGGCCCATTCGACACGTCTCAAAGTTAAGGGTCACACCGGATACGGCGGCTCGGCTAAAGATGTATCCCAATACAATTAGGCCACTGTTACCGCGAACTAGAAAAAAGTAAAGACATTTTTTGAGGAGATTGAAATATCCTTTTTTTGCTATTTTCAGATATTACATTTTAACTTTCACGAAATTCGAGTAAAGTAGTGCTCTTGCATACTAAGTAAAGATTAGAAAGTACTACTTTTATTGAGCATTGCATATCGATCGACTGCAAAATTATTGTGTTTTTTTTATAGTGATTTAGATAATTCTTATTTCATCAACTAATTTTTGGATGATTTATTGCATAAGTAAAGATTAGAAAGTACTACTTTTTGTGATGTTGGGCCCCCCACACATGTCAGCACAACCAATTTTATTTTATTTTATTTAAATGGAATCAGAGAGTATGCAAACAGATAAAGTTGAGTTGTGATTTACTTTTTTCAAATTTAAACATAAATCAAATAAATAGAATTTATACTTAAATCTGACAAGTTAAGAAAAAATATGGCTCGAGTTCAACCCAATTCAACTCGTGATTTGAACTCATAAATAAACTATGGGCTTAGGCCTGAGTTCGAACTCAAATTCAAATTATTATATAATGCTCTAGCTAAAGACTTGAGCTTAAATTTGAAAATTAATATTGTTTGCATAAATTTTAGCTGTTACGCCGACGTGGTTACTTAGGGTTCGAAATTACTGAGTTCGATAAGAAAATAGTGAAGTCGAAGTGAGTTTCGTGCGTTTAGTGCGGGCGTGCCAGTGTACAAGAACATACAAGTTGAAGTCTTGATGACTGAGTCAAAGTAGGTAAACATTAGCCCTGAGGTTCTACTTGCCTACAACTTAATGTAGGACTTAACAATTCAGTACTCTAAGATTCAAAAAGGGTTTAAAAAGTTCAAACAAAAAAGTGCATTGAGAAACGATGGCTACTCGCCCCATGGACTTTTACAAAATTTAGCTACAGACACGTTCATTAATGACACGAGTCATATCTATGACTAAAGTGCATTGAGAGACAGCTAGGGCTCTGACTACAAGATAGCCACATTGGTGACTCTGTACGATGGCTACACGCGAATGCATTGAAAGATTGGTTAATCCAACGAGCATTGAGGACTCCAGCTACACTTTTTCATGCATGCACTTGACATGAATGTAGGATACCACTCTGCCGTATTGATATCTCTCCTCGAATCGGGCCCAATCCGAGTGAGTGGTGGCTACGATCTCGCGACAATATAGAGTGAATGTATTGATAACCTCATCTCGAGCCAAATGGGTATGGCTACAAACACTCATATAACGGTTTTCTATCTACTAAATTAAAGCTAATCTTTGTTCATTTAGCTAAAATGATCATATAAGTGTTTACTTCTTGATTGAGAGTTGTGTTGTTATTGATTGTTGGATTGTTGATGCCTGTTGATGTTGTGCTCCAGCACCCTTTTCTAGACTTTCAAGTTGCAATTGCTTTCCCATTGATTTGGAGTTAGGTAGCTTGTCTTGACTGGGTCAGTCGAAGTGAACGGTCCTCCTTATTTCTTGATTGTGGCACTTATGCCACTTTATTTGAATTTTAAATTTTCAGTATTGTTTGGCCTTTATTTTAGGCACGTTAATTATAACAATGCCTAATTTTAGCCTATCTTGTTATTATCTGAACAACCCCTAAAAGCAATGGATTAACGTTGACTTTATTATTTTTTATCTTTCTCTTATTTTCTGTTGGCTTAGGCTTAAGGGCCTCCAACTTATTTCGGCCTAGACCTCTAACATGGGCTGACCTGTATACGTCAAAGAGACTTGGGCCTAATTAATTTATTTCAGCATGGCAAAAAGGATAAAAATTCAGCAATTTCGAATTTATACAAAAATTTATTTTTGGACCCAAACAAATATATATTTGTATTTATATATATATATATATATACAAAGAATAAAGAAAAGTATTAAAAAAAACAAAAGACTTGCAAATCTACATAATAAGAATTATTTGATTTGAACTTTCCAAACTCTAAATCAAACCTATCATATCGGCTCACTAAGCTCGTTAGTAGATTTAATTCATTTGCATCGCTAGTTATCATATAATAAAAAACAATGCGAATCACACTTATTTGTCCTAAAATTGGGTGAAATTGCCAAAAAAACTCTCCTAACTTTTTTTTTTTTTTATGTTAGCCACCCAATTCTGACTTATTGGCCGACTAATTCGGATCGGGTATAATGAGGTCGTAATCCGTCCCACATCGAGTGTAGACGAGGTGCTTGAGCGTCTTATAAGCGCCAGGTCCTCTCCACAGCTTGGACGCATTTTGAAAACCCCCCTGGCCTGATGGTTCGCCGTCTTAATGGCCAGCAGGAAGGACAGTATCTGGGCTGGAGGCCACCGGGTGGAGGTCGGATATGGGTTCATCATATTGCGCCCACCGTGGGGACCGAATGGTTCTCAAGCCCCTCGTCCATATGATGAACCCTATCCGATCTCCACCCGGTGGCCTCCAGCCCAGATACTGTCCCTCCTGCTGGCTATTAAGACAGCGAACCATCAGGCCAGAGGGGGTTTTCAAAACGCGTCCAAGCTGTGGAGAGGACCTGACGCTTATAAGGCGCTCAAGCACCTCGTCTCCACTCGATGTGGGACGGATTACGACATCATCAGGGTATTATAGAACCCATTATGGGGATGATCCTCCCTACCCAGTTGCTCTATTCACAGCACTATAATTCAAACTCTATATATTGCTTAAGGAATTTAACGTCTCATCCCGTTAAACTAACTGATTAGGGACAAAGCCAGGAATTTGATTTAGAGGGGGGGGCAATTTTTTTCAAGATCATCAATTATTAAAATGTATAAATTATAAGGGTTATATACAATATTAATATATAAAATAACAAAAGTCATCATATTTATGCATATACAACTAATAATAATAATAATAATAATAATAATAAAGAAAAAGTGTTACAGTCAAAAATAATATATAAAAAATGATACTGAAAAAAAAGACAAACTATTCTCTATTTCCAATGAAGAAAATATAGTGGATAATGAATTACTTTTAAAAAAAATACTTGATAAAGAATTTTTTAACAATACTAAAAAAATTTGACATAAATCCACATAATGATATACAATTACAACTCAAAAGGTATTAAAATAGACATAAATCTACATAATGATATATAATCGAAACTCAAATTAAAAAGTATTAAAATAGACATAAACTTACATAATGATATGTAATCAAAACTTAAATTAAAAAGTATTAAAATAGATTTTTTTTTCTCTCTCTTTGTCCTCACAATCAAAAAATATATTCAAAACTCAAAAAATATCCTTTTTTTTCCCTCTCTGACATCATATTCTCCAAATCACTTCCAATTAAATATGAAGTGTGAAAGTAGTAAGATTCATTCAAATTCAATAGTCCAATACATAAACATAAAGATTCATTAAGTTTAATATTAGACAACTATCAAGATTCATATTAACAATCATAAAATTCCAATCTCTACGACCCTCCACAAAAATCAATTACATAAATAAATAAATGTATAAATTTCAAAATTAATCCGCAATACCTTTTTGTACGTTGTTTTCAGAGAAAAAATTGAATATTGTAGGGTTTGTGAGAGAAAAAAAAATTCTAAATGGATTTTTGGTGTTTTAATTGGGATAGAAGAAATAACTAAAATTTAATAAAATTTTTAGTATTTTAATTTGAAGAGAATAAAGAAAAAGAGAGGAAAGAGAAAGTGAGAGAATTTAATTATTTTGGTAAATAAGATTAGGTAAAAATAAATCATCAAAAATAAAATAGAATAGAGAAAATTAAAGCTTTTATTATATAAAATTAAAATCCTATTTTGGTGGGGCGGGGGGCACCGCCACCACCACCAGCCCCCCTCTTAGCTCCGTCATTACAACTGGTAGTTGGTCAAACGAAGATGCACGATATCAATCCTCATACATCTTGCATGCTAACTTATATGCGAGCAATATATATATATATATATATATATATATATATTCATTTAATAGGCACTTTAAGGCTTAAGCTATTCAATCTCTCTAATTATTTTAGTTTGAAAGTTTAATTCACCGCGTGCTCGCACTCTAGCTCCAGAACCCAACCCCACACTCATTTTATATGACTTAGATCATAATTAAGTTCGGCCGCATCATATAGCTTTTAGGCATTACATGCATTTTTAATATTTTCTCTTTTTAAATAAATCATCACATTATTTATATATTCTTAAATGTTTTGGCAAGCTATGCAAAGATAGCATGCGACAAGCCTCATTTTCAAGTTCTCTAAATTTTCCTTCTTCCATAATTGGGGTAACTGGCTTCATTAACTTCTTTACCTTAAATTTTCAACTGTCCAATCAATATGTGGAAAGACTTTACTAGTTAACAAATGCAAATTATACACAATAGAATTCACAATAAATTTTTTTGACTGATATTCTGATAATTAAATTACTAATGCCTCTATTTCTTATTATTAGTCACTTTTTCAAGGATTAATGTCATAAATGATTCCAGAAATTTAATATTAGAATAATTTTAGTCCTTAAAGTTAAAATCATTACATTTTGGCCCTTTATATTATACATAAGTAACATCTTGGCCCCTTCGATGTATTTTCCGTCCAAATTGCACTGAGAAATACTTGTTTCAAGGGATTTTTTTTTATTAATGTTTGTTTACAATTGTTTCATAAAGATAAATTGCGTAGTGAAAATTAATGAAGAATGCCATTCACATAAGCATTTTTTGGGTGAAATTTTGCTGAAAAATAGTAAGACGGGGTGAAGTGTTACTTATTTATCAAAAAAATGACCAAACGTAACGATTTAAACTTTAAGAACTAAAGTAATTTTAACTTTAAACTTTAGGAGCCATTAGCTGCATTAACCCCTTTTTTTAAAATTGTATTTTTGTTTCAAAGTATCTACTATTTTATGAAAATGAAACAATACGCTATGACAAAATGAGTAAATTGATGATCATATAGCAAGTGCTAATGAAAAAATTATTACTAATTATATAAATTTAGTGACAAAAGAATTTCTTTCGTCTCAAGAATAATTTATATAATGTCAATATTGACAACACAGTGTATAAGGCAACAACACAAATAACTAGTGATATGGTGATAGCTTGGTGACAAAAAAATGACATTATAATTTTGTGACAAGATTTTATCGTCACGGTAGGAATGTCAATGATTCTGGATGGTAACAATTAAAACATTAATTGTCATATATTGTAACAACATAAAAATCATTGTCACAAAAAAAACAAACAAACAAAAAACTCAATTGTTGACGAGATAGAAGGGATTGTCATTTAATGCAATTATTTTATATTGTCATTTTTATAGTGTCACTAACATTGCTTTTTCCTGTATTGATATTTAATGCTTGTTTTCACATTTACCCTCATAATATATATATATATATATATATATATATATATATATATTAACTCCTAATTATTATACAACTTATATCTTCAAGACATTTTAAAAATATTAATAGAAATAAAATTGTCAAATAGAGTATATTATTAATTTCTCCTTAATTTGTATGAAATAACGCTAAACGCTTAATACTATAAACCGAAGATTGTATTGTATAAAATAATGACAAAATTGTCAATCCAGTCCCATAATTTACTCTCATTTTCCTTTCGACTATAGTTTCGACCAAATCTTGAAAACGTTTCTACAACTCCAAAAAAATTAGCCAACTCGGGACACCCTGTATCTTTTAATATCAAATGTGCCCGAAAAGAATCATGTGCATCAACAAAATGCAACCTCTAAGGACTAAGGAAATGTAAATTAACTAACAATATATAACCCATGCAAATTTATAAGTTACAACCAAAAATACATAAACGTAAATTAAGGATCCAAAATGCCAAAGTACATTTCATATTAGTTATTCCTACTTCATTAATCTCTAATACTATATGTGCCAACTAAATAGGCACTTCTTACTTTATTTCAGTCACTATATTATGAATAAAAATTAGGGAAAAAAATGGGTTTAGTCCCAAAGATCAAGGGGTTCGACAATTTTGGCCCCACTCTCTCTCTTTTTTTTAATAAAAAGATTTAATCTGACAGGATTTAATTTTTTTTGACAATCTTGATCCTCTCAAGAGTAAATGGCAAATGTACAAGTTTTTGGGGCCAAATTGTACTTACAGCCTTATTGTTCAAACTGGTGGGTGTCTTTTTCAAAGAAAATAATTATTTGAATTTAGTTTGATAGTGTTCCACAGTCTGTAGATTCATATCAAACATAATAAATCCTAACCAATTTATATAAATATGGGGACAAAAGTCGGGGGCAAAAGTAAAATTGGATTGAAGGAGTCTACTCTTTTTTATCCAAATTAAAAATTAGGGCAAAATCACACAAATGGTCCCTCAAATTTACGATTAAAATCACTTTAATTTTTAATATTTAAATCACAATATTTTAGTAGTTCAAGTTTTAATTATGTTTCACTTTAGTCCTTTAGCCAGTTTTTTGGGGAGTAAATTTGTCAATTAAAGTTTAAACTTTACTATAATTCTTCAAATTTTTATACTTTTTGCACTTTAGTCCTTGAAACTTTATTTTTTTTTACATTGTTCAAAATTTTATTTTATTTTTTGGTTATGAAAGATATGTGGTATGTTGTGATTTTATACTTTTATTAGACTTTTAATGTTTTTTTAACTGGGATTTTAAAATTATTGAAATTAACGATGTTGTAAGCATAGGTAAATTTGTATAATATTTCTTAAGAAAATGAAAAGGTATAAAATCACAACTTATCTTAAAAAATGCAAAGGTTTGGGAAATATAAAATCACAATTCATCACATATCTTTTAAAATTGAAACTCTTATTCATACAAGAACACCTTATTTTAAAATTATTTCCTCATAAACAGTTTGCGGTACCCATGGAGTATTGTTCTCGTTTTTTTTTCTTTTACTTGACCATATGATAAAATTTAATTTTTGTCCTTTCACAGGTAGTGCGTGGCGACTACAACACTAATATGAGTATGTAGTACTACACCTATAAGTTTTTAAGAATTAGTGTGAAAAAATAAATTTTGAAGGACTAAAGTGCAAAAATAAAGATTAAAGTGCAACTTAAACTTTGGATTGACAGTTTACCTCTAAAAAATCGATTGAAGGATTAAAATGAAATATAATTAAAACTTGACGAGCTAAAATGATACAATTTAAAAATTAGGAACTAAAGTGGTTCTACACATTTATTTTAGGGACCAATTGTTTGATTTGCCCTAATAATTATTTCATTGTCATGAATGAATGGTAACATATTTTTGAGTGCTATGCAAAATAATAAATCAAATAATCAGATTGATTGAGTTGAAACCCATTTGATCCCATTTAATCGCTTGGTTTTTATAGTACTGATGATTTGATAATAAGAAATGAATGAAAACGTTGCAAAAAGAGGTTCAAATAAGTTATATCGAGTAAGCTTCGCTAGCCTAATTCAACTTGAGTTTGAGTTTGAAAATCGAAATAATCTAGAGGTATTTGTATCTAGATGTGAAATTTATGAAATTAAATTATTACAAAATAGGAGTCCAAATAAATCGAGTCAAGCAAGCTTCCCCAATTCAATCGAGCTTGAGTTTGATTTCTAGATAATTTCAAGGCATTTGTATCTAAACATGAAGTTCATGAGCGGATTCTAAATTTAGAGTACAATTTTGATATTTTTATTTTATTAATATAAATAATGGATTACAAATTTATAGTATATTAATAATATACATTAAGTTAGTAATTATATACACGCATTACACAAAGGTATAAATCAAAATGATTTTGTCATTTTATTAAGTTAAAATTTTAAGGTGGAGCTATTGCTTAAAAAATTGAACTCATTTGCAATTTCGAGCACAATTAACCAGGTCGACTTATGTTTGAATTTTGATCGAATTGAGGGGAGCTCAAGCTCAACAATCAAATTTGAGGTCGTGAAATTCGAGTCTAATATAAATGTAAATGTTTCAAATTTGAATTGGAGTTCTAAATTCTTAACCAAACTCAATGAAATCTACTCAACTCGATTGCACTCGATCTTTACTATAGTTTAGCACAAGTCATACAACAGCAATAGCCCGAAACTGAAGGCAACCGCCATTTCATCAGTTCTTTTTTTTTTTTTTTTAAGAAGAGGAGAAAAATGCTTTTACCATTTTATTTTGTCGATTGTATTTTCTTTTAATTCAAACTTCAGAAAAAAAAAAGAAAGAAAAAGTTAAAAAAAAAAAAATTCCTTTTAAATACTGAAACGGTGGCCACCTCACCCCAGCTCCTGCTAAAATATTGCGGCCTCCACTTCACCTTCGCTCTCTCTGCAGCAGCTCTTCATCCAACGCCTGCTTCTCTCTCTCTGACTCTCGCCCCCTTCCTAAGAGCGAGACTCATTTTCCTACCCTTTCTCGACAAAATCTTCAAGAACAAAAGCAGAGGAATCCAAGTTTCCATCTGGGTTTTATTCAAAATATTCATATCCTTTCTACTCATATTTGATTCCCTTCACCATATATTCCCTCCCCCTTTTTCACTTCCTTCAACTTTTTTTCTTGATTATTCCCCCCGTTTTCCCTTTCTTTCTTTTGTGTTTTTCATCTCCTCAAAATTTACACACCGCTGGAGTGTGATTTTTATTTTTACCACTGATGCTTATCTCTGTTTCTCGTTCATAATCTATCCGCCGAAAAGCTTTTTCGAGCTCTCTTTCTCTTCAACACACACACACACACACACACACATCTCTTCTTTTAGTGTTACTTTTCTTCTTCAAAAACTTTCATAATAAATCTCTGATTTTATTTCCCTTTTCCTCTGTCCCTAGCCTTTCTCTTTATTCTCAAGAATCCCTAACCCCACGCCTGCCTTTTCTTTTTTTTTTTTTTGTGTGTGTGTTCTCTCTCTCTCACGCTCTCACTCCCTTTCCCTTTCAATGCGAATCTGAAAAACAAGAGACCTCTCTCTGTTTTTCTACCATGTTACGAGCACGAGAAGAAACAAAAACCATGTTGTCTGGTAGAACAAGAGCCAAATACACCGAGCACTTAAGCCAAACCACAATCATTACCCCGCCGGAATATTCCTTTTCCGGCATGGGAACCACCAGAACAGTACGGGTCTCCGTCACCGATGCCGACGCCACCGATTCCTCCAGTGACGAAGAAGACGGCTCCTCTGTCAAGCGACAGAGAGTCAGAAAATTTATTAACGAGGTAAGAATCCAAGCCTGCTGCACAGATAACGGAAACGCAAACGAAAATATCGCCGCCGTTAACGGAGGTGCCGGAACTCTCCTGCCGGTGGAGGTTAGCGTGATGAAGAGGAGGAGGGGCGGCGGCGGCGGCGGAGGAGGGAAAACGAAGAATGTGGGGAAGGTCGTGCGTAGTGGTGGTAGGAAGTTTCGCGGTGTGCGGCAGCGGCCGTGGGGGAAGTGGGCGGCGGAGATTCGGGACCCCCTGCGACGTGTGCGGCTGTGGTTGGGGACCTACGACACGGCGGAGGAGGCCGCCATGATGTACGACCACGCGGCCATCCAGCTGCGTGGTCCGGACGCCCTCACGAACTTCTCCCCTCCACCAGAAAGGTGCAACTTACTGAGCTCGGGGTACAACTCCGGTGAGGACTCGCTGAACAATGTCGAGTCACCCAAGTCGGTCCTCCGTTTCGTCGCGGCGGCTGACTCGCAAGCCAACGGCGACACCGAGGCTGAAGCCAAGTCGGTCCTCCGTTTCGTCCCGGCGGCTGACTCGCAAGACGACGGCGACGCCGAGTCGTGTTGTGTCTTCTCCCAGCCGGACGACGCCGTTTTGACGAAGGAGAATTTCTCGGATTTTTCGATATTTCCGTTTTTTGATTTGGAAAATCCGGTAACCGTACCCGATTTGTTCGATCAAGTGGATTTCTCAGACAACATATTCGGGTCGGATTTTAACGGATGCGATTGTCTACCAATCGGGTCAGGCACCGATTTCGGATTTGGATCATCCAAGTGGCATGCGGATGATTTCTTCCAAGACTTTGGCGATGTATTCGGGTCGGATCCCCTTGTTGCCCTTTGAGGGTTTTGAGGAGACATTGTAACTTAAAAATCAGCAGCTAATTTAATTAAACTTGCTGATTTTTCGCCGGCTTTGAAAAATATCAAGAAAATGGGGAATCCCTTTTTCTTTTTCTTTTTTTTTTTTTGGAGTTTCAGTTTTGTTCTCGAGTTGTAATATCAATGTGAATTTTTTATTTATGAGTAAATGAGATGCTATTAGTGAATTATTGTATCCAAATCAAAATTTAAATTTTGTCCTCTTAAATTATTAAAAAACACTTTAATATTTTATAAAAATTTAATTTTGATTTTTTTAAATTAAAATTTATGACTCCATTCCCGACGGTATCGTGAATTAATTGCCCGCAAATGTTTTGCGACAATTCATTTATATTTTGTGCGGTATGTGACACGAATTTTTCTCATTATGATAGGCACATGTAAGGTCACACACATGAAGAGTTATGAATCCACCTTACATTGACATGAAAAGTTATGAATTAGGTGAAGAAACAAAATGGAATGAGTCCTAACTTTTTATTTTTATTTGTCGTGGCAACTCGTGTGCCATGTGCACATTGACAAGTTTATGGATATGCAGAAAAATTGTAACATTTTGGTAACTAAGACAAAAAACACACACACACACACACACAAGAATTTATACGTGGGCACATCCAGAGAGACTTAAAATTATCCCTCTCAAAGGAACCAAATTGCCTCATTCTACATATGAGAAAATACATAATTTGTTATAGATCATAAATAAGATTCTTAATTGTCATTGAGCTTGTAATTTAGTGACAAGTTTTTAATTTGATACTTCTAAGTTCGAATTCTCCTTTTTTTTTCTTGGATAAATGTGTGCGCGTGTGGTATTTCGATTAATATCTATAGAATGAATCGAGTGAATTAAATCAAAAAATAAATAAGATTCTAAATCGAATCAAATATATAACGTAAGAAATTAATATTAGTATAGATAAATGCTCCCACATGAGTAAGATTCAAAACCAAAATCGCTTTAACAAAATTTTAAAAACCTCATCTTTTACCATCTAAACGTTGTCTCACGGCTCATTAGTCAACTAAAATTAATCTCCTTCAAATTAAAAAAATTGAGAACCTTGTTTCTACCACTTAAGTAGTTACGTTCAAAGCCCATGAACCTGCTGAATACGAAAGGTCATTTTGAACTCATTTGAATGCACCTTGAAATTAGATTTTAAATAACTTGTAAAAAAGAAAAAAATTACAATAACTATACCTGAATTCTTTCGTTCAAACTTATAGGGAGTTCTTATATGATACGAAACATTACATAAACATCTCACTAGTCTAGTAAAACTAATCTCATTTAGAATTATAAAATTTTGGAGCCTCATATTTATCATTTAAATAATATCTCATTGCTCTGCTAAAGGTAAAATTACATTTCTGGTCCTGTAGCTTTATTCCTTTTACATGTTTGTTCCTATAAACTATTTGATTGATACATTTTGTCCTCTAATTTACTATGCCTATGCACATTCAGTTCCTTTTCTTGCCCACACATCTGGTTGTGAACTCACACATTTGGTTCTCGAGGGTCCAATTTGATCCCTTTTTTTTGACACTGTTGATCCATTACACATTCTACGACCAACATTAATAGTTGCCTGTCAACCAAATAATTTCAGGAACAAATGTATCAAAAAGCCACAGTTACGGGACAAAAACTTAATTTTGCCTCCACTAAAACTATTGCCGTACACTCGATTTGCTAAAAACTATTTGCGACTCAAAAATTCAATGCTGTTTGGCCTTATTTCCTTAGTGTCCCTGTAAGATCACTCTCATGATCAGTAGATAATTTATTGAGTGCATTCAATTCTAGTTTTCGAAAAATGTGTGTTGTTTTCTAAGTTAGCATTGCATGTTACGGACCCATTTTGTTTTGTTGGCCTACAACACTAACAATATGTACTTGAAAAGGGGGTTGTTGCATGATTAGTTTTATTATTGTATATACAAGTCCCTATTATATACAGATGCACTTGGGGAAATTTTTATTCCCACCAGGATTAGTAATGCTTAGATTAATTACGTGGCGAGTATTTTACACTTGTCATGTGATTGGTGTACAGTTTAAGGAGAGTGATCAATCACATGACAAGTATATTAATACTTGTTATATGATTGGTTGGATACGACTAAACTGAATCTAGGCAAGAATGTTCCTTGCACTTGAGCAAAAGCTTTCGTTACTGTTTGTTTATTTCTTGAACATTTTGTTCAATCTTGTAACGACATTTTGTTTGTTCGCGTTTATTGGAATTGTAGTTGTCTTTGCTCCTTTTTGATCTAGTCATTTTTAATTTTAGATACTGAGGAATTAAATTCATGCACCATTCTTGTTTGCCTAATATGATAAATGATGCTATTAATGTAGGACACATTTTACATTAAAATTTGGCTAAGAGCGGGTTAAGTTTTGCGCGTGAATATGTGTAGCTCATCATGAGCACACATGGTATGTGAACCAATGATGATTCTCAGAAATTTCTTTTATTCGATTTTTATATTTTATTTTAAGATCCCACTAGATTAAGAGGCTGTTTGGATGAGTTTTTTTTCTTTTAAGAAAAGAACTTTTTTTTTTAAAATACTTCACAGCAAAAAAAAAAAAATTGTGTTTGGAGGGTTTTTTTTTTTAAAATAGAAGCCAGAAAAATGTTTTTTTCCCTCCCAGAAATTATTTAAAGTAGTTTCAAATAAAAACACATTTTCAAGCACTTTTAATTACTGCATCTAAACATAAAACTGTTTTTTTTTAAAGGCTATATTATAAAAAGCACTACTCGTAAAACACTATTTTTTTTAACAAAAAAAAAAAAAACCCATTCAAACAGCCCTAAATGCTTGATATATACACTACAAGAAAATTCCTCCTTTATGAATAGAAAATTTGTGACAGAAAGATTCCATTGCAAATTTAACGTATTTATGATGATTTAGTGGTAAAATTCATTGTGAACGGAATTAAAGAAACAATCAATAAAAAAATATCTACTATGATAATTTTTATAAAAAATGAAATCTATTATAAAAATTAAATTTATAATGTATTGATTTGTCACTAAAGGAAAACATTCTTGTAGTGATATTCCATGTGCGCTACACTTTATACACATACCATGTATTCACATAGTGAAGTATATCAAATTAAAATACAGAAAATAATTAGAAGATTTTATTTGATCTTTTTAGTGCCAAATTTTTAGGATGTATAATGCATCAGGATTGGACGCCTCTTCGATGCTCAATTTACACTCGACGGTTTAATGTATATTCAAATGTTTTGATCATGTGGCTAATTAGGTATATAACATTAAAAGAAACTGAGGATTGATTTGAGCAGACAAATATTTAACTATTCGAGATTGCATCACGTGTTCCAACCACGTAACATCCATTTGGATATGCACTGCCATTATAAGGAAAAAGTATACAATACGAATAATATAATAAGTGATTACGCAAAAATTGTTATTAGTTATACACACTTTTTGGAAAGATATTTTGTCTTGTTACAAATATGATTTTTACAATGTCAATGACTTATAATAGCATATTTTCTTTTTGGGTCACTAGATTGTCACCACAGTAAGGCCACCGATTGTGTACTAGTGACAACTTAAAATGCTAATAAGTTTTGATAATCTTTAAATCATTCAGCGACAAAATAAAATTATTATCACCAAACAGATTTAATTAAGAAGAAATATTGTCACTTATTATTTATAATTGTGAGAATTTTAACATGTCAGTTTCATATTTTGTCAGTATTATTACTTTCTTTTTGTAGTTGTAGCGTACATTGTCTAGTTAGTGCAAGTTCTATTAATGTACACAATTTTTTTTTTACATGGTTACAGTATGCAATAGAAGAACCAACTGCTATACAATAGAGGAACACTTACATTCGTGAGAATTGAATTAGTGATCAAAGGAGTCACGATTTGCTAGTAGGTCAAGGAATTCTTGACTAGTTAGTGCAAATTGATTATTTAAAATTATAATTCCTCTCTTTATTCACAATACACATTTATGTCATGTGCATAAAATTATTTGTATAATTACATACTTGGTATCGGATCTTTACACTTGACATATATTTTATATATTAAAATTGGAGATGAAGTACGATTTGAAGTAAACGGTCTCAAGTTAAAAAGAGTATGATCCAACGCGGTCAATATTATATGAGGATTTCAAGTAAATATATTTCATAAAATATAGATTATTAGGACTCTCTCCTTTATAGATATCTTTTTTTTCCCCCTCTCATGTAATTACAAGTTTACCAAACATATAGTACAAGTTGTCAATGCAAATACGCAACTTTTGGTGCATTGAACATCTTATTTAACTAAAATTGAATAAGATATTTGATATATGTATTATTTCAAAAGTAATATTATTATGTACTTGATTATTAAGAAATATCTAAATGAGATTAGGAAATAGAGAATGATATTTCATGGGACAGAAAAAGGAAGAAATGATGTTGTCTTTAACGACATTTATCTTTGGTGCGCACAAAATCAATCAATAATCATCAACGTATGGACCATTACTCCTCTCGTCTTTGTCTCTTCCCCAAAAATAGTATATCGAAAGCGGCATATATATATATATATATACCATCGTACAATGCCAAATAATGAAACAATTATCTTCAATTATATATATTTAATGGCTACAGATTTAATTTCGTCACAAAATTAATTTTTACAAGACCAATAATGAAAAATATTGTATTTAAATTGTCAGCACTAAAAGTTAGCGACACATTTACGTACAGTACTGATAAAGTATGGTGATAACTAAGTAATAAGAAGAATTTTTTCACTAGTTATAGTAACCTTTTTTTTTTTCGGCACTAAGATTTTATTATAAGAGAGTTACTGATCGTCAATAATAATGGTTTAAAATAATAATTCTTGTCACAATTAAATTATATCGTAATAAGATACAAGCTAGTTATCATCGATGAGTACTAGATATTTTTAGTGATAACATAACAAGTATTCACCACTTAATGCATATTATTAGCAATAATTCTTATTTTATCACCTAATTTTTTCTCACTTTTTTGTGGAATAAATCCTCACATTTTTTTTTTGGCAATGTTTATAAGTGTTGGGCAATATACTTAGAAAATGAAACATCTCTTTATTTAGCTTATTCCTATATGCGTTTCCATTCCTATTTAACATTCTATTATTATTATTATTATTATTATTATTATTATTATTATTATTATTATTATTTTCTATAAATTGAAAGTAAGCACAAAATTAACTCTAAAGAAAAATTTCTCTCATAACTCCACAATTAACCTAGGAAATCTTGGTTATCAAACCAATTTCCACAAAGCTTAATTTCACTTTACTTTTAAATAGGGCAGGTTACACTTACCACCCTTGAAACATCGTATAATTATAAATTAGTCCTTAATATTGTTCTTAAAATTTTAAAAATTCCCTCAAGGTTTTAGAACTTTCTTGTAAACATTAATAGAGATGGCCAAAAGACAATTTTGTCGTAGTAATAGTAGTCACCCGGTCACCAAATGATGCACCTCGTTAAGCCTAACAAAATCCCACTATCAATTTCGTAATTCCATCAGTTTTCATAAAATAATTTCATTTTATACCACTATAACTACCGTTGGGCATGATTATGATCATCGATAATCCGGTATCACCACTATTATTTTTTTTTCGAGTGACTTGATATATAGCTTTTCATCTGAAATTTGTCAAGATCACGCAAATTTATGTCAAAAACATTAAAATACAACTCGCAGTCACATTTCAATTAGATGAAAGATTAAGTTTGTTAAGATGATAGATTCCTTAGGAGTATTTATAATTTTTAAAATTATAGAAACTAATTTATAATTTTAGTATATCTTAAAGAGGTGTAGGCGGAATTTTTGTTTTCAAATATACATAATACTATATTTAGCACCTCATGAACCCTCCCATGGGATGAGGTTATCAATAATTTCAGAAAAAAAATCTATGTTTTATTATCTTTAGCCATATATGTGTATACACATGTAATCATCTAACTCTGATTAAGAACATATTCCTGCAGAGCTCTGCCACTTGGATTGTAACTATACAATCACAAAAGCACAAGAAGAATAGGGTTCTGTTCTATTCTTGCCAATTTGCAGTGCCAAAGGCCCATACTACATAGAATTTTTTGTTTTTTTTGACAGTTTCCCAGTGGTTAAAGCATCACTAGCGGGCCAATGATGAGTTGACAAACATTTGGACAAACAAATTGGATATAAAAAGATGTATACATACAACACTACCATATTATATATGTCAAATTAGATTATTTTTTTAGAAGTGTTGGTATCTTCTATAGCAACAACATTAAAACTATTCGACAACTTTTTTAATTGAAAAGCGGCTCTAGGGGTAAATAAAACGATACGGACTAATTTGTATCATAACAAAAGATAATTTTTTGATTAAAATGTGAAAACGATATAGTTTGAAAAGCAAGATATTTTTATGACAATTACATGTATGTATATATACAGATGTGTAGATACAAGATGACTGGGAAATATAAGTGACAATGAACAGTATTAAATGAGTCAAACTGTGTTCCATGAAAGGAATAGGATAATCTATATGCTTATCATAGTTTGAGTAAATGTTAATTTTGTGGTCCCTTTCCCTGTTTACCATGAGATTGAAAAGACAAAGATATTGCTCTATAAAAATCCCATTTGAGTGTATTATCTATAGACTAGATGATTTCATGGATAGCGAAAAGTAGCTAACCAAAAAGGGGTAACACTAGACGGACGAGAAAAGAGTTCAATTTAATGTTGTATAACATCACTTGGAACGTCAATATCTAGCGTCAGTTTTAAACTTTTGCATAATTTATAATTTATAACTAAATATTAAAAAATGTGCAAAAATTTATTGTTTGAATTTACTCCTAGGTTTCACTTGGATAGTTAAATATAGGTTTTACTCCTAAAATGTAAATGCCCGAATATGCTAATTATAACCTTGATCTTTTTGCATTCTCCTTTACTCCTTTGGCTCGATTAGTGTTTTTTTTATTTAAAGTATCGAATGATCTTAGTTGAAAAAAATCTCGACTAGCCTAATATTTGTTTTGTTTGCAAATTGGTCCCATCATATTCTTTCAAATTCAGGATCGATCTCGTCAACCGAATCAATCTGACATGAGCAAATTGACATCCAACTCAAAATTTGGATGATGAATGTAAATTAACCATGAATCAATAATAAATAATCAACAATTTAGAGATATTTATACATATTTTGATTAAAATGAAGGTGCACGCTCTTTGAAAATGCACTTTGTATAATTAGATTTTTATATGAATGAAATGTTCTCCTTTCGAAGGACGAAAGTAAGTCCATCTATGAGGGAGATGCTTCAGAAGCCCCCGAAGCATTTATCATCTTTGGTTTGATCTCCGAAATGAAAAGAGTTTGACAACAAATCTGACGGCGAAGGGAAGCCAAATGGAGCATCCCAATTTTAAATAAATATTTTAAGTTAATGGAACAAACATTTGCTATTCGCTGAAGGTTTACATCTAAATTCAATGAATCAGGTAAATTGACACGTTGAACAGATTCATCAGAGTTCAACGAACCTAGGATAGGACTCCATGTGACTTAAAAGTTTGTCTCTTATGCCAAAAGTTACATTTTTTGTATTATTATAAATAGTCCTCATCCCGCCATAATCATACACAAAAAGTACACAAAAAAAAAAGAGATCATTTTATGATTTCTCTCTTCTCTTATTTAGTTTCAAGAGTTTTGAGTACTTTAAATTCAATAATTCTTGAGCTTTATAATGTTGCAATCCAAAGAAAGCTGATTATTGCATCTAGGGTGACGATTGCCGAAAATCATCATATTTTTTTGATTTCTAACAAACAAATGGTAACGTCGATGATGCTTTATTTCAATAGTAAGGTTGAAGACCCATTACTTTAAGGTTATGGGTTCGACTTTTCATAAGTACGAATATTTTCTTAATTTGATATTAGTTTGTTTCTACTATATAGTAACTTGTATTTATTTGTTATTTGATGACAAATTATTCTAATAATTTATTTATTTATCTAAAATATGATTGATTGTAATAGACCAATTTCTATAAAAAAACAAAAAAACAAACACATGTTAACACTTTAGGTTTTTGACGTTGACATATGAGCGATACCCTTGTGACGATTTTTCGAAAGAAGAAATGTTATTGCTCAACTTTCTTTTTAGAATTGAATAATATAGTAAAATCACCATTTAAGTTTGCTTCTAGTTAGACTTTAATTATAAACTAATGCCTAAATGAATGAAGTGCCTACGGAATATGATACTATCAATATGTTTGATAGATAATAAAAGAAAATCGAGAAAAAACAAAATGAGTGGAAATGAAAAGGTTTAGTGTGCTCCATACTATTTTCATACCTTTCAATTTTCAAACAAAAGATTTTTTTTTTCCCATTTTCTCTCATTTTCTTGCATTTCACTCTCGTTTCTTCTCTTTTCCATCCAACCAAACAAACCCGAAAAACTTAAATATAACTACTAATACATGTTGATCATTCTTAATGTTTTTTTTTTTGGGGGCAAAATCAGATATGGTCTCAAAATTTATGGCTTTTTTCAATTTTGGTCCTTAATTTTATGAGTTCATCAAAATGAGGATAATTTTTCAAAATTTGCATAAAATTTGATCTTTTTCAGTGACAGACGTTAAAAATTAACGAAGAGGCGCACTATGCCGTTAGTCACCTATGAGGAACATGTGCGCCTAGCCATTAGTGTTTAACGTCTGTCACTGAAAAAGACCAAATTTGATGCAAATTTTGAAAAATTGTCCTCATTTTGATAAGCTCCTAAAATTAAGGACCAAAATTGAAAAAAGCCATAAATTTTGGGACCATATCTGATTTTATCCCAAAAAAAAAAACATTAAGAATGATCAACATGTATTAGTAGTTATATTTAAATTTTCATATTGATTCAGAAATTACAAGCGATTTTGAGCTTAATCTCAAGTTAGTTTACTGTGAACAAGTTGAGCTTAAGCTGGATATTTTCTAAATGAGTTCCCGCAAGATAAATTTACAAACTTGACCCTAAGCTCAAATTTGTAAAAATTCCACTTCAGAGTTCTAGGGCTGATGGAGCGGATTTTAGCCCGAATTCAATTCGAATTACGATATATTCCATGAATTGAAATATTTAATGAATTAGATTCAATTAAAAATATTCATAATTTGAAATAAATGGATTAAATGTGAAATTTAGTAGCTAGTACGATCTGTTATCTGAATCCAAATTTTAATCATATATTTTATTAAATTAATAGTATTATGTATATAATATTAGTAAAAACACTTTAACCGAATGTAATATATATGCCATTATAATTAATTCTTTAATATTCTTTATTTTCTAAGGTAATTTTTAAACAAAATAATGTACAATTTTCATGCACATATTCTAAAATATTTTTATACTTTACCTAATTTTGTTTTTATAGATAACGCATAATTTGTTTTTATTGCTTACTTGATTTTAAGACTTCAATTTTTTTAAGTTGTTATTAGGTAGGAATTTTTTTTATTGAATCCGGATTTGGTAACAATGAATATAAATCTTATAGGATTCGAGTCGTATTTGAATATTAAAAAGGTTAATCAAATTTAGATTCGAACTTTTCAGATTCGCTCAAAATAGCCCTATATAGTTCTACATCAAAAAAAATACATAGGGTGCAAGTGCGATACATGACCACTATGTTAAAGAATTTCACCTCTCTCCAGTGGTAGAACCACATATAACCCAAGGGATACATATGTATTATTTGACTTTGAAATTATTCTATATATATATATATATTGTTAAATTTGAGTGATTGCCTAATTATCATTTATTATACTCTCACCCACTATTAGAAAAACACCGATTTGCATTGGATTTTGTGATAGATTTTTCATGATAATTCGTCGCAAAATGGATTTGCGACCAACTTTGCGTTGTTGACAAATACCCTGGTCATGAAATTTGCTATCAGTATTGCTACCGCAAAAATTTGCATCCAATTCTTGCGACAGGCATGCAGAGTTGTAAATTTTGTTGACGTGGAGCCGATGTGATGAACTTTCATTAGTAGCAAAAAGGGTCACAAAAGTTTGTCGGCGTTGAACCTATGTGGCGTACTTTGTGGCCAACTCTATCTGTCGTAAAATGTGCGGCAAGTTATCATTTTTGCGACAGATGGTGTTAGTCGTAAAATATATTTAATTTTTCTTTTTAGATTCTAGTTTGGGAAAATGTCCATTGGAAACTTTTACTAATCTCGTGAATTTAAATCGTGGGCTGCTAATCAATTGCGCATGCTGACACTAGCCCCTAATCAAATCAAAGCCTCACGCGCTTATGCCATAAGCCCTGGGATCGAAGC
Source organism: Petrea volubilis (assembly GCA_026212405.1). NCBI lineage: Eukaryota > Viridiplantae > Streptophyta > Magnoliopsida > Lamiales > Verbenaceae > Petrea > Petrea volubilis. Next base: position 9,905,610 of record CM047879.1, read on the forward strand.
TGAAACCGCAATTGCGCGAATGGATAAAATGCACCTACCATAACGTGAACCGAAGTATTGACTGTGATAGGATCGAAAGCTTACTGCTGCGCTATTGAGATAGTTTGGTCACTTGTTACTATGTTTAATTATTAAAAATAAGATAAAATTATCAATTTATTACTTTTAATTTTATTAATTTATTATTTAAATTGTAGCTTGTTTTGATAAATTATTAAATTTAGGTGAAATTATAAATTTATTAATTTTAATTTTATCATTTATCGCTTAAATTGCAATTTAACCTAACAAATTATTGAATTTAGGTGAAATTATCAATTTATTAATTTTAATTTTATCAATTTATTTACGTAAATTACAACTTGACTTAACAAATTATTAAATTTAGGTGAATTGATCAATTTGTTAATTTTAATTTATATAACTGAACAAATTAAATCAATTGAATCATTTTATGTTTATAACAATCTATATAAGCTTGGAAATCGATCAATTAATTAACACAAATAATTTATATCATCGATTTATTATTTCATTATATCAATATTTTTAAAAAGTAATGTTGTCACAACTATACCATGCCAAATTTGTGATGAAATTTTGACCGTCACGAGGCTACACAATGGTTTGGCATGAGGTCGCTTTCGCAAACGATTTTGGCGAATTTGAGACCGCTTTCGTCCGTCTCAGATTCTCTTAACAAATTTGTCAAAAATTGGTTAGTCGACCGTGATGTCTGTCAAAATTGTTGATTATTTCACAATAGGTTATCGATATACATACATATATATATATATATATATATATATATATTTCTTTTGTTTTGATTTTTTGTTTTCTTTCATTATTTTGTTTGTATAAGTTGCTGCCCTTTCTCTATTTGGAAATAGGGATGGCACTAGGTCTAAGTTGGACCCGAACCTGCACCATTAGGGGTGGGTTTTGAGACCCCCAATCGGCTCCGGAATGGATCCCGAATCTTCATTTTAAAATCCGAACATGCCCCACTATAATTTTTGATATATTTTTTATTTTTATTTTATATAAATTTATATAATACGTATCTATATTTTATATACAAAAGTATATATTATATGAATAGTCAAATGAAAAAACAAATATGCTATTCTTATATATAAAAATAATTATCTAACATTAGTAGTTAAGTTATAATTTCAAAATATGTGCAAATAAATACGCGATAACGATATTTAACTTTTCAAAAATTAAACTATATTCAGAAAAATTTATAAATAATTAATGCTTTGATAATAATATTATTTCTTTCATGATTAGATAGTTATGATAATATACATTTTTTTAAAATAATATTTCTTTTAATTATTTTTAAGAAATTAACTTGGTCTACCGGATCCAATCCGAACCCAGCAAACCCAGAAGTGATATATAAACGATCCCATTTCTCAACCATTTTCCCAGATTTCGCTACATAACATGTACTCCCTTCGCCCCATAATACTTGTCGCTTTAAAGTTATGCACAAGAATTAAGGAAATAGATTAAAGACATTAAATATAAATTATTTTGACTAAAATACCCATTTAATAAATTAAGCTATTAATTTCTCTCATAAGCTATTAATCTATCTCTCCTAAGGGTATATTAAAAAAAATTAATAAATTCCTTCTTGATATGTGAAAATGACATATATTATGAGATAAAAAAAATTCTTAAAGTGACAATTATTATGGATCGGAGGGAGTATATTGCATATATTTATGATCAATAATTGCAGCGGGATATATACCACTCATTTTGGATAAGTGCTTAATCAATAATTTCTGAATTTCTTAGTTGTTGGAAAAATGTTGGTGAAAGTCAACTATATATACGAGGAGTTTATTTAACATTATGTGAGATGATAATCAGTCATGAATATTAATTAATGAATGCTTTTTCATTGTTAACACGTAGCAGGGAAGGGTTAATGACTTAATGGAGCAATTGCTCCACCTATTCACCTAACTATTCAAATCACTTACTCTCTGTTTGGTTCTTAGATTTTGGTATGAAAAATAAGAAGGAAAATTTTTTCTTTGTTTCAAATGATAGTACTCTATGCATTCATTTTTGATCCCTTTCATTTTTCTCCCACTTTTTCTCAACAAAATCCTTGTTCCAAACATAGTCTTAGTATCTTATACATAGCATTTTTGTCTTATTTTATTATTTTTTTATATATAATATAAATAAAAGACGGAGACCTAATGTGTCTTTCTTAACTAAAAAAATATTTTCTCATCAAATTTTGCTCGGACTAGGCACAACATAACTACTGCAGTCTGCATGCCCTACCAATTCTATACTTTTTCATGTAACATATAAAAATTTGGTCTGAATTGAGTCGGCGAAATTTACACTCGATTCATATAAGAATTTTTTATATGATCTCATCTTAGTATGCCTCCACAAGCAACATGGGGCCAGTACTTTGGAATGTGGAGATGTTATGGGGCTAACATTTTAATTGCTCACTTGTCTCTGCATATATATAGGCAGACATATAGATGGTTATTAGCTATACTCATCTTACACATTTGATGGAAATAGTGTTACTTTTAATTAATTCCAATCCACGCCTCACATGCTCTTCTTGTTGGGTTTTGTACCACATTGCCCCCTTTTATTAATCATCACTCTTCAAATATCATATCCCCTTTTTAAAAATATCCGCAACTTCTCTCTCACTTTCATATGGCTTCTTTAGTAAATAGTAAGAGGGTTGTGTTTGCTATAATTCATTGAAATGGGTTCTCTCTCTCTCTCTCTCTTAGGGCAATCTGGACAAGTTAAGAAAAACGTGTTTCTTGAATTGATTTTTTATGGTAGGTTTGTTGTTAACCAATCAATTGTGCGTTTAAATACATTTTTTTAATTGAAGTACTTTTTTCAAAAAAAAAAAAAAATCTAACTTAAAGTAATCTAGCGAAGTCAATCATGTAATATCATAAATTTGTAATTAAATTACACACACACACACACACACATACATATGTGTATATATACATATATATGTATATATAGTCTTGAAATTCAGGGGTTATATTCAACTTCTTTGTTGGTGTTTTTTTTTCCTGGTTATATCCCAATATCCAAATAAATGTTGTTGTACTGGATTTCGTACTTGTGCCGTGACAATTGACACCTATGTTAGATCTATTTCATTTTCCTATTACTTTTTGAATTTGAAATTCCATTTAAATGAACAATTAATGCAGATGCTTTTATCAGGTTCTTGACATTCAATTCTCGAGTTTGTCTTGACGAAAGAAAGAAGAAGAAAGAAAGGGGAATTAAAAAAAGAAAAGTTAAACAAAAAGAAAAGAAAAAAAAAACCACGAGCACGTTTTTATGGACCAGATCGTATCTTTTGTAGTGGATTTGTTTTTGATAGAAAACCATATAGGCCATAGCCCAAGCCCAAAGGATATTTCTTGTTTCAGAATGACATCACCAAAAATCCAATAATAGTCATCAATTTTTCCATTATAAGAAAATGTGTTTTCCAATATATACACATTTTTTTTGGAAAGTAACTGTTATTTATGTATTTGTTTGTTTTAAATACCTCCATTACGCACTTAATAAATCTCTTATTTGGCCTCAAACTAAAGCTTTAGGCCTTTAAGCAACTTTCAAGCCAAATTGGTTCTTCCCTAGCTCAATGCTCGTTGCTCTTGTTCTTCCATCAAGCAAAATACATGTTAGAACAAATGGATTTGGACCTAATTCGACCTAAAAAAACTAGCTTGAATTGTTCAAATCATTACAAACCACATCATATTATTGTATTTTATCAATGTGGACATTTAATAAGATAAATTAATGGGTGTCGAATCCACCAAATATAAATCCAACTACTTCTAATCACAAATAAATTTGTAAATAGGGTGAGAAGAGTCAATCCCATAGGAAATAACTACTGATAAATTCGAAAGATAACCAAGTGTTCAAAATAAAGTAAAAAAAAGGTGAAAAATCAATAAAACAAAATCAAAATAAGAAATAAATTAAAAATAAATCTATATGAATAAAGATTCAATCAAGGGTAATTCTTCGCATAATATTTTTATGGATTGATGATCGATTCAAAGATAGCTTTTAACTCATGCAATAGATTGATTATAGCATTCAGAGAACTCATCCAACCTAATCTTTACTTAATAATAGACTAGACACGCGAACGTGATGAATTATCCCTAATTAACATAAAACCTTAGTCAAACAATAGGATTTAACCCATTAACAATATTAAAATCTAGAAAGACCCAATTATAGCCAACATACCTATGAACGTAGTTCTTCAAAACTAGATGATGTATTTTTCATAGTATAACGAATCATACTACTTTCCACTTACGTTGTTTCAATCAAACTATTACAGATTTAATCTTGCCAACTAGATATATACTATTCTACCGATTGAACAATCGGTCAAAATTACACAAACAACAAAACAACATTAGGGAATGAGATTTTTCCAAAAGAGCACAGAAAAATACATAAATACTGCATAAAAATAAAAGACAAACAAATCAATTAGCTCTCACAATCATTTAACAAGACGTTGGCTTGAATTACTTTTTGACTGAAAAAATAAACTTAGTCATGCATGACCGTAATAACAATAAAAATATAAAAGCTAAAAATTTCTAAGAGAAAACTAAAACTAGAATCAAAGGTGTCTAGACAATGGTTTACAATCGTGTATATATAGTGTTCTAACCCTTGATCAAATTTCTAACAGGATTAGGATAATTCTTTGAAAAACTCTAGGAATCATAGGCAAGAAAGGAGTTTGTTGTCAAGTTGAATCTTGCCAAAACGAGACCTCTTCCTCTATTCCTGCATAGGATTCCTGGCCATATGGCGTGATCACATTTTATGCGATGAACACAATTGTTTTCATATTTTAGCCCTCTACCTTCATTATATAATATCTCTCTACATTTTTTACCATTTTTAGGCCATTTTTGAGTTATTTTTCATCAATTTTTACCTACGACAAATAAGGATTAAATCTTGTGAATTCTAACCAATTTAAAACTCAAAAATAATCAAAACAAATACAATTATAGCCTAAAACTTGGTAAAAATAACACATTATCACACATAAAGTGATTAGGACAAAAGCAATGTGAAATTAAGGCTTGTTTTCTCTACAAATCAACATTTCATACTTTACATAACTACGTGGAATAATCATATCTTCCAGATCAAAAAGCGATAATGATGGTACAACAAAAAAATCCAGCATGCTATATTTCGGCAAAAGGCTCTGAAATGAACTTGTGTTACAACTTAATAAAATATACATTTTTTTATAACGAATAAATAAATAAAGTATTGCTTTTTTGACAAAAAGGATAAAAGAAAGTTCATACGGAGCCAAACACATCCCCTCATCCTACAACAATTTTTCACATCCTTTTTTTTCAATTGCTTTTTTCACTTGACCTTTTTGAAACCATCAAAATGTTGACTTGAATCCTTCAATTGAGAAAATTGTAATTTATTATTAAATTTATCTCGTTTATATAGTTTTTAAGAAATAACCGCGAAAATACTGAAACCGCATAGATACATTTAAAAACTGCGTGAATCCATTTAAGACTTAACTAAATTTTGAAGTTCATTACAGCCCAACTCGTTTCAATCCATTTATAAAATTTCAAGATCCAATCCAACCCAAAATTAATTAAAATAGGTTGAAATCATGATTCTCAATCCATTTTGCCACCCCTAATTTAATTGTAGTACTTACTCGTAAGTGATTTATATTGAGCATACCAACTAATATCTTATGATAAGGGAAAAAGAGGCATTCAAAAATACTTCTTTTGGCATGGAAATGGGCGTAGGTACAGAAGTTCAAAAAAGTATCGGATATTGATACTCCTTCCCTACCGTTCCGCCGTTTTACTGCTCTGGAACAGTGATTTATTGCTGGAACAGCAGCGATAAGGCTGTGACGAACACTGAAATAGTGGCTGTCGTTCAGTTCCGTTTCGACCGTTATAACAATGTTCCAACAAACCATGTATCTCACTATAAGACAACAATTAACCTCTTCTCTATCTAAACAAATCCATCGCACGGTAGGGGAAATCAGTTATGTTCCGTGCCCTTTCTTTGCAGTTCGAATCCTCTGCTATAAAACGGTGTTATATCTTCTCTTACACTCATCAAAACACGCCACGTGTTTTGGTGAGCGGTTGAGATAAGGAAAAAGAATCTTCAAAAATTTTCCTATTTATCTCAACCGCTCACCAATACACGTGACGTATTTTGATGAGTGTAGGAGGAGATATAACACCGTTTTGTAGCAGAAATCCGAACTGCTTTCTTTGGCATATTTGTTCTATCACAAATCTATTAGTAAATGGCTTGTTATTGCTTTTATTCTATTTTAATGGAAATATCGAATCATAAATCTGTCACGGAATTTTTTCGTTCGTGACAAAGTTTATTTGTCCTAAAATTTTCATTAGAAAATGAGTTGCTTTTTGATTTAGCTCGTGAGAATATACGTGATCGTTAACTAAATCATTCCGCGAATGAAGCCGTTACATATGCATTTTTTTTTTCTTTTCTCAAATAATACATGCATGATAATCAATGACCAAATTAATTAATTTTCTTCTTTATTCGGACTAACGCTGTTAGCCTTGCTATCTAGAAGTGCTGCAACACGTTCTGCCCCATCAAGCGTGTCACAGGCCCATTTGCCAAGGTGGTTTGTGTTCGTTTGCAAAAACTGAAGCCTAGTGTACAAGTCAGATTTCAATGGGCTCAACAATAATCTTGGGTTGATTTGGGCTTTAAATTGCTTTAACCAATTCTAAATTGGTTGGGCCTACATGGATTCTATTTAATTTTGCGTCTGAAATTGTTCAAGTAGGTCCAACCAAGAAATTTTATAAAAAAAGTTCAAGATTTTCTTTATATATATATATTAGCAACACCGGACACTCTACGTATGTATGTATAATATAAAAAATATATATTTTAATTAAGTACTTAAATTTTTTTTTAGGATGAAAATATATGTATATTATTAGATTTCTTTTATAAGAATACTTTTTTAAAAATTATTTGAAATAATTTATTAAATTATAATAATTTAAAAATAAAATAATTATATGAAACAAAATTACATGATAAAGACTAAACATAAAAAGAAAAAAAATTTAAATAATTGTAATTAGAGAAAGTGATTTGTGGGTTGAGAATATGGGTTTTTAAAATTGGATATAATATTACAATATTGAACTTTTTATTTGCTTATTTATTGCATGTGTTTACTAATTAAAATGATAAAATTGACAAATTAAAAGTTGGTATCCGAATTGAATCAATTTTATATGAATTTTTAATTTTAACCATAATTTTACATATTTCTATTTATTCCACATAAAATTGAAAGGCAAATTTTGTAAAATTATATAAATAGCCATCATTTGTGAGCAAAAATAACTTTCTTTTTTTAATAATATAGATATATACTCACACATATTTCAAACCCAAGACATTCTACTTATATATATATAGATATAGTCGTGTATATATATATATATACATAAGTAGTAGGATAATTTAATACACTTATCATTTTCAAGAGATCAATTTCTTAAATAAATGAATTATACACATAAACTACTGGATGAATCAAGAACATACCCACTTATATTAACCTTACAAATTTTAGCTAACATTTGTAAGATTAATATTAAAAAAAATACTTGTTAGCATCTTATTAAATTAGATTAATACATAATACAATCTAGGTTACTACTCATAATATCTAGGCTAACACTTGATAAAATGTGTGTGTTGGGGGAGGGGGGGGGGCGCTTGTCTTCCAACTCACCATACACAACACAAATGGCACACATCTCACGGCACACACACACGGTTCACATACATACATATGTTCATATGAAAACTTAATTGTGCATGCCGAGCCCCGATGTGTTACTGTGGGGATGGGGCAGAGTTTGGTCGGGTAACAACGGGCTTGCCGATCTGAATATATGTTCTCGCCATTTCTAGTCCTACGTCCACCTTACATGGACAGAGTGTTCCGCACACTGAAGTGAATCGTAAGAATTCGGCGTAATCTCAAAATACGACCATCGGAGAGTAAGGTAGGAATTGATATTGTTTGGAGAATAAAGTAGAAAAGGGGAAATGTGTTGGGAGTTATAAGGAGATTGTGGTCACTAATTGTGAATCCAAAGGTAAAAGTAATGTGAAAATATGTGACATAATGTGATTATGTGCTTTTGATTCACACACAATCTGTAACGACCTGGACCTCTTATACATAGACTATTCAAAAATTACGAGCAAAAGTTATTTTATTTAACATCATACAATGAAAGGAGAAAACATAATTACTAATACACTGACTAAACTAGTACATGTACATGAACTTGCAAAATCTTGTAATAATTCCTAGCTAAGCGTTTACTCCGTAATTTCCTAGAATAACGCCCATGCTATTTTGGATAGCCTCTTTTCCTAAAATAGCATACACAAAACAGATCAACATAACAATTGAGTAGAAATTTTACTAAATCAAATAAGGTGATTGTGTGTGAATCAAAGGCACATAATCACATTATGTCACATATTTCCACATTTCTTTTGCCTTTGGGTCACAATTAGTGACCACAATCTCCTTGTAACTCCCAACACATTTCCTCTTTCCTACTTTATTTTCCAAACAATATCAATTCTTACCTTATTCTCCAGTGGTTGTATCTTGAGATTACGCCGAATTCCTATGACCCACTTCAGTATACAGAATACTAGTCCATATAAGGTGGGATTAGGACCAAGGATGATGAGAACATATATTAAGACCGACAAGTCCGTTGCCGCCCGGCTGAACTCTGCCCCATCCCCACCATAACACATTGGGGCCTGGCATGTACAATTAAGTTTTCACATAAATATATTAACATGTTTTCTTTTTTTTGGGTCTTAGCCACTCGATTCCGACTCATTGACCGACTAATTCGAATTGAGTACTATAGAGGCCCATTTATTTTCTCACGTAGAAAGCTTACTTTCATCTAAACATGATTTGCATAACATGATAACAATATGTACACATATTATAACATAATTATAACATGTAAGCATAACGACATATGATATGAACATGATATATAAAATAATATATTTAAGCATGTAAAATAATAATTCTAACACGCACATACTAAAACTTATATAATTTAGTAAAATTCCTACCTTAAACTAGTTTTCTTGTAATATTTGTATTGTCCCAAAAACATCATATTTTGGATGGCAAAATATTTTTTCCTTATAAATTATTTTCTCATGATTCTTTTAAATAAAGAATAAATTTTACAGTAAAACTACTACTTAAAAATTTATTTACTAAATTAATTTTAATTCTTGATTTTTTGATAATTTCATTTATTAAATAAAAATTTTTCCAAGTCACTTTGCTCGATTTGTATTCTTGAATCTTGAACAAGAAGAAAAAAGAAATGCAGGCGCAAAACAGGGTAAGAAACCCATGGGCGTCCATACACACTAGTCAAATTCACAAATTCGCTGATTTTCTAGAGCCCCCAATTCCAAAATCACAAACCCTAGACCACTCAACCAAGTGAAATTCATGGATTCATCTGAAAATCAACAGCAAGCTGTTTGTGGACAAGAGGCACTCGATCTGCTCAACTGCGTTTCGCAATCGCCTTACGATCAAGAAAAGTGCGTTTCACTCCTTCAAGCCTTGCGTCAATGCGTAATCAATAAGGTATGTTTTGAGCAATATCGATTGTGGATGAACTTAAATCTGATTTATCCTTTTCATTGATGAACTGGGAAAAAAAAAGAAGAAGAAAAATAGTTGAATTTTGTTTTGGTTTTGAGTTTTCATGTTTCGCTTTCTTATTGATGTAGCATGTGTCTTTTGGCTAATTAATGCAGTGGGTTTGTTGTAGAATTGCTGTTCTGGCGATGTTTGATGGGTCGTGTAATCATGTTTGTAAGCACTGAGGGAATTGTTACATCTAAGCGTTGTAAGATGTGTGTGTGTGTGTGTGTTGTTAAGCATATATACGAGTGATTCTACCCAGAGCTACTGCTATATCTAAGCTCGATGCATACCATGTTCTGCAGAGTTGGAATTCATTTGAAGAAGTGACAATTGTAATAAAATAGGGGCACCGAGCAGTTACACCAAAATGTTTAACAAGCTAGATGTTTTAGAGTAGTGCAGGGCATCAAATGCAAATTAAAATAAATATCTGAGCGAACGTCATTTGTATAACAAGAGAGTTTAGTTCTTGATGGAATCATATCTTGCACAGCCTGTTGGTAACTTAATGCGTACCTTGTTACTATATTATTATCATGTGCCCTGTAGGTTATGATCCTATCTGATTGGTGGTCCTTAATGTAATACTGTTGTTGAGCAATTTTGATGAACTTCTGTATAAATTGAAAACATCTTGGTCATGTCGTCATTTTGGCTTTGCTTGTTTTCATTTTGGTAATTCGCTGTGGGATCAAGCGTAGACCCCTATCTAATAAACGAGAATGCACCATCTGTCTGGGCTCAGATTGGGCTGTAAGGTTCAGAGAATTGGGCAATTTGCCATTCGTAAGACCAATATCTGACGAGCTTGGTGTAGCCAATATGCATGCTAATTGTTCAGGGAAAATTTTCTTTTGCCCTCATGAAATGCCTTTATCAAAATTTTGTTATGCTATTCAGTAATTAGATTAAGTTTTCTCTCAAAGATATCAATGAAGGTTCAAGGATTTAATAAAGTCATTGACTTGACATGAGGTCTAATTGTTGAATAATATAACTGGACAAATATGATGGAATGACAGTCAACTTTCTGTTCACTTAGGTAACGTGTTTAGGTGATTTATGAGACTACCGATACTAGATTATTAGTTGTCTTTGTAAACTCCTGCATCTTCTCTGTAATTAACTGGTAGTTATATTGTTCCGTATCCGTGTAAGTTATCAATGTCGGTATTCGTAACTACAGCTTTTATATCATCTAAAGTTGACAATTCTGACTCTTTCTCTGTGAAATCTGTCATTCCCAGAAAGTGAAGAAGTTCTCCCTGGCAGACGAGACCAGAGAACAAGTGGATTCAAGTGGAAAGAAGCAAAGTTAACGTTGTTTGATTTCGAAGTTTGTATGACAGGAACTTGGCACATTCTTCCTGCTGACCGCCAGTTAATTAGAAGTTGGAGAGTATCCGTGCATCCTGGACATTTGTTGATCATTAAAAGTCGTCACCGGCCACGAAATATGAGACCCTTTAGACTACAATGGAAAAGCAGCCCCTTCTATTTTGTTGCAACATGATAATCAGCTAACTCCTTTGCATATTTAACTGAAAATTTTATGGTGATTCATACATTATAGTTTGTTATCTGTAGCTTGCGATGTTACTGTAGCTTTTTCTCTATGGTTAGACTTGGATTTGGAGCTTTGGCTGATAAGTTTTGCAGGGTTAACTCCATTTTAGTCAGAGACGTTGATTTAATCTTACAAGTTGGTCCATCCATAGCTTTGTGCTTCATTTAATATTCCAAGTTGGTCCATCAATGGCTTGTGGACTCTTAGCTTGATTTGTATTTCAAGTTGGTCCATCCATAGCTTTGTGCTTCATTTAATATTCCAAGTTGGTCCATCAATGGCTTGTGGACTCTTAGCTTGATTTATATTTCAAGTTGGTCCATCCATGGTTCTTAGCTTGATCTAGAGTGTGTTTGGCTATGTTTGTAATGCTAGATCTTGCTTTTAAATTGGTCATAAAGTATTTATAATAAGGAGATCAAATTACTTATTAGTAGAAATGACAACAATGTAACTAATATGTATTTAAGATTCTGAACATGTTTGATATTGCATTATATGTATAAGATGCTAAATTTCCTATAAAGTGACTAGAATGAGTTATAAATGTCCTATAAAATTGAATCAAATTTTTTCTTTAAACATAAGGAGCTTATAGACTCCTAATATTTTATTTTGGGGATTTGTAAACTCGTTATAAAAGTATGCCCAATGCTTTGAAATATCTAGTTAATTTTTAAGTATCTTGTAAGACATTTCAAAAAGGCTTATAAGCCTACCAAAATCCTTCTCAATGTTCCTGGTTGGCCGGTCCCATGTTTCTCAGGCCTCTGCTTTAGTTGGTTAGACCACATATGACTTGTACGACATTTTCTGGTATAAATTTTATCTAGAAATTTCAAATTTGATACACCTATCATGTACAGGCAATATCTAATTAGGTAGCATGAACACCAAATGGCAAAAATGAAGGAGCTTTCTTTTTGTTCATACAAAGCTCCATTGCTCTTAACCTGCCATGTGATTCAAGAAAAGTGCAACTGAACAGGAAATGAAATGGCAACACTTGCCATTTTAACATACATATTTGCACCCTTTCATCTGAATGAACGTGAGATAGATGATAGATCAGTTTCAAATGTCCCCACAAGAACTCGATAAATATGATTGAGTACATTAACCAAACTTAGTGCATTATATCCAGGCTACAAAACCTTTCTTTGGAGGAAAAGTGAACAAGCAAAAAGGGATTAATTCTCCATTTACACTTAGAAGTTGAGTGGAGCATCGAAGGTGTGAATGAGATATGTGAGCACCAAAGCTAACAACATGAGCCCATATGCGATGCCTTGGTCGATTGCAGTTCCTGCACAAGAAGCAAATAAACAATACATGAGAAATGCCTTCTCATAGTATTAACACTTTTATGTATCTTTTTAGGGATATAATAACCGAAACTATGATTGTTTTCACACTCTACCAACTAAACTTTATGTTTTGACATTTTATATATATATATATATATATATATATAAAGTTGGTAAAGTATAAAACCGGTCATAGTTCAGACTTGATTAGGGTTGAAAAATGAATCAATTACTCGATACTCGACTCCATATCGATCATAAAAAAAAATTCGTTTTAGCATAGTTTTTTAAGGTAAAAAACCAAGTTTGAACACATTTTCTCATTCAATAAAATTTGAAGCTCAACTTGAGTTTAACTCAATTAATTAAAAGATGGTAATATATGGGTAAAAATATCAAATTACTCAAACTCCACTCAAGTTTGGCTAGATTGAAGCTTATTTGACCTCGGCTCATTTAATAATCAAACTAAACTAAAATAAAGCTTGATAAAAAAAAAATTAAGTTTGAATACTACTTTGTTCGACTCGACTCCATTCGTTTACACCCCTAGACCTGGTTGAATCCAGAAAATGAAATTTTCACATATCCTCAAAATATCTTCCCAAAGACGCACTGAATTGTTTGGATATCATTACAAATCTCAAACATGATTATTGCAATGGCAACCTATTTATCATGTCGAAGGATATATATATATATATATAAGCGCATTAAAAAAACATTCAAGACCTTATTATTCTTTCGATATATATATAAATATATATATACACACAAACAAGATTTCTTCAGAAAAAAAGCTACATTCACGACATTATATCCAAGATCTCGTAATGAACCAAAACAAAATTGAAAATATTCAAACAAAAATGCAAAAAATGGAACTGACCATCACTTGTGGGAGCAGGAGCAGGGACCAAAGCGTCACTGGCCTGAACAACAGGCGCAAAGATGGTAAGCACAAGGGCAAATTTGGCAAATAAACCCAAAGAAACCTTGAAATCCATTGCCATTTTTTGTGTTCTTTTTTTCCCTTTCTTTTTTTCCTTTGAGATATTCAATCTTAATTAGTTGCGCATAAATCGCTCCCTATAAGGGTAGAGAGAAAGCAAGGAGTGAGAAAGGGAGTGTGAAACACCACCGAATTGCAAAATCTTGAGAATATTGCTTTTATAGTGTAATTGGTGCCTTGGCGGTGGGGATGAAAACGTGTTTCTATGCCATTTTTACTATTATTTTTATTCCATTTATTTCCGTCTTTTCGGATTCCATTCTTGACAGGATTGTAGAATGAAATTCTAATTCATACATGATGCGGCCAAATCAATGCTATTAAGTAATAACGTGGTATGCAATTAATATGCATATTAGGGAAAGTGATCCAACCACATAATAAATATAATACAAATATTATATAATTTATTAAATTTGACCAAATTTAATTTAAACAAATATAAAATATTTTCCAGCGATTTTAGGTGAAAAGAGAGAAAAGGCCCATTTGCAATTTTTAGTAGACTTAGAGAGTGTTTAGCTAAATTTATAAGCTCTTTAAAACATCTTATAAGATGTTTGAAAGTTTATAAACTCCTAAAATTTATTTGATAATTTTTTAAATAAAAAAGCTTATAAGCTTCAAAAATAAGCTGTTCGGAGCCTATAAGCTCAAAAATAAATAAATAAATAAAGTACCTCCAATTTTTTATTGAAATTGCTTATAAGTTGTCTAACTTCAAAACATGAAATGAAATAAATATCTTTATTATTTTTCAATGTAACATTTCTACTATCTCCAAAAAATATTTATTTACATAAATTAATTTTACATTATTATTTTTTTATTATCACTAGATATAAAATAAAATATAAGCTCTCATTTTTACCAAACAAAATCACAACTTATAAGCTCAAAAAATATCTTATAAACTACAAGATTTTACCAACAACTAGTTGGTCTAGTGAAATGATGTGCTAGATCCCTTAAGCAACGTCCAGGTTTCGAATCCTAGTGTTGTGAATGTAGCAACTGAGTTGGGAGGATCGCCCCCATAATGGCCTCTGCAGTACCCAATCTGAATTAGTTGACTAATGGGTCGGAACCAGATGACTAAGACAAAAAAAAAAATAAACTACAATATTTTATTTTATCCAAACACTTTGACAACTTATTGTTGAAATAAGACGTATAAACTTATAAGCTCTAAAAACATCTTATAAACTATACAAGCTTATAAGTTCTTTAAAATAAGTTTAGCCAAACACCCTCTTAGTAGTGCTTGTTTTCTTAGCCTAGTGGTTTCGCATTTTAAATAATATTTTTATTTGAAATTACTTTATGTAATTTTCAAAAAAGCCACTTTGATCTTTTTTCTAGCTTCTGGATTTCAAAAAAAGCCTGTTAAGCAATTATATATATATATATATATATATATATATATTTACTAAAGTTCTTTTTTCAAAAAGAAGTGTTCTCTTATTAAAAAAATCCATTCAAATGGGCTAAAAAAACAAATAAATCATACAGTTATACTATTTTTTAGCATAAATTTCAATTGTGATAATATTTTATACGTTCATGAAAGTAGCAAAATTATTATGCATCTATCTATTACATAAGCCGTGGAGTGACGGGATACTTTTCTAAATATTGTGTTCCTTTATAAGATATAATTTTGTATGGAAACAATTAGTAATTGTTTTGAAATCCTTACATATGAAGGATATTTTCCGAATATTTTACATTACTAAATCTTACTTTTTCATCAAGTTTAGAAAAACGTAAAATTCATTTTTTGTTTCAAAGATTTTATGAAGATAACATAAAGGATGAATATTTTTCCTTTGCTTACCATATCATGTATAAAAGTAAAGAAATAAAATACATTTTTCAATTCGAATCTTCTACTGCACAAGTGTTTGATATCTTTGACTAAAATCAAGACACACCACGCGTATTAAGTATTAACAAACAGTTGAAAAAAGCAATTGAAATAAGAAAAAAAAAAACTTTACAATTTTGATGTCAAAAATAGTGATTGAGGGAAAAATGCTAGTGCAAACTTGCACTAGTATCCGAATAATTATCATTAAAAAAAAAAATATATGGATTAACAGTATCATGAATGGAATAATACTCCTTTCGTTCCATAATAATTGTAGCTTTAAGGTTATGCACAATAATTAAGAAAATAGATTAAAAACATTAAATATAAATTATTTTTGGCTAAAATACTCTTTAATAAATTAAACTATTAATTTCTCTCCTAAGAGTATATTAGGAAAATATTAATAAATTCCTTCTTAATATATGAAAACGACATATATTATGGGACAAAAAAAAATCCTAAATAATAATTATTATGAAACGGAGGGAGTATTAATTTGTAATTGTGTCCGATTAAAATACACAGATTCAAAATTAGAATTGTTCAATGGCAGACATGCATCGAACGTTGTGTCGAAGGTGAAACACCTTCAATCGCATGCGACACATTAATTGACGCGTCCATAAATTAAATAAATTCTTAAATTTACATGTAACTTCTTCTCCAGTGCATCCACTTAAGGAACCTTTGGCTGGAATTCGCAAACGAATTAGAGAAACCAAAATCTTAAAATTGTATTGCGCTTAAATTGTTTCTAAAAACTGGGCCATAGCCTTTTAGCCCAAACCTTAAAGGAAAGCCCTACAAATCATTGAGTGCAGCCCATTTGAGTGAGGGTCGACTCAAACTCGATTTTTTTGAGCTCGAACTCGAGCATGCTCTTTTTTGTCAACTTAATCATACGGTCCTGTTAAAGGAAATTTGCGAGGAAAGAAGATTAATAAAAAGGTAATTAATTAAAAATGTAGTAACCAAAGCATTATTTGAAGTATGAAAAAGATTTCTAAAATATATTTTTTCACTAAAATTTGAAATCTCTTTTTTGTCAACTTAATCATACGGTACTGTTGGATAGGTTTTTTTATTTTAAAAAAAAATCTTTATATTTTGAAAAAAAATACTTCAGAACAAAAAAATATTTATTTTGGCTTTTTTAGAAGTTATTTTGGAGTAGTTTCAAATAAAAATATATTTTAGAGCATTTTTAATTATTGTATTCAAATGAAAATCTGCTTAGCTTAAAAAAAACTCTATTATAAAAAGCATAATTCGAAAACTAATTTTTTTTTAATCATATCAAAACGGGCTCATAATATCGAGGATCGATTGATCTTGGATGTACGTAAATCAAGAAAAATGTTTGCATATCGATTCATTTTTTTTCTTCATATTTCTTGTTTCTCCATCAGATCCATCTAGTCTTGCTATTTATTTTTTGGGATAATAATTTTTGGTCATCTGAATTATGACGCTTTTTAAATTTATCACTTAAATTTTTTTAGTTGTCGATTGCCATCTGAACTACATGATTTTTTGACCTTACCATCTAAAAGTACTTTCTGGCCAAAAAAAGGTCACTGGTATTATATCACATGCATAATATGTGATTTTGATAAGAGTATTTTTGTCATTTTACTTGTAGAAAAATTGGTTGTAAAAAAGTTATAGGATTCAAACTTGGAACAAGTGTAGTCACACACATTGCCACTTGACCTAATAATATGATTGTAAAATGTAAGGTAGATATAACTATTTGTTATAGCTGAATAAATTCAAATAAACACATTTTAATATCAATTTGAAATTCACAAAAAATAAAAGGCATATTTTTACTTCAATATCAAATTAAGAAACACATTTTAATATCAATTTGAAATTCACAAAAAATAAAAGTCATATCAATTTTTAATCCAAAAAAAATAAAAGGAATAAATGATTTTTTTAAAGAAAATTTTATCTTGCTAATTAGTTAATTTTTTTAAAGAAATGGTATAAAAATTACTTATTTTTAAAAATAGTTTCCATTTAAAAAATGGAATAAAAAATCAATTTAATTAATTTAAAATGGACAAAATTTATTTTTTTAAAAATATTATTAAAATTAATGAAATTTATTTTTGTATTTTAAAAAAAATTAATTACATTATCAAGATCAATTTTTTTTTTTAAAATAGTTTTTGTTTGTTTTAATTTTTGTAGATTTCAAATTGATATAAAATTAGTTTATTTGAATTTGCAGAAGTAATATACAAATATATAAATCTACCGTACATTTAAAAATCATGTTAGTTTGTCAAATGATAATATGTCTGGATACACTTATGCTCAACTCAAATTCAAATCCTATGAGTAACATTTTACAAACGATTTTCCTACAAACGAAATAACAAAAATGTCCTTATCAAAATCACATGTCATGCACATGATATAATTCCAACAATTTTTTTAGCCACAAAATACTCCTAATTGATAAAATCAAAAAATTATATAATTTGGATGACAACTAACAACCGAAAAAAAAAAATTAGATGACAGTTTAGAAATATGGTAAACAATTATTATCCCTTCTGTTTTTTATTATTGTTACTGACAAATAATTTCATTTTGTTTGCAAATCATTTCATTTTTTCTCCTTTCACAACAATTAATGCTATGAAATTTGTATTTCTTCATTTTTTTTTTCTCTTGACACGAATGTCAAGAATATCTACCTGTCGAAATATATTTTCCCTACATGGTCTAATCACATCATATATTGTGACAAGTCAGAACCAAAATAAATGCTAATTTAACTTCATTTCTAATTGATACGTACGCCAATAAGTCATCACCATCATTTTCCCGATTATGACATCATTTTTTTAAATTTTCTATAATTTGCATTTATCTTATTGTATGTGGGAGGTTAGACAAAATAGTTTTGAAACTGAATAATTTTTAATTTCTTGAAAAAGTACATATACAATTTGAGGCAATACAAATCTTAAAGAACCGAGGCCCAACTTTTGTGAAGAAAATGAAGCAAATTTGTTAAAAATAGGGAAAAGGAAGAGGTGAAGGGATTTTATCTTTTTCTTTTCCTAGGGGTATATAGGTCATTTTATTAAGTTATAAAGGATTTTTAGGAAATGCATCAGGGATAATTACTCCGACTACCCTTGAGTTTAGGCCAAATTACAAATAACACCTCCTTGTATCGATAATTACCAATACTGCTCTAAGTTTTGTGGACTTGTTGGTAAAATAGACAGAAGTAATACAATGTCTATTTTGCTCCTTGAATATTTGAAATATTTTTTATTTAAAAAAATAAAAAAATAGGTATATGATTAAGTTGACCAACATACTCAATATTTTTGGGGAAAAAATTACTATTTTCTTCCAACAAAACCCTACCTCCCACCCCCACCCCCACCCAACCACTGCCACCCTTCACTCCACTGCCGCCGCCTCACTCGGACCGCCGCCTCACTCCGTCACTCACACCACCGCTGCCCCCACCCCAACCTTCCTCTTCCTCTTCCTCTTTCTTTTCTTTTTTCCTCTCTTTTCTTTTTACTTCTTTTTTCTCAGATCTAGATCTGAGATCACTCTCTCTCTCTCTCTAGCAACGTCCAGTGGGCATGGCGTGGGGCGGTGGAGATGGTGGGCGGCGAAAGACAGCGGGCGCAGATAGCGGTAGAGGAGGGTTTCTCTCCCCCCCTTTCCCTCTCTCGATCTTCTCTCCCTCATCTCTCTCGCTCTATCTCTTACTCTAGATCGAATGGGGCGCGGCGGCGGCGGCCGGTGAGCGCAAATGGCGTTGGAGGAGGGTTCTCTACCCCCCTCAGCTATATCTCTCTCTCCTCTCCCTCATCGACCTCTCTCTCTCTCTCTCTCCTTACCCTCTATCTCCAGCGGACGGAGGTGGTGGAGGCCGACGGTGACGGCGGGCCGTGTGTATATATATGTATATTTATAAATAATTTTGATATTATATTTATAAATGTTTTGTATATTTTGTTTATATATATTTATATTATGTATATAAATTTTAAAAATGTGAAAATATATTTACATAAATATTTATTATGTGTACATATGTATACATATATATATAAACATTAATTATAAATTAAAATGTTCAAATATATTTTCCTATTTATTCAATACAAAACATAAAATTAGCCATAAGGGTAAAAGAGTCAATTCATAATAGGCCAAATAAATTCCCGCCTTCAGAAGGGTAATTTTGGAAGTTCAATGGGGTTTACAAACATTGACTGTTGGTCAACCTAACGGAAGTTGAAAATTGAAAGACGGAAACAAAATTCAGGGGGTATTGGTAATTATCGATACAAGGGGTTGTTATTTGTAATTTGGCATAAACTCAGGGGTGGTGGAAGTAATTATCCCAATGCATTATAATATCTAGCCTTATTAATTCACAACTGACAAACATCCATTTTGATAGTTTTTTAGACACCCTACTTATTTATAACGACTACCAACCAAATATAAATAAATAAGTAATGATATGTAATGGTATACTCGTTCACAATCCAATCCAGCTACCAAATGCTATCTAAATTTGCTTAATACAGGTTATCTCACATCCCTCGTGATTGGTTTGTTGTTTGAACAATTAATTATTCAAGCGCAAGAATATATATATATATATATATATATATATGTTTTCTCATCATTTGAGTTGAGAGAAATTTACTTTTCTCCTCCTATAAATTAGGCCTAGCTAAAATTTAATTTATTAACTAAGACATTCTTAGCTTACATTGCATTGTAAGCCACTTTTTCTATCAAATAATTAACCATAAAAGCACATAAATGTTGTGTTGGTGGTTCTTTTAAAGATGGTTTTAAAGACGAAGAAAAAATCGTCTTTGGGTTTTAGAAATTAGAGACATTATAATTTCATCTCAACTAACTATTATGAGCATTTCATGAGGTTTAGCCTTAAATATTTGACGAAGAATAAGTCAGTGGACCAAATATGATACATTTTTTAAAATATGGTGTGCAATGTGAAAATACTATGGACGTGTTTGATTAACTTGTTTATAACATTTTAGCACCCTTAATTTCAGATACAAAATGTTGAAGCCTCAAGACTTTAAGGTTGTTGGTTCAATTTCCACCGATGGGATGCATGTATGGTCTTTATTCTTACCTTAGTGGTAGTTTATTGTTTTACTGTAATAATAGCGTGTTTGCTTATTTATATAGAATTGTTCAATTTTGAAATGATATAGTTTGATATATGATATACTAGTCTGATTTGTACTATATGAGTTATTGATATAATCGAATGATATGTACCTCTCTCTATCTCTAGAAAAATCCTTTTTCTTAGGTTGATATTAGGGTAATTTCAAATTCGTAAATGTGGCCTATAACAAACTTTTCTTAGATTGATATTACGGAATTTTAATTAAAATTTTCCTAAATGCAAAATCAATGTGTGAATGGTGTTAAAATTGATTTGGAACTAATTTATGAGAGGAAAACTGCAATTTTCCCCCATAATCGGGAACATGTGTCAAATATATATACCATCTTGCATTTCTACTTTTCAACCGAGGAGAGAGAGAGAGAGAGAGAGAAAGAGAGAGAACATACATATATGTAGGGACGGAATCAAAAATTCTTGGTTGGGGGTCAGGGCAAGGTCAAATTTTTATAAAATATTAAAGGGATTTTTATGATTTAAG
The DNA here is from genome assembly GCA_026212405.1 of Petrea volubilis. Lineage (NCBI taxonomy): Eukaryota > Viridiplantae > Streptophyta > Magnoliopsida > Lamiales > Verbenaceae > Petrea > Petrea volubilis. The sequence goes on from CM047879.1 coordinate 9,926,954, forward strand.
AGGCACGAAATTAAAATTTTTTATAAAAATAGATATAAATTTTAATTCGATATGAACTTGGAGGAACAACTGTCCTCTCCCATCCCCATTTAGCTCCGTCCCTACATGTAAGACAAGAGGGAGTGGTGTCTGGTGCATAAACAATCACACTACAAACATGCAACACGTACCTCAGCAATATTTTTCAAAAGGAAGAAGTGGTCCGGAAGCCATCATCAATACGGAATTGCAAAGATTGCCTCGATAGCAAGGCAGTAACAGTGGCCGTAATAAATGTGGCGATTTGAAGTTGTAGTTAATATCCAAGCTGCATGTGGTATGCAAGAACCATAGTGACCTATTGTATCGTCCCTGTTACATTAATCAATTCTTGTTTCAAATAATGGATAACGTGATTTTGATATATTCTCATTTGTGTATGTGCGTATATATATATATATATATATATATATTTACCACCAATATGGTGGTATAGTGTTTAAAATTTGAGATCCACTAATCTCATCTTAAATATCTAAATTTGAACCTTACCAAGAACGTATACAGTTTGTCAATTATTTCGGGGTATTATGAGCTAGCAATGGCTGACTTAATACTTGATTTGATAAGGGGTATAACTTAATTCACTAATATACTGGGATTTCTCAGTGAGTTTTGATGAAAGAAACATTGTGTGCCAGTTAAGTTCTCTTAGTTAGAGAAGTCACGTCAGATCTCTCGACTTAGTCTTTAAGCTTTTAATTAATTTATCAATAAACGAAAAGTAAAACTATTATGTGTGTTCTGGTTAGACATTCAATCGATCAAGATTTTTTTGGATACAATTTCAATCAAGAAAATAGAGGTTTCCGGAGAAAGAAGAGCCTACATACATGGTATCTAACTTATCATTTCTCAATTCAAACAAATTACATATCTATTACCTCGTATCAAACATGAAAAGGATCAATAAAATATAACAGATCAAGGACATTAACTTGTTCAGCTTGGGGTATTTATATGTACATAGGGAATAAACTACATAATTAACATAGTTTGAAATTGAGATTAACCTAATCTATCTGTTATAAGCAGTTCAAATTTAACTACAAGAATATATCCCCGTCAGTAACAAACCAACACACTATATATAAATTTAATAATTGTGGCGGATTTTGTCTATAACATTTTTGTTAGTAAATCTCTTGTCACTAATTGTTTCTTTAGTTCCGGTTAGTGCAAAAATTTATTTCATTTTCCAATCCAATTAAAATTTTCATTTTCCTATATATTTTTAGACCTGGCAAAATAATTTTTAATGTTCAAAGAAAAATATCGTATTATCCAACCAAAAAAAAAGGATCATGACATCGAGGTGTGTAGGATATGTAAAATAAAATGGTAGTTTGTGTAGGATATGTAAAATAAAATGGTAATTGTGCGTGAAAATAGAAAAAGATTGTGACATCGAGGTAGAACAGAAAATTAATTTCCTTAATTCCGTATAATTGCTATGATAACGACGAGTATCTTACGTGTTGGTATACGTATATGTTATGGAAGCATGTCTGAAAAATATGAATTGAATGATCATCACCATGTTCATGAAAAGGCTCAAAAGTGTAACAATAATACACTGGCACACGATTTATTCAAGTAGCTTTAATTCTCATATAGCACACAGGGCAATAATAATTCAAAAACCATAACACAACAATATTACATTAATTATTTTGACGCCGGCTACGTTAATTAGTGACATAAAATCATCTACCTATCTATCTATAATACACACATACACACACATACACACATATATATATATATGTAATATATGTGTGTGTGTTGATCTAGAGCTGGTCGGGCCAAAGGAATGCTCCCATGGCGAACTTCCTCTTCTGATGGATATCTCCGCTAACGGGCAGCCCGTATTCGTTGAGAAGACGATCAAGTTGCCATTCGGGCATGCTTTCGTAGTCGGATTTCTTGTACCTCGGGTAGTGAAGAGGCATCTTAAAATAACAAGGTTTTGAATTGGCGTGGCGGTTGTAGTAGCCGTTTTGCCCGAAACCGCCTTGCACGGCGGCGTATGCAGAAGGGTTAGCAATGCTCATGGTTTCTTGCAAAGTTGCCTATGTTTTCTTTCGATTTTTTTGGTGTGAAGAGATATGAGGGCATTGGTTGCCTTTTTATAGGCAAGTTTTCTTGTTTATTGTTTTTATTGTACAGCTGGAGATTTGGAACATTTATTAATTGATGAATATTCTACAAGTTTCCTCATATAATATATAGGGATAATTACTCCCACCACCCCTAAGGTTTGGCCTAATTACAAATAACACCCCCTTGTATCGATTATTACTAATACCCCCCTGTGTTTTGTTGCCGTCTTACAATTTTCACCTTCCGTTAAGTTGACTAACAGTCAACGTTTGCCCTCCAATGTGATCTTCCAAAATTATCCTTTTGAAGGCGGGAATGCAATTTAAACAAATATGAATTGATTCATTTACCTTTGAAGGTGTTTATGGTAAATAATATCATTATTTGAGGGGTTCCATGGTAATTATGTACAATGTCAGGGGGTTAAATGTAATATTTTTGTTAAAGTGACATAATAGCCATTGTACTTATTGTTTTTTGCATGTATGGGAACCTTGCAACTAAATTTTTATGCCTGATTACACACACAAGGGGTTGGGTCATTAAACCACAAGTTACAAAACTTTACAAAAGCAATAGTGCTCAAAAGCATGATAATTAACAATAGTATTCATTACCAAACGACGACAAGCATAACCGAACTTGTTCAAAATCAAAACAATCATGCTCATTACATAATGATATCAAACAACTACAAATATTTTCCAAAAAATGCATCCATAAGTTCAAATTTGTGCATCGGGTAGAGGGGCTGAAGATGAAGGTATGTCGTGTATTTTCTTGGACCTTATCTTCCTTTGATGAGTAGTTGATGGCACTAAAATAGGCTAAGAAGCAGACCCTTCTTGCCGTTTGTCCACTCCAAGAATCTTGCCTCTTGCTACCCAAGATGCTCTCCTAGCACTTCTTCTTGCTTTCATTCCTCCTTTAGGCCTTGGTACAATGCATTTGTTTTTAACTTTTTTGGAAGTAGTAGGAACTTCTGAATTAGTCTTGACACTTGTTTGGGATGATGGCAATGTTTGTTTTTGCCAAAAAATTGAAGGCAAAAAAATCACAATCAATTTAAGGCATAAGCATGGCAAATATTTTAAGGCATGACTTAACAAATAAAACTTAACAAACCTCTATTGATTGTATCCCTGTGATGGTCCAATATTTCTTTTCCTTGATTGTCTTGGTGCAGCAGTAGCCTATCCACCATCACCATTGGGACAAAAGGAAAAAGAAAAAAACATCATTAAATAGTCATTGAGATCTAAACATAGAAACAAAAAAATTAGTACAGATTGAGGTAATGGTTCTACCTTTTCACAAGTCCTGCTATTATGGCCAAAGCCATTGCACTTTTTACACCTAACTTACCCTGATCTCTTTGAAAGGGTAGGTTCTCCAGTCCCTCTTCTCCTTGAAATTTTGGGCCTTCTAGGCAACCTCCTTTTCAACGGAGGTCTCAAGCTAGTAGACTGCACATTCAGGTCTTTAGGCCAAAAACTTTGATCAGGAATAGGATGTATTATCCTATTGTAGGCCTTCCTATAATTCTCTGTGGAGAATATTGGATGCACAAAATCTTCCAGTTTTGATCTTTTGTAGTTAATGGCCGTAACAACATGTCTACAAGGAATCCTCATTAGCCCCCAAACCCCAAAAGTGCATGACCTAACCAAGATATCAACAACAAAAGGACTCCCTTTATCCCTCACTTCATACAACCCCTTACCAGCCACTTATAAATGACATTTCCTACTCTCTTTCCTCACATTGTTCAACACTTTCAATGCATATGGTGTTATTGGTGGTTTTCAATTTTTTGATAAGGATGCCCTCGTTTGAATAAAGTCCATCATGTTAAACCTTATGCCATCCATAAGAGTTAAAATGGGTTTACCCCTCAAATCACCCACTCAAGCATTGAAGGACTCAGAAATGTTATTTGTGATGTGATCATTTTTTATGTGTGTGCCAAAAGCATGCGTAAACCACTAATTTGCATGTATGTTACACAACCAATCATAAGCGGATTCATTGAGTTGCCCTATTTTTTCCATAGCAAAATTGTAGTCTCTACTATTATATGCCCTAGAGGCTGCCCAAAAATAGGATTTTAGAGCTATACCAAAATAGTACACTATTTCAGTAATTGCCTCCACCAAGTCCTGTGTTAAAAAACAACATATTAAGTGTTAAAAAGTAGCATATTAAGTGTTAAAAAACAACATATTTAGTGTATAAAAAAATCATATTACCTTTTGTCTATCCGACATAAAGGTCCAAGGAGCATCATGAGAGAAGCCTCCAACCATTTAGGACAAATTCTCAAAGAAAAACTGCCAACTTTCTTTGCATTCTAATTCAACAACTGCAAAGGCTAAAGGAAACAACCTATTGTTTGCATCCATTCCTATGGCACCCAATAGCACTCCCCCATAAGGTCTATTGAGGTGACAACCATCAAAACCTATGAAAGTGCTACAACCCTCAACAAAACCATCTCTAAGTCCCTTCAATCCTAGAAAGAATCTCTTGAATAAAGGTACAATACTTATACTAGGCCCTTCATCTTCACCCTCATCCTCACCATATTCACACTGTAAAGTCACCACACTACTCTTATTAGTTATTAAAACCACCTTTGCATACTAAGGAAGAAGACCATATAACTCACTATGGCTACCTTCTACAGATTCCATAGCCAATTTTGAAACCCTATAGATTTGCATGTAAGGAGGATCTACCCCAAACTTGTCCAATTCATTCCTAGTTCCTTTCATCTTCATGTCTGGGTTTTCCCTCAAAACATCAACTAACTTAGTTGCCATCCATTTAGCACTAACATCTTTTTTAGTGGCTTCCCTTACATATGTGTGCATGTTATTGCATGTTTTAATTTTAAAACTGATACCATGACTCATCACAGATGCATGGATTCTCCAAGAACATCCTGTATACTCACAAACATAAGTTCCCCTACCCTAGTCTTCTCATTTTTTTTCCTAACTAACGAAATCCCCTCTTGAACAACAAACTCTTCTAATTTCTCCCTAAACTCATAAACATGCTTAAAAGACTGTCATACTTTCAATGCTAATTTTTTAACACCTTCGTCTTCATAATACAATATAGGTTCACCCCTCATTAAACTCCTAAATGGATCATTTGGTAACTCATCATTTGATTCATTAAAGCTTTCACAGTGATCATCATTATGATAATCAGACAATGCATGATGATCTTCATTAAGAAGTTGGTAACCCTCACTACCCCCCTCATTCCCCCCCCCCCCCCCTCTCATTATCACCCTCCCCATAATAACTTCCCCTCCAACTGCCCCCATCACCGCACCATTCACCCTTATTGCCATCCTCAATGCCACCCTTAATGCCCCCCTCATTACCCCATTCAGCCTCACCGCCAAAACCCTCACCACTCCTCCCCCCCCCCCCTCATTTTCAACATACACATCAAATTTATCACATAAACTATTCCTATCAAACCTAACCTACACATCACAGTCATTACACACAGATGTTCTTTCATCGGACCCATACACACTACTAGTCACATTAATCACATTAACTTGTCCTAAGTTACATAGACCATTTACATCATCAATGAAATCTTTATAATTGTACATATCCCTAGCAATGTTACATAATTCCTCACATTTTTTACCATAATGAACCACTATGCAGTACGCTTTATCCATAACCTACCAAAGAAAAACAAAATAATAATAATTAGGGCTTAGACAAAATTACAAACAAAAAAAAACAACAAATTTCAAAGAAACAGTTAAAACACCAAAAAACACCTTCTTCACAAAACTTGGATTCTAATATTTGGGGGTTTTGTACCAAAATTTCACAACACAAACAAAATCGACGTCATTACATCTCAGGAACAAAAAGCCATCATATTATTTACTTAAAAACAAAAAAAAAACCCCTAAATATTCAAAAACTAGGGCACCAAAATGTACACCAATTACTGTCAAAGTTCAAGAACGCATCACACTCACGAATGATTCAAAGAAGCATACTAAGAATTTCGAAAAATAAGCTAAAAAATTTTTTCCGAAACCCTATCTTCGAAAAAAAGAACGCAATCGAAACAAAGACACTCATCTCGTGGTCGCCGTTCACGTACATGTCATCGTCGTTCAGACATCGATTTTACCACCAAATCGCAGAGAAAATTGTTGGGTTGGGGTTTAAGAACAACTTCTTCTCTCTCTCTCTCTCTCTCTCTCTCTCTCTCTCTCTCTCTCTCTTTCTCTCTGTGTGCTGAAATGAGCGCCAAACAAGAGGGCTTTTACCAAAAAAATGACTGAGGGGTAATTTGGTCATTTTATCCATTTTTCTATTTTTCTATATTTTCATTAAAACAATTCAAGGGGCAAAAAAGTTATTACATTAATTCCTTCTAATTTACAAATAACCTCACAAAACACATGGGGTATTGGTAATAATCGATACAAAGGGGTATTATTTGTAATTAGGTCAAACCTCAGAGGTGGTGGGAGTAATTATCCATAATATATATTAGATATTTTTCTTGGAAGTATTGGGAAATTATGGAATGTTGTTATTGTCAGAAATATATTGTTTGGTTGCTTGAAGATGAAGTACTTGATATATTTGGTTTTATTTGATAGCCGAAAACGTAAAGTCTCGATGTAAGGCCCTTTTTTCCCCCATAATTAATGGCAAATTAAAATTTTCTCTGACGTGTTTTATTTTATTATCAAAATTTGTTCATGTAATACTTAAATTCATAACTTAATTTGGATATGGAACTATGACATTGCGAAGTGGCTTACAAATATAGCCTATCGGTTGGCTTGGCATCTCTATGTTGCTTTGCATAATAATAATAATAATAATAATAATAATAATAATAATAATAATAATAAACTTCCATCTATCATATGGCGACCCCTCAATCGATTAAGTTGACAATTTTAGTATAAGTGTGGAGCCGAACACCAGATCCTTGAGATGTGTCGTATATTGAGAGTTGTCCCTCACAACTTATTAGTGTCAAGAATACGGTGGATATTGAGACATTCTACTCTCTAGGAGTCACCTTGAGGAGACTCTATTATGGGCTTCCCACTCGAACCCTACTCCTTGAAAGTACCTTTGGAGCAAACCCCAAAGTGGACCCTTCCACCGCTTGTCACCTTATTGCTTAAAGCCTCCGTAATAAGGATCTCTCAAAAGATTGCCAAAGGTCAAGACCTCATTAATAAATGTTATTTATACCTACCATTATACTAGCAACCTACAAAAGAAATATCTAACGTAATGTAATTAATGATTGACGTGTCTTTCTCAAATGGGTTTGAGTCATGGTCCCATCCTCGAATTGCATGGACGGAGGCTTGATACTATGTTGGATCAAGTCCTCAACCTAGTAAAAAGGCAATACATGCAAACCTAATCAGTAACACCACTAACAAAGGCCATTCAATGCTAAGTCAGATAGGAATAGTAGAAGATCTAAGGGAAAGACTGAGAGAATAATGTACTTAGTTAAATAGTGATTTGACCTTCTATTTATAGATAGCATAAGGTGTACCTTGGATTAGGGTCAAGGTGGCATGTCACAATCAAGTAATACTGAAAATATTCCACAACATATGGTGGTAGAGATGTTCTTTATGTGCAGATGGCAACGAGTCTCAAAAATTGTTATAGGGGAGACCACTTGGAAGCAAAGCAATTAGATTGTCCTCAAATCCCTTATTCTCCTTGGTCGTGTCGCACTTGGTGTTTCCCCATCGAGGCCATGCCACTGTTCGAGCAGGTGGGTTTACTTGGCACCACATGGGGTGCTTGAGGTGGATGCCACATAGCTTTAAACCGCCATGTGGCGCAAGACGATTCCACCATATCAATGATGAACATCATATAGAATATCTATTGCATTAATGCAAGATCCATCCATCTAATGTCTGGGTAAGACACACCATATTCTCACTAGATTCCTTGAATTGGCGTTCCTTATGATGCCATTTTGCCTCCATGGGCAAAGGCATAGGCCTCAACCAACTGGATTTGGACACATCATCAAACTTCTCTCCTATAAATACCTTTCATTTAATATGGTTGATAAATGCATTTAGTACTTCAATACTCTTAATATTCTTCTTCAAGATAAAGTCAGAAATTTTTATTTTGGGAGCAAGGTCAATTTTTTTAAAAAAAATATATTATGGATATTTTTATGATATGGAGGGATAAAATTCAATTTTTTTCAAAGAAATGCGTGTAAATATATTTTAGATCGAAATAAACTTGAAGGAAGGAGACCGCCCCTTCCAATCCCCAATCCATGATTCTTCTTGATATTATCCTTTCTTACACTGATTTGAGTCCCGAGCAGCCTCAATTAGAATCAATCTTATTTAGATCGCACGTGTTCGCCCTTTGAATCGGAAGAACCCATCTTCTCCGATCACTTGTGCTTGGTATTGTAGCCCAACATTTTCAAACCGCATCAAATAACAATATCAATGATAAAAAGACTGAATAGTTGGCTCAATTTGTCATTATGATATGTATTAATTAAGTAATAATGATTTTGATTTTGCCGTATTTTCTAAAATTTTTTGTTGTCGATTAGTTACACATGTTTAGACAAAATTCAGTAGCCAAACAACTATTATCTTAAGTTTTATTTGCAATAAATTTAATGACACTTGTGGTAATAAAGAACACTAACTACTACTTATACAAAAAAAAAAAATGCTCATAAACTTTTAACAGTGACAATCTGTATACAAATTTTGTTCATATTAAAATTTTTAAATACATTATTATTACAATTTTGATACTATGACTTAATATATTACCATACTCATTAATATACTCTTCTCTTGTAATATCTAGCTATATATGGAGGATGAGAGAGAGAGAGAGAGAGAGAGAGAGAGAGAGAGAGCACTCAGCTCACGTACCACTTTAATAATGGACAACTCGACCCTTGGAACATACAAGTCCAAGTGGCAAAGAGCTAACATCGAGGTGCCAAATCATCATCATCATCATGATTATTATTATTATTATTATTATTATTATTATTATTATTATCAAATTTTTAATTATTGATTACGAAGCGTATAAATTGTTATAAGATTTGTTTGGATGGACTTAAAAAAAAGTACTTCTCGAACGGTACTTTTTATAGTAGAATTTTTTTTTAAGTTAAACAGTTTCGTGTTTGGATACAATAATTAAAAGTGTTTTAAAAGGTACTTTTATTTGAACCTACTCTTATGTAGCTTCTAAAAAGACCCATTTTGATTTTTTTTTATGGCTTCTGTTTTTTTTTAAATGGCTTATCCAAACACAATTTCTTTACTCTTGAATGCTTTTTTTCAAAAAAAAAGTACTTATTATCCGAAAGAAGCCCATCCAAACAGGCTCATAGTTGCTGGTGAATACATGATGTACTCACATATATAATCGATTTATTCAAGAAAATTAAAATAAAAAAAAATCTGTAGGCCTCGACTATAACTTGAAATCTTTTCCCCCCTTGTGTTTATTTATCTATTTATTTTATTATTATTATTATCATTATTATTATTATTATTATTATTTATCTTCAAATTTTCAATTAGGATTGTCTTTTCTATGAGGATAGAAAAATGGATAAGAGTAGCTACAGAAAATTGCATGCATAAATGCCATGAAAATGAAGGATATAGAAAGACAATGATGCTTGCCAGAATTTGTTCATGATACGTAGCCCAAAAAAATTTAGTCAAACAACACTAGCCATCTAATAGATGCGCGTGCATTATATCAGTTACTTGTTTGACAATTTTATTCTACTACTTTGAATTAGACTGACAATTTTGATACTCTTTCTCTACCTATCCCCAAATCACTGTTGAGCAAATTAAATCTAATCTTATCTTATAATAACATTTATTATATGATAATAAATCAAATACAGTCGCACATAATTTGGACAAAATATTGAGTATGACTAGCTCATTATGACCCGTAACACCACGCATTAAACTCACAGAGTTCCAGATAATTTTCAACTCTGTTGATTTGGTGCAACTGTTAAATCTTTTTGTTGTTTTCTCTAATAATATCTTTTTAATGTATCAATATCGGATATGAAATTTTGCAACATCATAATTTACTGGCTGATTGTCCACTGGCTTGAAGGCTAACTGTAATTCAAGGATCAGGAAACTTAACCTGCACTTATTATACTGGTTTTGACAAGGGATAGTTACCAAAACCCCTCAAAATTGTCCTAATTGCAAAAACAAATCCCTCCATCTATTGAAATTATTGTCACATTTCTGACACTAACACAAACGTCTCACCTCTTTGTAATTTAAGCAACTAATAGCCGATGCTACTTGTAACGTGAAAGCAAACTTTAAAAGTGGTCATTCAGATCAAGCATTATTGAAATCGGATTTCCTTTTTGTGATTCTTAAACAGCTAGGAAGCATACGAAAAAAATCACACAGCCAGATTAAGGCCTGTGAATTGAAAGGGGATGATGTTTCTAGCTTTTTCGCACATGTAAAGTGAAAAATTCTTCCATAGACTAAATGTATATACTCAACGTTCCACATTCAACCACATGATATATATTAATTCTTTTTTTTTTTTATAAAACACACGTAACATGCTGAATCTAAACCATTAAGTGCCACCCGGTCCATACAAGAATTTTCCATGTAGGGCTCAAGTACTGTCATCCTTTGTATGTTGAGAGGAGGGGTTTTCGTAATTGAGGCAAACCTAATGAGTTTCTCAAGGAACTATTCCTTGAAACAATTACCCATGTGCATGATTCATTTTACTTTTCAATCCACGGAACATAAAAATGTGGCTTCCCCAATAGTTCTCAGGCAAACTACACTGACACCCCCTCTGAAATACGTAAATTACCGTTCCCCGTCAATCTTTTAAAATTACAAGAGCGTCCACTATGTTTCATTATTACAGCTTCAACGGGTTAGGTTTTACCATGAAATCAAGTCAAACTCAGACCTTCAACAAACTACAATCAATCTTTTATAATTACAAAAGTGTCCGCCATCTCTCTTTTTTTTCTTTTTTGGATAACACACACCCACACTACCAGAATTCAAACCCTAACATTACACTTCCCACACCTATAAAGGCAGGGTATATGTCCATTTGGCCAAAAGCCCCAGACCACTATCTTTCATTATAACAATATCTCAGAGTTCGGGTTTGCAATGTAAATCAAGTCAAATTCAAACCTCCAACAAGCTAAATTAATAGCAATTATGAAATAGAAAGAACAATAGGGGCACTGCTTTTATGAATCTGTTTCCACTATCATGTATGGAATAAGAATAAAAATCACAACGTGGTATAGACTGAGCTTGTGTACTAGTTATACACATGGATATACAAAAGAATGCTGCTCAACAGGCCAACTCAACCACACAAACCATCACAGCTACAATGCTATTATTATATGAACAATAATAAAATTCAACTGCAGAAGTACAAAAACTCACTTGATTTTAAACCATCTGCAGAAGTTTGATACAGCCAGACGAATTGGCAGCAACCACCATATTTGATTTCTGTCTCCAGCAAACACTCGAAACAAACTGTCCATTGTCATCTTCGGTCTCCTTACCAGTTATGGGATCAATGGAGCCAAATTTGTGGGTAGTAATTGGCATGGGCAGAGATTTGTAATAGGCGAAAACCTGCAGACAAATATAAATGCAAAAAACTGAGATTAATAAGCTCCAGCTAAGAATGATAAAGAACAGATCCAGGAAGTTCAGGATCATTAAAGACTGCACAAGTAACACTTGTACAAGCACATCAAATATTGTTTTGAAATTTATTTCAGACCATTTTATCAGAAATCCCTCAAAATAAGAGAAATGAAAAAGGCAAAAAGAAAAACAAAACAACACAACACAACAACTCATCACCAAAAATCACTCACAGCTAGATAGACCAATAGTCTTTAAGTCTTTAAACATTAGTTCCATCTAAATTAATTTTCTTCTGACTCAGGCTCAAGAGAAGCGAAAGCAACAATGTACTATGTCCATGCTAAAATCATCACACATAAAACAAAACCAAGCCCATGAATGATCAATAACAGGAGAATGTCTGGGTCATGGTGGATGGCTGTAAATATCTCCTTTTTTTGGCATGAATGAGTACAAGCCAGGGGCAATAACTATTTAGAAGCCAAACAACTTATACCATTACTGAGGCAGTTGCATATATGACTATTTTATCATAAAACACACTGTTCTCTCCCCAACTTCATTTTTATATGACTTATAATACTACGAGGCAACCGGCAACTTGGTTTTTGGGTGTGAAAGATGTGGATTGGAAGTGAGAACCACCTCATTTGTCTCAGAACCACACGTTATATATCCATCAGCAACTGACAGGCCAACAAAATTCTGCAAGAATGAGCACAACGTTAAGGAAGAAAGTCTTCAAAAGTGTACGAGATGGAAACTGTCCCTGGCTGTGTCAAGAGTTACCAACCAACCTTCTCATTAGTATGCCCTCTAAGAGTTAAGGTACAAGCATCTCTTGATAAACAATTGGAACTCGTCTTGTTTAGATCCCAAATCTTCAATGTGCTGTCAGTAGATGCAGAAACAAGAGTTTCCGCATCCACAAATTTTGCATAGCTAACAGCTTTCTCGTGGCCAGCCAATATGCACCAAGGTGTTGAAGCATTGCGAAGATCATAGCAATAGGTCTTATAATCAGCAGAGCTAAAAGCCAACATATGAGTCGAATGAGCTGAGAACTGTACGCAGCAGACATTTGCATTGTTCCTAATTGTGCACAAACTTTTTTTCTGCACCAAAGGATAAAAATCAGTTATATAGACCATGCAAAAACTATACCCAAAAAGGAGGAAGAGGGGGGATGGGGGGAAGGAATTGGGTATTATTGCATCTTACTATCCGCCCATTGCAATCAACATTTCATTATGCGAAGATCTTGAACCTCTAGAACTAGTAAAATTGATTATAACTGCATTTTATCTCCAACTTTTGACTCATCAAGAGCAGAAGAACTTGAAGCCAATACAATAGAACTCAAGCGAGAAAAATAAAAGGAAGAAAAGCTTTCAGTTAGTCTGCAAGCATGAGATACGTAATAAAACCAGAAAAGCGAAAGCGTACATCGTTGATGCTCCAAATTTTCACTAAACGATCATCACCACCACTGGCTAGCTTCGTAGGATCAACACGGGAGAAATCAACAGACCACGCCCTTTCACTATGCTCAATTAGATGAGAAAACTTCTTGACCCGTTGAAGCATCCCACAACTACAACCATTTTAGATAAGTTACAGCAGCAACACAGAGATAAAGTACTACAAACCGGTAAAAACATTAAGAGGTCCTGTAAGAGGATATACATTCAGAACTCAGAAGGATATCGAATAATAGTACAAGTAGATATTCTGATCATAAAAGGGCTTTAAATTGAAATTATAGGTAGCAGAAGGATATTGAGTAAAATTATAAGTACCATAACATTGCAAACCTAATCCATATACATACATACATACATGTATATGTATACTGCTACATGGTACAGACATAAAACGTCACCGGAATTGAAATGGCAATTCAGAGATAGAAACAACCAATGTGCTCATATCTTGAATTGCACATAACTGACCACCCCTGACTTTTCAGTAACAAAGCCCTGGACTACCCACCACACATTTTTAACAAGCCCTGGAGCAAGGGATTAAGACAAAATGAGTGATTCATGCCACTATGCTCGATATTCTATACAACGCTTTACCAGAGTATGTCATATTGGAGGTGTCAAATAGAGGGTACTTCCCAGGCTCGACCTTTGCCCTTCATTAGGCTTGATAGAGTGAGGCAATGGACACTAAATGTGCCTGCCAAAGCAAGCAATGGATCTTCGGTTAGGGAGTGATCTTCCCATATCTATGAGGTCATATCATTTCAATTTCTTCATAACAAATGAAGCTTTGGGATCTACATCTTACCCCAGACAAGTTTTTTGTGGCTAAAAAAGTCCAGGATTATCATAAGTGGTCTTTGTTCATAAGCAAGGTGCACACACACACTCGCACATATTTTTATATGTATGTATATATATATGCATTGCTATAAACTCTCAATAGCTTCAAGGTATACAAGAACTGCAGCAATTCTGGGGAATGACAATCCTTCTCATGCTCTACCTCACCCTCATCCCCAAGCCACAGAACAAACAGAATATATGTTGACATTTTGAGACAAGGTCACATCGGCAACACCAATCAACATATTGCAGTATATTTAATTGATCAATTGTAGAATGAGCAAAGAACACAAACCTTGACTATGCCATCGTAATCAGTCGATGCAATGTAATTTCTGATATAGCTATTCCAGCAAACGCAACTTAGCTTTGATTTATTTGACATCTCAACAGCTGGATAATGAATGTCAACAGAGTCATTGAAAAGAGCTTGATATTCGAAAATTTTTATCTTCTTTGACACCCCTCCCTGTAGCTAAATAGTCTTCATCTCTGTCAAAACTCAAAGAGCATATCACATTTGCAGAATTATTAAATTCTCCATTCCGCAATATCCCTCGTACTCTAAACTTTCTGTAGCGAGCATATTTGCAGAAGCCATCAAAGAAGTCCCCCAAACGATCTACACTATTATAATTATCTTCCTTTCCCATGCTGCACCAGTTTTCACGACTTTTCAACAGTTCTCCATCCCTTTGAGTGGTAATATTGCTCTCTGAAAGCTGAACATTGGATCTCATGGAGAAGTAAGCATTTTCAAGTTGCCTGATATTACTCATCAACCTTGTTTCTTTATCCCTTAATGGGGGACAGTCTTTGAAAAGGCTTCAGAACAGGCATTTCCTCTGTGGTTATAACTGCTCCCATATGAAGTGACAGATTCCTGGGGCTTCAAAGATAGAACCAGTGATTTTTTAGGTCTCCGTTTCTCAATTTCTTGAATATCAGCTTCTATGCGCTGGATTTGTTCCACAAGATTGGATGAATCCTTTTGTTTTTGCTCATTTAGTGATAAAAGAAAATACAAGAGAAGTTCTGATTCCCCATCTTCTTCATCAATAGACGGCAATAACTCTCCTCCAGGTAATTCTTGAATTCCACTAATAAATTCAGACCGCAGAATTTTTCTGTCATTCAACAGTAACTGAGGCCATTAATTTGTGAAACTCACATCTTAGAAGTTAGAACCAATTCAAAATTAAAAAATAAGCAATCAAGTTATGAAAGTTTAATGTACAAACATCTTTATCAGAAACACAATTTCAAAAGCCTGCAGAAACACTCAAGTACCGATTACTGAATATTGCATGACAATGTATCTATGCTCAGGCTTTCAATATTTAAGGCAATCTATGTTTATTCTTTGGGTTCAATATAGAAACATTTGAAAGTAATTATGGACTTTGAGGATAACTTACCCTGTAGCTAGTACATTTAAGACAACATAATCAAGTGAAAATTTTTCGATCCACATAATTGTAGTCTCTCCAACAATTTATTGATTCATTCAGATATTCAGCATAGCTTTTTTCTCAGGGAGCTGCATGTGGTCCAAACTGTCAATTATTCAGTTCTGTTGTGGAACTCCGTAGCCAAGGTAGGTAGATCAAATTGAAGGTGGGAGTTGAGGAGAAAAAAAAAATTGTAATGCCCAAAATAGAAACCACAAAAGTACCTCGTTGCTGGACGTAGTGACGGTTCGGGATGAAGTAACCAAAGGCAAAATCCAGCTTCCTTGTGATTCTCTGAGAGAAAATTAGGTGGAAGGATTCTATGATGTAAATCAAGCATTGCAGCAGCATGAGATCTTCCAGAATCAAATGAGCCAAGTAACTGAGAGTAGCACCAATATTAGCATCAAAACCACAAACTGTCAGTTAATTTGTTTACTAAGGCAAAAAGTGAGAGACAAGATCAAATGCTTTTACTTAAAGCAGTAACTTGCATGTAAAAAGCACAAAAATAGAATGAATGACTGATTAGCAACATCTAAAAAATTCGGAAACTAGTTCGAAGTGTTCGTGGATAACCATTCCACCACTTATACTTCTCTCCTAGGCATTTTTCTATATCCCTGCCTCCACAAGACCAGGCTGCCATATATCAAGATCCAGCTATATTCTACTGAAAATAAGATCTCAAAATTCTCCAAAAGCAGCCTGAAAGCTGCTTCCAGCTTCTAGCTTATTTTAATTTTTTTTCCAGCAGAAGTAGGAAAACAAAACACTCGCTGACTGCTTTTTTTCACAAAAGCTGGAAAAACACTTTTTTGTAGGGATTGCAAACACCCGCTAAGAAATGAATGAAGGACATGCATTTTATTAGTGGTTAATGATATCCAAATGAAATAAAACACCAGAAGGTCCTCTGAAATATCTTTATCTAGCTGTTTGTGAAGTTACGAAATTCTAGATGGCAATTCATCGATATTTTGAATTTTGGACAGGACTCTTCAAAAAATTATACCAATGCACTAAGATATTCTCATCTTAATCATACAATAATCAACACAATCTAAGTATCTCATGATTGCATATTTTGGCTATCAAATCCAAAATTTCCTTTCATTCACCAAATTTCAATAGGAGTTTTGATACAGAAAGGAAATCCTTAGACACAAATCCTTCACGAACCTCAAATAGAAGAACCCCCAAGCAATAGATATTTGATGCAAAGGTGCAGCCGTTCTCATTGACCAGCTCAGGACTGGTATACCACTTTTCTTCCAGCGTCAAGCTCACGGAGTCTTGCAATGCCTGTGATGAATTAAGCGCATTACGGGTGAACAATTTGTAGTGGTTCTTAATTTCTGTTGTAGGATTGTGCTCTTCATCTGCAGTGTTGCTAGGATTCCAGATGGTCAGTATTATCTACATTGGCAGCATTAACGGATACAGCCTTCCTGCCAGACCTTGATGGAAATTGGGGCCACCTCTGAATAAAATTCATATCTTCACCTAGTTTCTGCTTTTTCACAGAATGGTTGTCCAAGGGAAGCATGCTACGATGCATTGGCCTCTTTTCCTTTCGATTATGATTTGACTGGCGAATATCTTGATCTATAACATTGTGTGTGACCCCTCCACATACAGAAGATCCTAGATAGATCACCTGGTTTGATCCCGACAGCTTGAAGCAGGAAGGCCTTAAGTCTCGAAGGGAAAATCCACGAGAATGAGAAATATCCACAAGATCGAGTATCTGTCTGAATATACGCAGTTTCTCGTGTTTATTTGCCATCTTTCCACTAGCTTCCAGCCATTCTCGTAAACTTATTCCATCACCAATACTTCTAGAACTAACTGTATTCCGTGGTTCAGAAACACCTTCAGGAAGAAGTAAAACAGGCTTTGCACTCAAACTTAAAGGTGAAACAGAATTTGTTGAACCAGCAATGCCAGACTTAGGATGCTCCCGCTCCCCCAAATCGGCACCAGATCCTCTGCAAGCTTGGTTTTTATGTATTACTCCTTTGCCTCTCAATGTACTTTTTATGAAGTACTCTGAAAAGCCAGATTTAGATAGAATTTTTGTCCGCATGCCTCCAGGTGAATACAAAACATCACCTGAAGTACCTTTATCATCATTGCTCAATAAATTTTCCACGACAGCATTATGATTGTGTTTAGGTAAAGGCTGATTTTGTTCTATTAGCTCAGAAAATAAATTGTTGCCCTTGTCCTCCCAGGCACTTGAGGCTGCCTGACCTTTTCCTTTGCATCCAGCTTGTCCATGAAGGTTGCTGATTCCTGATCCACCAGCTATAGGATAGAAATTCTGCCACATGTTTCGCCTACTTGGAATTCGCTCTCTATTGTTAGAAGCACCCACAAAAGTCAACTTTTCCCCATCAACATTTCTCAGAGTCAACTCTTCAACCATGACCCCGGTATCATCCATACAGCGAGGACTGGCACTTGCATGTTCAGAAGAACCAATTCTGTCCAGGTCTTTAGCAACCAAAATATCTGAATATCGATTTTTTGAGTCCTCAGGATAATCATCCACACCAGGTGTAACCATTTCATTTGATTGCAGCATGTTGGAGCTGCCTGGTTTCAATGAGAATTCATTCTCTTTACTTTGTATGTGTGTGCCATCAACAGGTTCAGCCACCTCATCAACTATTGCTTCGTCCATACTGCCTCAGATGCTCTCATTTAATCATATAAATTGATTGTAACTGTAAATAAAGCTCACACCATCAGGATCATATATATATATATATATATATATATATATATAAAAATAAATTCAGAAATAATTTAGGCAAATGCAAATTATAAAGGAAGAAGATAACATCAACAACAGAGACAATTAAGATACTACTAATATCAACACACTCCTTTTTAATATATTTCGTATTGTCCTTATATGAGTGAAGACCAAAGAGCAGTTGAAAGGGTGGAATAAACCCCACAAGAACTCCGGAAAGAAGCATGTGTAAAATATTCATGCTATACAAGGATAAGTTAACAATAGGACCCTGTAAATACCAAGCAGAATTTTAACTTTTTCAATGTAAACAATAGACGCAGAAGGCAAATAGAATCATGATGCTGATTGTACAAAGTAGAATCAAAAGAATCACTCTCCTAGATGATTTAAACCTCCAATACCTTAGGAGAGCATATTTTACTCTAACATCAACAACTGACAACCAATAAGAAGCATGCCGTGACAGCAATTCATGCTTCAGCACTAACCACACAAGAAAACTGGAAACAGCAGTTTTAAAAGCAAACAGAACAGCATTCACATGCAAGGGGTTGCATATTGGGAGAGACAAATAGAGTACCCAAGATAATGAAATCCAAATCCGAAATCAAGAGGAAAGCATAAATCCAAACCCCAGATTTCATTTCCAATTAGCAATTGAAGGAAAACAAATGCACCATTTCCAGATAACCCGCTGTTCTACTTTCTTCCACAACCATTATTCGAGCTTTCGGTAGAAATATTACCACAAAAAAAAAAATCCCAAGCATAATAAAATCCTGAATTAAATTCCCATTGTCAAAGCAGAACCCACCAATCAGAACATATAGCTAATCACTGATTACACTTTCAAGCCATTAAACAAGAAAGGGAAACACAAATTCAACAATTCTTCAATCAAAAAATAAACAAAAAATTCGAAACTAAAGCAAGACATTGGGCCGGGGCGTACCGGAAAGATGAAATTGAGCGAGAAAATGAAGAGAGATGAAGAAAATGAAGAGAGATGAAGAGGCTGCAATATGAAAGGGGTAGAAAAGTGGGGAAAATTGTGAGCCATGGAAATAAAAAGCCCTAGCAATGATAAAGATTTAGAGGTGGTGGGGTTTCAGTTTGTTATGAAAGTATGGGAAGTAAGAGAAGATTTATGGGACTTACCTCAAATGGCAAAAAATATCTCTCCCAGCCAGACAACACAAACACAAAAACACACACAACACACACTGATCTGAGATTAAGAAAGTACTAATGATAATAAAGAAGATTAAGGTTGTCTCAGTTCGCTAAGCCACTCATCTAATGTTTGTTTAAGTTCTAGTCGGGTTTTAATATTGGGTTAAAACAAATGTTTATCTGGGCCATCTCACTGTACATTTTGGTGTATTTTCTTTTATTTTTTTTCGTTTTTTTGCTAAATATTTCAAATTTGATATACTAAAATTTCGATTTACGTCGTCATATGTGATTGTATTCAAAATAATGCTACACATAATTCGTGTGTGTATATATATATATATATAAATATACGTGCTTTAGATAATCAATCGATCAAAATTATTGTATAATAACTTAAGGTTGTTACTTTTGGTTTTTACGTATTTTTTTGATTTGATTTTCATTTTATGTTTGTCTTGAAAGGTGGAAGTGCCTTAATCGAAAGACTATAAATTCTTTTTTTTTTTTTTTGGATAGCAAATCATATTAAATTTTGGTACATAGTAAACTAGAAAAAGAAATTCGTAGCTCGTAAAAATTGTTGATTTTTTGACTTAAATTTTTAGTTAAGCAAAATTAATTTTGAATTATTTTCGATTAATTTTGTCATTCATTGAATTAAATTATTTGATTTGAAAGACTGCAGTTTTGTCTGAATAATATATATGATACGACGCTTGGGAAAGTGGCAGTGCATCGCCCACGTCCATCAAACGTACCAAATATCCAATGGGAGCTAATCCCACGTCATTTCACGTGGCTATTCATGGGGCCACACATTCTACTCGCCAGCCCATTGGCTGGTTCACGGCCACGTCATTTCAACAAATTTAAACAGTTAATTTCTGCCAGTCTATAATAAAAGCACGGGTACTCATTTCATCAAACTTTGTAAAATTTGTTAGATGATCCATTTTTATGTTTATTTAAACAAGTTCAAATTATCCATTTTAATATTCATTTTAAAATCTTGAGTGCTAAAAAAATATTATTACAAATTAGAAACTTTCATATTATATTTTCGTTGCACACACATCGAATATGGTCCAATTACTAGTATTTAATAAAAATTAGAAAGTTTATGTGTTTGATTTTTTAAAAGCAAAAAAAAAAAAAAACTTACAATATCTCTTTTGCCAAAACTCATCAAGACGATGTCTAACTTGATCACCTCAACTCCATCAACAGGACATTCTTCAATGGACCGAGTGCAGTCCCACAAATACCTTCAGTAATCCAAATTTAACCATACCTTATAAATTATTTTTCTTTATCAAATACATATGAAAATGTGGCTAAATCTAGACCATTGAATGCACAGTTTCCCTCCATCAACATACTAGTGAATAAGCCACATCCTTCATTAGATCAGGTATTATTCTCCCACCACCAACTCATAATATCCGGACAAGTTTCTAACATCATAATGTTACGAGGCTTGATGACTCCAAGATCCGCCAAGTAAAACCCCTCACATGCTAATGCATCTATACGAAGAAGAATGCACATTCTTACCATATCATGTTTCATCTCATATTCCATTTTATGAGATGCAACCTAAAAGGAGTTGAAGAAAATAAAAGAAACACAATAATAAGAAACCTTTCTAGGCCCCAACTAGTAAGTTAAACACACCTGCAATAACTTTTACCAGCTACAGGTTGCAAAATGCAACTATAAAGTGACGTTTCTTACACATTCTGCAAATCCAGGAAGAAGGCTAAGGCTAAGAAAGTTAGGACAGTCACACAGTATACACACAATAACTTCCCCGTCCTATGAACATAAGAGGTAACGCAGGGGGAGATTATAGTTCAAACTGCACAAAAGCTACATTGCATCTACCTTAGAAAGTCATGATTATGTCTGGCCGAAGAAAGGGTCCTTTTCCTTTTCATATATCTCATACAGCTCCTCATGGTAACGAGTAGCGAGCATTTTACATTGGCTGAGGACTCCTGGGCATTTTCGTTTCACTTCAGAGACGGATTTTCTCAGCCGGCGCTCCTTATCACCATCAATCAGATACTTAGCCAATGCTCTCCCGCTGAAGTAGATTTCACATAAATAGTTAGAATTAGAACCAGATTAGACATGTAGTGGATAAAAACAATAGGACATTTAAAGTCAGATGTTCAAATGTCAAAACACATGAAGCAAAATATTGAATTGAATAATGATATGGAAATAACTTCTGAGGGGATATTTGTAAGTTTCAAATCAAAAGGGGAAATCACAATTAAGGGAGGCCGATAACGTTTGCGTGCATGAGCACAGACACACACAACATCTGTACGTACATACATATATACGCACACACATCTATATGCGTGTGTGTGTGTGAGAGAGAGAGAGAGAGAGAGAGAGAAAGATTGCAAAAATGGGATGGCTGACGTGCTAGTGATGGGGCCATACCTCTCCAAATCAATAGGGTTAAATCTTTGCTGTCTATAAAGAGTACATACGGCATTTAAGCAAAGTTCAGGATCCTTCTGGAAGTCCTCCAGCATCTCAGCCACAAAGTCCCACTTTCTTTTACTTTTAAGGGTTGCAACAAGTTTATCCATGCAGGAGTCTGAGCATGACTCATCATCTGAATCTATGCAATCCCCATCATTTAAGCCATTGTAAAACCTCTGCGGCTGAGTTATAGTTGACTCAAGAACTGGATTTTCCTTCTCAGTTGGTACACCATCCTCATTGCTTCGTTTACTCTTTTTGACCAAATTTATGTTAGAATCCTCTTTACATTCTGTTCTGTTTCGCTTATTATTGTTGCTGGAGGATGGACTGTGAGCAAGTTCCTCAGAAATCATCCTGTCCTCACCCATATCAGCATGTGTTTCTGGAATGTAGGGTGGTCCACTTGGGTTTGTTTCATCATCACTATCATATATCTCAATTATATCTTCAGCAGCAAAAGATGAAGTCGCCATTTTAATAGGAGAAATGCCACTAGCATGTCGACCTGCAGTATATGCACAGAAATCTTGTCACATTGCTAAGTCTTTCATAAAGCTCAGGCTTCACAGAAGTCAGACGAACCATGAAAATCCAAACCAGGAAGGAGACTAGGTGCAACTGGTGAGGATAAAAAAAAAATGAGCCAACCACAAGACTAGGTGGTAGCTTTGAGCAGAGACGAGCTTCACTCTCTATAGCTTTTTGTGGTGACACTATGATACCCTCCAAGAAAGAGAAACTCCAGAAAGAAAAGAGAAGAGGAAAAAAGTCCTCACCGAACATATTTTCTTTGAATTCTATTTTATATAGATAGTTAGAAGTTCACAACAAATCTGGAAAATCCATCAAAATGCTCTGCATTTTTATAGAAAGAAATTCTGAAGTCCGGCCACCATGGCATCTTCATGTTCGGCTTTCAGTAGAAACAGAGTCAATTATTTGTGCATATCAACAAGAAGAAAATTAATGAAAGATTGCTAAAAAAGATCCCCAGCTTTCATCAAAGGTGGCAACTCATATCAAGCCACATTGAGCAACTTCTATCACTAAAATATTATGGTTCAATTAATTAGACCTGAAAATAACCGGTTAAAATGGAACTTGTTGCTGCACAAAGCTCCCATTTATGACAAAAGATAACACTGTATTCCCATGAGTATGTTAAATTGAAGAATGAAGCAGGATGGTGGATTTGCCAGGCTGGTATTAAAACAGAGTAAGAAACTATCAGATCTTGTATTAGAATTTACACAATATGATTATTTAAATTCAACCCTACTCAAACTAAAAACTTTTTAATCTAGAGTAAAATTTAATTGAACTCCGGGAATGTTTTTAAATTTGAACTCAAGCATGATCTCTTAAAACTCTAAGCAGTTCTATTTTTTAAAAGCAACCATCAGGTTAAAAATCCTTTTCTCCTAATGCTGAACTTAAAATAGAACTGAGACCAATGCCTATACATTGCACTTACTGATTCATGAGAACTGAATAAAGCATCAGACTTCCATGTGTATCTCAAATATGGAAAAAATAAAATAAAATAATATCTGCTAGAAGTTGGTAAAACTCAATCCATAAGCTCACGAGAATGAAAATTTTAAGATAATTGGATGCTGCAGCCCTTTACCATCAATACCTGATCGCTTTATCTCTTTACGTTCTTTGTCTTGGCCAGTATTATTAATTTCCACTTGAGGAGGATCCCAACCAGATTGTGAACCAGGAAAAGTCTGAACCGTATTTGCAGCATCCTCTTTTGCCAAGGAGGACTCACCCATGTTTCCCCCACCTTTAGTCGTGCAACAGACAGGTTATTCTTATGCGAAACAATTTCTAAAAAGCTCATATTAACTCATGTTGATTACATAACATACGTAATAAGATGGTGACAATGAGAACAATTTCAAGACAGATTCATTTCCAGAAATTGACATTGATTCTCCAAAATCTTAAAAACAAAACTTTAATGCTCAAATTCTGCAAAATAAAATTCAAGAATAACTAGAAAGGCTATAGCACGCCCTGGAAAAGATCCTTCAGATAATGCAGCAAAAATGCCTCCAACAAAAGTGAAATATGAGTCCAAACATTTTCACCTCTTCTAGAATAGAATATGATAAGAGAATTTAAAATGAAAACTGAGTTAAAAAGCCATAAAAGTGTTTCCAGATATGGAGTACTTAAATGGAACAGGGTACAGATTATCTTTCTGGCGTAAAAAGATCCTAAAATACCAAAACTTGAAAGACAGAACAGAGATTATGGCACTACAAAATACTCACTTCCAAAGAAAGTTAAAAACAGTTTAAGACCAAAAGAAACAATAAATATCCAAACAACTGAATACATCATGCATGATAATTCACGTTTTTCACAAATACCTTTCTTTGACAATCCAATGCCTCCAACCCCAGTAGAATTACAAGTGGAGCGCGCCCCAGGTGACACGACAATATCATTTTCAGCATCAACATTCCTTCCCTCTCGTCCACTGCCACTTCCCAAACTAACCCTTTCATCCTTAGGATCAAGAAATTTCACATTTGGCCCCTTCTCTGCAGCAGCTGGCTTGTCCATGTCAACCACTAAATTGCCAAGATCTTCCACCTTAACATTCAAAATATTGGCAAGCTCCTCCTCTACTTTCATGACCCTTGGCTCCAAGCTCTCGGCCCTGCTTTTGTAAAGTTTAGCCATCTTATCAGACTCCAGTTTTTTTACCATCAATTCCTCCGCATTCTGAATAACCTCAATATTGTGGCGCTTTAGTTCCTCTAAGACCTGATCAGCCTCCAAATTTTTACGCCTCAACTCCTCCGCTGTCTGATCAGCAGCCAATTTATCCCGCCTCAAAATCTCAATCTCCTGTCCCAATTTCACAATCTTTTCATCGGAGCATTTAAGTTTCTCCTGATATACTCCGGCCAAACGCTGACTTTCCAAGTTTTTCTTCTTCAACTCATTGTTTTTCTCATTTAATTCCAATATTAACTTGTTCTTATCATTCGCCATCTTGGTGTTCTGCTCGCACACCCTGTCGTAACGCTCTTCGGCCCTTTTCACCCTAGCACTAGACACCCTTTGCTCCTCTCTCAACCTTGTGATTGTCTCAGTCAACTCCTCGCATTTCCTCTCACTCGTTTGAAACTTCTCCTCGAGTTTAAGCTTTTCAAGCTCCACCAAGCTCTGAGCTTTCTCCAACAAAAGGACCTCTTCTTTAACTGAATCACGGTCCCTTAGGAGATTTTCCATCTCCATTTTCATGTTCTTCTCGCGGTCCATTAATATGCTCTCGACCTCATTATACTCGCATTCACGAAATGAGTGCCTAATGACTTTGATCAGCTGTGAAATGGGTATGCTTTCGCTGATTGCGGAACTCAGTCCCTCAGAATCTAAAGAACTCATTTTGCTGAAATTTTCAACAATATGCAGCTCTTCTTCAAATGGGTTTGTAACTAATTTGCCTATCCTGCATGCAACAGAGGTTTCGAGGGTTCAGAACCCAGCAAAATATGCTGTTTTCACAAAATTCGACAGAAATAAGAATATGAACTTTTAGGCTTACCAGGACCGTCTGAATTGAAAATCTCGAACAAGATATCCCGAAAAAAGCCTCACCAACTTTGGGGCAGCAACCAAGAGAGAAGAAAATAGTGGAGCTTTGGAGTTTGGGGTTTTCTTGAAAAGGGCCTCAAAGAAGCTTAGTTATTTTGGCGAAGGACTCAGGGTGGTTACTGGTGAAATGGAGGTGGATGTACGCTTTGTGTGAGTACTTAAAAAAATGCTCGTCGCCTCTTGTGTGACTCTGCGTGCGTGCGTGCGTGTGGGGGGTGGAGAAATTGTACAGCGCAATAATGGCATCCACAGTGGGGATATGCAAGGTCACTGGGGTTACTACACTGGAGAGACGGATTGGGAATTCAAGTTACATTTCAGTGAAATGCTCGTTTTCCAAAATATCTCGTCGCAAAAAAAAATAAAAATAAATAATAATAATAATAATAATAATAATATATTTAGTCGAGTAATTTATAAAAGACTTAATTACAGTTTTCATCCTATAAATTAGACTCTTTTTATTAAATTTCATCCTATAAATTTGATAATTACATATTTAATCATGTATGTTTGTTTAATTTGATATATTTGATCCTGAATTGACATATTTAGTCACATATGTTGGTTCAATTTGACACATTTAGTCCTAAATAGGACGGGACTGTATTTGAAAATTTAAGACCAAATATGTCAATTTAAGACCAAATGTGTCAAATTGAACTAATATACAAGACTAAATGTGCAACCATCAAACTTATAAGACGAAATTTAAAAATAGGATCTCACTTACAAAACTAAAAGTATAACTAAACCTTTATAAAATTTAACTGGTTGAATAGATGGATCAGATATTCTTCTGCCAACGAGTATTTTTTTTTTAACGATTACATAATTATTACTATTTAAAAAATATAGAAATACAAACCAAAACAAAATTGGTAGCAAATCAAATCCATTTAAAACTTCATTTCTATAGCTGAATTAGGCTTTATCAGTGTAAACGAGTAACTTTTTCAAGGATGTTTTATTCTATTTTGCAATTTAAAGATGTAAATTAGGGTTTGTTGCTAATAATTTGCAACAAAAGAGCGTAAAATGCCCAATTCCTATATGACGACACATATCAATATATCACGTATGATAAGCCTTGAAAATAGCAATGGGGGGTGGCATTCCGAATAAGATCACTTATTGCAAAATTGGTATTTTATTTTTTATCGCACAATACATATTAATATTATATTTATAAAATTATTTTTAAATTATACACTTAATTTAAAATATGTATATATTTATGTAATAAAATAAAAACTAAAAAATTCGATTTCAAAGTATGTTGTCAACTTGTCATTATTCACTCGACTTTTGCCTTGACTCTTGATTCACTTCAATTCGAAACGTCAAAAAGAGGTAACGTGAGAAATTATTACTTTTGAAAAAACTTATTTAAAGAAAAACTTAAAAGAGAAAAACATTAGTAACTAGAGGTTAAAGATTGCTATGGAATTATCTATTAAAAAGGATGGATTAACAGTGCGTCTCACAAAGAAACGAAAATAGAGAGAAAATAAAATAGGAATAAAGAAAAAGAAAAGAAAGAAAATTGATGAATTTATATTTTCTCACGTTTGTTTGAATAAGAGAAATATAAATGAAAATAAAATAAAAAAAGAATTATAATTTTTTCATTTTATTTTTCATCTCATTTTGAGATGAAAAAATTTGATGGGCTCGTGCCATCTTTTTCTTTGTTTCAAATTTTCGAACCCGCAACCAAATCAAGGAAACCAAAAGAGTTGATTGAATTGAGGATATCTCGAACAATTTGTAATTAAACACACACACACACACACACACACACACAAAGAAAAAGGAAGACAAAAAGAGTCTCGCACTTCATTAAATTAGTCAAACGATTTAGAGCCTGTTTGGATTTTTAAAAAAAAAAAAAAAAGCATTTCACAGTTAGAAATTATGTTTGGATGAGTTTTTTACAAAAAATCGAAACAAAAAAATAAATAAATAAAAACTAACTTTTTTGAAAAGTTATCCCAAAACAATTTTAAATAAAAATATTTTTAATTACTGTATCCAAGTACAAAACTGTTTGACATAAACAAAAAAACTTTACTATAAAAAACATCATTAGAGAAATATTTTTTTAAGCCCATTCAAATCGGCCTTACATTACAATAAAGCTACAAACGCTATTCATGAGCTTATGCCACTTTTATTTTTTCGGTTGAATCGGTCTCTCTACCCGTACAGGCGATTAAGTTTTACTTTATGAATCAGAGGTCTATAATTCGAAAAGCTTATCATAGTATTCATTTTAATTTTACAATAATAGACTAATAGTAACAAATTAATGATGCAGGTGCTATCAAAATTAATTGTACACCAAAAACCCGTCGCTTTGTCCCAATGTTTCTAATTAAAATGAAACATAAGAGACAAGAACGATTCAATAAAGATAAATGCCAGACAATTGTAAGCTATGTTTGGTTTTATTTTGAAGTGTTTTGGGATTAGTATTTTGCGGAAAAATATTTTGATAGTGGATTGGAAGAATTTCAAGAAAATAAAAGTACGTTTGATTTTGTTTTTGAAGAAACAAATTTTGTTGTCGATGTCTTTTAGGCTATGTTTGGAACAAAGATTTTAGTGAGGAAAAGTGGAAGAAAAATGGAAATGATCAAAAATGAAAGTATAAATTACTATCATTTGAAACACAGAAAAAAAATTTCATTCTATTTTTCTTACCAAAATCTTAGAACCAAACGAAGGATTAATGTAAGCTTTTGTCTTGTTAGTGATGTCACATCAAAAATTTAAATTATTATATTTTATAATGATAGGCGTATATTAATTAAAAATGTATATTTATATTTTAAAAATGATTGGAAGATATAAATTATATTTTTGATTGATCTAATGATTTGAAATGATTATAATTTTTTTAATAGTATTTTGAAAAAAAGAAATGAATTCTAAATAAATATTTGGTATTTGTTTTGGGAGTTGAAAATCATTTTTCCAAAATGAAACCAAACACTACCTAAAGGAAAAAGATTAAGCTAGACTCTTTGTGTTGGTTTTGATTGTAAAGCCATTCTTATTCGGATTTTATTTAGTAAAGCAATCAAAGATATTATTGCAAGTCAACTAATTATGAATCAATTAACAATGACCAGTTAACACTTTACAAATAATTAACATTGCACGATCAAATAATAAAAAAAGGAAATTACGTCAACATCATTTGAAATATAATATAATTACAAATTAGTTTATTTATTTTAAAGTTATAAATATTCCTTTAACATTTAAAACCTTCTTATAAATATTAATAAACGCCCACAAGATAACATTCTTTTAACCATAATACTCAATCTTATCGTCAAAAGATGTATCTCATCGAACCCGACAAAATACCCCATCACGAAGAAATTTCACTTTGTAGCACCATAACCAACACTTGATATTACCATCTATATTCTGATACCGCTTCTATTTTTTTCTTTAAAATTAACTCATATATAACTTTACCATCTTGAACTTATCAAGAAAATGCAAATTTTATCTCAAAATTCAACCGAAAACAACAAAAATACAACTTACAATCATATCGCACCTTCATACAGATAAATTTTGTTAAACTAATATATAACTCAAGAAGGTATTTATAATTATTAAAGTAAAAAGAACTAATTTATAATTTTATTATACCTTAATAGTGTCAACATAATTTGCTCTTCAAAAGCGTCCATGCCTTGAACTATGCTTATTGCTGAACCTCGGATTACCATGTTATCTAATAATGTTTCGTGAAATGCCGCCCGCTTTACTATATACACATGAATTTAAGAGGGTCAAACTTGTAATCGCTACTAAAAATCCCAATCGGCCAGTAATTTCCCTTAACGAAGAGAGTTGAAACCTGTCCAGAACTGCAGATACCAGGCATGGAGCATCAAACTATCCAGTTGACGGTCAAAAAGACGCTTACAGATCTGAAAACCTGTATCTGGACAAAAATCATCACCCCGCATCTGCTTAATATCCAAAAAGAAAAATAGCGATACATATTTAAAAATTATTATTCCCATCTCATCATCTCATAGTGAGCTAGGCTAGGAAATGAACCCATGAATTGCAGCAGCAGCATTCCATTAAAACAAGCAAATAAACAATGTCCTCGCTTAATTTTGTAGCCTATGTTTGGACAAGAATTTTGGTGAAGAAAAGTGAGAGGGAAATGAAAAAGATCCAAAATAAAAACATAGAGAACTATCATTTGAAATAAAGAAAAAATTTTCCATACTATTTTTTTTAACTAAAATCCTACAACAAATCGGAGGGTAAGGGGAAAAGGAACAGAAGAGAAAGTGATGCATAATACAAGAAAAACACTCTCGTAGCTGAAGAATCTTGTTCTTGTGTACAGCAGGAAAATTGGGATACATACATACAAGGTCATATGGAATTAAAGGATTCAAAGCTCAAAAATGTGAAATACAAACTCCAATAACCAGATAAACATCTTTTACCCAACTAATCCTCATCGGAAGAAACCTTCTGCTTCTTCCACTTGTATGCTGCTTCCAAAATTTTAAGATTTGTTGTCTGTGTCTCTTCCGGGAAGAGATAGTCAATATACTCCTCATACCTGCAGGGTATTGAAATATCAGAACAGGTTGACATGGTAAATATAACACATGCTGTACTGGGAACAAAGACAAGATGCAGCTTAAGAAAGTAAAACAAAAAATGCAAATCATGATACTAAAGAATTGATGATCCCTTTTATATTTTAGCTAAGTTTGACAAGTGCTGGTAAATACACTCCAAATCACGAAGAGATATAGCAGAATCACCACAAACAACCAAGAGGCATCATAAGCCCATGGAATGCAAACAAAATGTCGCCACAGCCACATTCGTTTTCCATTGTCAAAAGAATCAATCATTACTTCCAATGGTTTGAAGTAGGGGTAGCAAGAAACGGGTGTGGAACCATGAGTTAACCCAAGCAACTAGTTCTGGGTTGGGTTGGGTCGGGTCGGGTCTTAAGATATTATTAATTGGGTTCAGTCAGGTAGGAGGAAGAGTAAAATTCAACAATCTAGAAAAAGAAGAAAAATCTCATAAAATTCTTGTACTTTTTGACAAGTTTCTAAAACATACTTCTGTTTCTTTCATTATATATGAACTAAACAATAGTGGGTTGGATTTTGGCAGTTTTGTAGGTCTGTCGGTCTCTATTATTATACCAACTCAAAAAATCTAAGATCTGATAATTTTATGAAAGGTCAATATCACGTTTTTCTTCTATCTTATAAAATCCTAATACATCCTTTCACATCCAACTGTTATCAAATAAGCAAAAGCCAAAGGAAGATAGACAGAAAGCAAGTATGATTTTTCTTTTGAATAAGAGCAAAAGATAAGGTCGAATGCATACCCAGCAGGACCATCCTCAGTCTCTATGTGCCTTCTCTTCTTGAGCTTCTTTGGCAGCTTAACACGCACCAGATCAACATCACCAAGCTCACCAAAGCTGTTTTCCATGTTCAACCACTCTTCCAGAAGCATCGCCCTTTCCTCTTTGAGCTCAGGAGCAGTAGTTCTGAAGTAGCTGAGGGCTCTTTCAAACACAGCTGATGAACAGAGGAAACAATTGAGGTCTAGTTTTATACAAGGAACAAGATAATGGAAAACATGACACATCTGTAAGATTTTATTCTCACCTCTGGCACGCTGAAGGCATTCTCTCTTCAGTTCACTTTCAGACAAGTCTGCATCCTGCAAGCCCTCTTCCATAGCAGATGCCTCAAACTTGGCATAACTGATCCACACCTTCAAGTGCTTTGTTCGGTTCAAAAGCCTCTCATAAAGTGCTCTGGTTCTTTCATATTCAGCCTCAGATATTTCGAAGTCAATATATGCCTGTCAAATAGATAGAAGATTAATACACATTTCTTTTCTCAAATTTACAATAGAGCTACAGAAATAGTGCCACTAAAAGGAGAAAATATCAGATCCTATAAATAAGCAAAGTTTGAGCCAGCAACACAAAAAATCCAAGAAGGATATTAAACAAAAAGATAAGATGAACCGGATTTGATTAGATAAATGTGTACTCAGCAAAGGCTTGGCCGTACATGAGTAAAGCAAACAAAGAGTTAAAGTATAACTATGTATATTTTCCAGATAAAATATTCAGTGGATCAAAGTTTCAAGTTAAGCATTTTAATTAGATGGATTAATTGCAGACAAAATTGAACATTAAGCCAATGCCCCATACCGGAGCCAACCAAAACTGAACAATAAATATGAAATTCAATGGATCAAAATTAATGTTTGAAAGATGCAATGATCCAAGTACCTTCCACAATAGCTCGGGCATGTCCAGTGCAGGTTGGTCAATTGCAAGCTCAAAAAGAGCCCTGGCTCGCTCAGTTTCCGCCAAGGATCTCTCCAGCTCAGCAAACTTCGACCATGCATAGCAGTTCTCTGGCGACCACTCCAAGTACTTTTCATACAGTTTCCTACATCGTTCTATATTACCAAGCTGCAGCTCTATCTCAATGTACTTCTTAAATATCTGTTCATAAAAAAATAAATTCAGAGTATAGTTCATGAAAAGACCAGCAATAAAAATAAAATAAAGCAGTGAAGTTCAAAATCAACTTATGACATACCTTATCTTTGGGAGCCATACCAATTGCTGACCCCAAAATTCGTCGAGCCCGATCAAGATTTAACTGACGTATTTCGAACTGTGCAGCCATCAGCCAAATCTTTGCGAATGAAAATTTTTCATGAGGAATCATCTTTAGGCACAAGCTGTTTGATTTAGAAATAAGTTAGGAAGCTAACTAAGGATTAGTTCATACAAAAAGAAGTCACAATTGACACAATCAAGCAATTCTATGACCCCACAGCATGTAATTAGCGTTATTTTGATTGACTTCATTTCCAAATAGTAGCATAAAGAATCTGAAACACTGCATCAGAATTTCAAGTCTAATATAGAAAACAACATTCCACATAGAATATAATAAATGCTTCACCAAATATTAAGTTATAGAGTTCATCAAAATTTACAATAGCTTTTGTAGTATTAATGGTATTCTGAAATATAGATACAAAAAATAATTTCAATGAAAGCTCACTGGTTGAGATATTCCAAGAGCGTAAAATCAATATACTATACTGCATATCCTGATGTTCATCAATCTAATGTGCAGAAGATCACTATAACAAAGTGTGCTATCCTACCACTCCACAAATACAGCGGAAATTCTTTTGTAAAAGCAAATTCCCATGACATGAAAAGCCTTCAGGGTATCTATTAGTGATACAGTTTTGGAAGAATGAAAAAACTTCATCTCAAACACATTAAGAAAACAAAAATTCTTCTCAAACACATTAAGAAAACAAAACTTCTTCTCAAACACATTAAGAAAACAAAACTGCTTCTCGAACCCGTTAAGAAAACAAACATATATATATATATTGTTACATAAAATACTTCTCTGTACATACTTTTGTTTACAGTAACATAATATCCAAGTATTGGAAAGGGTTCATGTCGAAATTTCTTTCATCATTCTGTAACAAAGAAATAATGAGAACATAACTAATTCCATTTAAAAATGCAAGTTTCAATTTTATCCTCATTTCATTTCAGTGGAAACGCATCTAGTCTTTGAACCATACCGATATCATTGCATAGAGAAATCAGACAACTATCCATTTTGAGAAAATGAAGCCCAACAAACTGTTGACAACAGAAAAGGATGCAAATGAAATTCCCTGTTACATCAGGGTAAAATCCCTCTATAGCCTGCATACATTTGTTTTGTACAAGCTGATACCATTATTTATGAACGAAAATACAGAAAAAATCGCCCCACATATGGATAATTAAGTATGTACAATCTTACTTGTATACATCTCTTGTTCGATCCACATCCTGGGCATCAAGTTCCTCGTACAAAACATAATTAATCCTGAAGACAACACAAATGCAACAAATCGGCAAAAATTAATATATGAACAAATCAATCATAAGCAATGCCTTCCCATAACACAAAATATGGCATTATCTCACTCAAAGCATTGAGCTTACCACAAGTATATGTACCGCTGCCAATATC
The DNA here is from genome assembly GCA_026212405.1 of Petrea volubilis. Lineage (NCBI taxonomy): Eukaryota > Viridiplantae > Streptophyta > Magnoliopsida > Lamiales > Verbenaceae > Petrea > Petrea volubilis. The sequence continues at coordinate 9,960,805 of CM047879.1, forward strand.
GCTTCTCCTGAGCGGGAGGGATATTTGCAATAGCCCTCTCATACACATCCTCAATCCTTTGTTTATCCCCACAACTCTCTTCTAACCGAATGTAATCAAACCACGCATCATAATTAAGTGGATTCTTCCTAACCTCATCCTCATACTGAAATCTCCTCTTTCCAACAATAGCATCCTCAATTCCTTCCCTGTCACCATACTGTTTCTCAAACGCAACAAACTTCTTGTAAAGCTCCTCTGCTCTGCCTTTTGGAATATGATCCAATGCATACTTATATATACATCTTGCTCTCTCCGTCTCCTTGCACTTCTCCTCAAACTCTGCAAAAGCCACAAATAAATCCTCTGCTTCCTCATCATCCCCTAACTTATCCACAGCCCTCTCGTAACAATTCCTAGCACGAGCTATCTCTCCATTTTTCATCTCGAATTTAGCAAACCTAATCCATGCACTAACCTTTGGGTGACAATCTACAAAACGTTCAAAAATTGATCGCGCCCTTTCGACTTCATTATACCTCAATTCAAACTTTATATATGAAAGCCATCCTTGCTGATCAGGCATCCATTTCATCCACCGCTCAAAAACTTGCCTCGCACCAGCCACATTCCCCAACATTTCCTCCATATGAATATACTTGTACCACAACTGATCCACTCTAGGCAACAATTGCGTCGCACGATCCCACACATTCCTCGCATGATTAACAAACTTATTCTTCATCTCAAAATCAGCATACTTCAACCACAAAGTATGGTCCCTGTAATCCACCTCAAGAGCCCGCTCCCACACCGACCTCGCACGAGTATAATCCTTCTGGGATTCTTCCCACTTTGCATACTTCACCCAAACACTTTTGTTCCACCGCACCCTTCGAATCAAATCTTCAAATTCTTTGCGCTTGCGGAGGCGATAGTCCCCAAGCTCGGTGGCATCAGTTATCTTCTGCTTGGGCGGGCGGATTTCGGCTTCTTGACGCTCGCGAGCTTCACGGAGGATTTGCTCGGCGGTTATTTGGATTGGAGCCGGGGTCTTGTTCTTGACTCGGGTTGGCCGAGGCAGCTTTACCTCGGTCTCCTTTTTCGTCAGGTAGCCCAGATTCGGATCGGAGTCTCTCGCGTTAGCCATTGCTGTGAGCTTCTGTTCGTGTGATTTACAGACTGAAATTGAGAAGAATTAGGATTTTCAGTTGCTGTTTATCCGATTGGGGGGGTGGTGATATAATGAGATGGATTTGGGTTTGGCTCAACGATGAGAAATTTGGGGGGAAATTATTGTAAGATTTGGATGAACTAGGGTTTCGATTTGTGTTTTCCCGGAAAGGGGCCCTGGGGGGCGTAAGCGAGAAAGGGCTTAGGTTTGAGGGGCGCGATTTTTATCTCGCTTGGTTTTATTTTGGATTTAAATTTATAAAATCCACTGTGTTAAATCGAATTAGCATAAAAACTCCTACGTTAAAAAAAAAAAAATTGTTTTAAAATCTTAACATTTTCTAAAATTACCACGCCACTCCTAAGGATTATTTTCTAAAAATTTTGGCACGTATTGCCAATTTTAGCCCTTATTAATAATCTAAAAAATAATAGAGGCAAGAGATAAATATAAAATAGAGGGTTCACTTTATTAATTTATAAAAACAAAAAGTTTATCTTATTAATTTTTAAAAATAGATGGTTTACTTTGGTAATTTTTTAAAAATAAAGGGTTCATTTTGTTAATTTAAAAAAAAAGAGGGTTCAACTTTTAAAGTCAATTTAGTCATGACGTGCTAAATTAAAAAGAAGAAGAAAGGATAAAGAAACGGAGATAGCTACATGAAAAAAGTGAGAAGATAAGAAATAAATAAATTAAAGGGATAAAATTAAATATGGTCCCAAAATTTATGGTATTTTTCAATTTTGGTCTCTAATTTTATGGGTTCATCAAAATGAAGATAAGTTTTCAAAATTTTCATTAAATTTGGTCATTTTCAGTGATAGGCGTTAAATATTAATGGCAAGGCGCATATGCTCCTCGCGTTAGTCACGTGCTCCTCATAGGTGATTAATAGCACACGTGCATCTCTTTATTAATTTTTAACTTCTGTCACTAAAAATAACCAAAATTGATGAAAATTTTGAAAAATTGTCCTTATTTTGATGAGCCTATAAATTTGGGGTCAAAATTAAAAAATATCACAAATTTTGGACCATATATGATTTTATCCCTAAATTAAATTAAAAAATTACAAATGATAGAAATGACAATTCATTACACACACACACACACACACACACACTTGTATGAGGGGGGTAATTGTCACGTAAAGTAGTTAAAGGTGGTAATGGTACAAAAATCTGTTTATGAGGGTATTTTATACAAAAGAAGTGGTATAACGGGGCCAAGATGTGTTTTGCGCATATATTTTTGTTCATATTAGGAAAATATTTTTGAGCAAGTAATAGTTTGAAAATTATTTTTTATTAGATTAATATTTTGGCATAAAACTCCACAAGGAGAAATAATATTACAGGAAATAATTTTTGAAGAGTAATAGCTTAGAAATTATTTTTTATTACAGTAATATTTTGGAAGAAGACTCTAGAAGTTTCAAAGACACTAATGTTTATATATTTCGGATATAGTTTGAAAGCAAGATTAATCACATCATATGCATCACACAAAATTAATCATATCTTAACAAACAAAAAAACTTGCAAAAAAATATATATATATATATATGTATATATATATATATATACACGAAGGAATAAAATAGATAGGACATACTTATTAATTACTCATCTATACTGCTATTAAAAAAATCATTTTTTTTTGTCTAAAATAGCAGTTTGTTTTGTAATTTTACAAAAATTGTCCTTCAATTATATGTGAAATAAATAGAGTTATGTAAAATTGTGATTAATTTTAAAAATTTTCATGAAATTAATTCAATTCGGATATCAAAATTTGATGTGTCAATTTTACCCTTTTAATTAGTTAACACATACAACAAATAAGTAAATAGAGAGGACAATATTGTAATATCATAATTCAATTTGAAAATCCATTTTCTTAACCTATAAACTACTTTCTCAATCATTTTGGATTTTGGAAGTTGAAACTCATTTGTAATAAAAAGTTCCTTCAAATCAATAATTAATGTTTTTAGCTCTCTCTCTCTCTCTCTCTCTCTCTCTCATACACACACACAAAAAATAATTTCTCTAATTACGTTTTTTTTCTTCTTGTTTTTGTGTTTATTTCTTTATTATGTAATTTTATTTTATATAATTATTTTATGTTTAACTTAATATTATTTAATAAATTATGTCAAATAGTTCTTAAAAAAGTATTCTTATAAAAGAAATTTAATAATGTTTTATATTTTGATCCTAAAATAATTTAAATACTAAATTAAGGTATATATTTTTAATATCTTGAACACGCATAGAGTGTAGGGCACTGCTAGTAAATAAATAAATAATATATATTGTTCTTGTTTGAATTTCGCATTGAATTTTTTTTCTAGAATTAGTTGTATTTCAGTTTTAACTAATTTCAAGAGATTTCTAACTGCTGCAAATTACGTCAAAATGTGTCATTAGGACAGGCAGAGGGTTGATCCATATTCTACAATATCATGGGTAAATAATAATATGCCGTAAAAAATACAGAAATATTTTAGAAAAAATATTTATTCCCAAAAATATATATATTGTACAAATTTATTTTTATTTTCCTCCAGATGAACATTTGAATAGAAGCAATTAAAGTGGCTCCTCTTTCCATTTTTCCGTGTTCTACAAACATTGACATTCGTCTTTCTCCGCTCCCAAATATTCAGGTAATTGATGGATATGTTGATGCAACTATTGTAAAGTATAATAAAAATGGATCCTTTTGTTTTTTTCTTTCTTCTTCTTCTTCTTTTTTTTCCCCCCTATGGGATCTCAAATTGATCAACAGAAAGTTTCTTGATCTCAAATAATATTATCATGTTATTGTAATTACTATCGTATGGATTTTTATGATACCTTCACTTTGTCCGTTAATGTTGTTTTTAGGGATGGAGCCAGAAATTCTTGTTTTCGAGTTGGGAGGGGGGAGGAGCGAGGTCAAATTTCTACAAAATATTAAAGGGATTTTTATGATTAAGGGGGTGCGAAATTCAAAATTTTTTAAAAAAATACATGTAAATTTTTAGCTTAATATGAACTTGATGAGGGGAGGGGAGGCAACCACCCCCCGCGGCCTCCTTTGGCTCTGTCCCTCTTTGTTAATTCTTTGCTATGATGCATATTTGCAGAGAATGAATGAGATATCAAAATATGCATCGGATTATGGTGATGAACATATATAAGATCTCATGAGAATTAATTTCACACAAAACGTTGTGTGTGTGTGTGTTTTCATATGTACATAAATACACACACATATATATATACACGTAAATAGGTACGTATGCATTTAAGTGCGCACACATGCAGATGCACATGATGCTGATTATTTCATTAATCTTAATTATAAGGCATATCAGGACCCTTGTGGGATTTTTGTCTGATCCAGAGTTTCCAGATCATGATTGATTCTCTCCGCTGATTATATGTGAAAGCATATATGTTTTCATCAATTATAGAATATTTTTATCTGAAAAGTAGGTTTAGTTTCAGATATTAATTAATGTATTCATGATATTAAAGGTAACAAATAACTGATCTCTTGAGAATAATTTAGTTAATACACATACAAACGACTCAAGAATATCCATAATAATCAAATTATTTTCCCTCCTTGAACAACATACATAGTCATTGAATCCATGTGTATGATATATATCACTTCGTTATGAAAGCTCCCACAAGAAATCACGCACAAATCCCAAAACATAATCAACAATTTAATTATTCATAAGTTTTATTACTGATAATTTTGGTTTTATTTTTGTCAAATGCCCAATATATTTAGGCGAGACAATATTGCTGATGTAGAAACAAAATTACTCAGGTGTGTTGTCCGAAAATTGAGTTTCCAGCAAAACTAGGACCAAAAGTGCCGATCATAGAAACTTACATGACGAAAACCTAAATAGTATAAACGAAAGAACTAAAACCCAAAACGTATCAATTTACACGACAGAAACTGCATTTTCCCTCTTGATGGATTATATATCGTTATAACTTTATCTTTCTTTCTTTGTTTTCTTTTGTTTGCATTAAGGATACCGCGCTAATTTGAAATTAGTATGATTCTAAAGTAGCACAATTAACATTATTCCACATCAAAGAGGAAGAGCTTGTAAAATTAGTTAATCATCGTGGTGAAGGTAGGCAGGAGGTAACGTAGTGCGAAGATGACGAAGCAGCGGTGGCCGGAGGGCGTAAAGACGAGTTTGGGGCATCACATGGATCCATCGAGAGAAGAAGAAGTGAAGTGGATGAAAATAGGTAACCATTCACCTCGACCTGCAGCTGAGTATCATCATCAAAACCACCCTTATGAATCCTTACAATTTTATAACTGGAGGATGTGGGATCCTGCCGCTCTAAAGCCCAAAGGAACGCAATTTAAGGCTCAGGCTCGTCTACCAGCACAAGTTTATCCTCAACGTGGATATTTGTGGTATACAGAATGGCAACTTATACGCAGTAAGTAAGTTGCTCATCCTGTGTATAACATGGTAGGATGAACCATAGCCTTCTTTTTAAATTAATAATAATAACTAACCTAGCTCAAAATTATGTAACAAAAGTTAACTAATTTTCTCTTTACCTACAGAGTTATGATCATCAAGACATGATTAATTTGATGATGACTAGAGTCCTAGCTCCACCGATACACGTGTGTACACTGCTAGCTAGTCGCTACTTGTTCTTAAAAGATAGATTCGTGAGATTGGTAGAGACAATTATTTCCTTTCCCATCTATATAGGGCCACATTCAGTACGTCTTCTTATCAAAATTCAATCCCCCCCCCCCCCAATCCCCAAAAAAAAAGAAAAAAAACCTATGAGATATTCTTCCTAAAGCTAGATTCATGAGGTCGGTAGAGACGATTATCTTCTTTTCAAATCTATATATAACCGTATTCAATGTGTCTTCTTATCAAAATTCAAATTAATAAAATGTCAAAATTCAACCACCTTTCCCTCCCCTTGGAAAAAAAATGAAAAAGGGAAAAAAAGTTTCTAATTATGCCCCTAATTTTGGGAAATTCTTATCCGCACCGGGTTCAGCCACACCATGACTAATTAGGTGGTGAGTGTTTTACACTTGCCATGTGATTGGTATACAGTTTAGGGAGAGTGACGAATCACATGATAAGTATATTAACACTTGCTATATGATTGATTGGGTGCGGCCAAACCGGGTTTGGGCAAGAATTTTCCCCAAATTTTTCGATGGCATGTATGGTGGGGTTTTGTTGTACTAAAAGATCACGAGGTGAGAAGAACATAAATAAATAAATATATATATATATATATATGTATATATACATGCTAATCAAGCGTCTTTCAGCTAACTTGATATGTGAGCTTTGTTTTGACAAGAAAAACAAATGAGGGTTTGGTTCAACATATAAGCTGCCTTCCCTTCCCCGATCAATGAGGGCTCCGTATCCATCGAAGGACTTTGGTCATCATCACAACACAAAAGAACAAATCCTTAATTAATATAACAAAATGTACTTGGAAAATTATATGCTGCTTTGATAATATTGATTTTGTATTCGTGCAAGAAATTGAGTAGTTTCCCTCTCTTGTTGCAGGAATTGAGAGTAAAGTGAAAAGGATTCTAAAACTTGCCAAAAACATAAAGGGCGACAAGGACAATAACAAAGCCGGGACCTCAAACAAGAAACCAGAACTAGTTCATCTCATTGAAGATTTTCACAAGCAATACGAGTCACTCTATTCCCTATACGAGGACTTGAGAATACACGTCAAGAACAATATTGTTAACAATGCTAACAGTGGAGATGAGGATTCTTCATGTCCCCCTTCAGATTCGGAGTCGTATTACTCTCCAGCAGAATCGAACCTTAAAAACAGCGAACCCAACGAGACTTTTAATCCGGACGTTAGCAATCAAGAACATGAAACATCGGATTTAGATGACACTATACTCAAGGATAAACTAACTTCCTCAAGTGAAGTAAAGAAGCTATCCACTCCACACTCACCGGAGTTCTCTGAAGTCGTGAAGGACCTCACAATCCGCGATCAAGAGTCGGCCCAAAAGAATGAGTTGGAGGGACAGGTGGCGAGTTTGCAGGCCGAGATAGCGTCGAAGTCGAACGAAGCGGTGCAGATGAAGGAGAAAATCTCAACACTTGAAGATCAACTTCAACATAAATGTAAAGAGAATGAACATTTTCAGATCGAAGTGGACAATTTGAACCATAAAATACGCGAATTGGAAGAAAAGTTTGCATTCGACACAAAGGGCCGAATGGATCAGGTTAATTCTATGAAGCATGAGCTCATGTCCGTGAACGATGAGAAGGCCGAGTTAGAGTTGGAACTGAAGAAGAAATCAGCAGAGACATCAGAATGTCTATTCCAGATAGAAAATTTGAGGAATGAGCTAACAAATCATGCTCTGATTGAACAGGGGAGAATGCAAGAGAAGGAGAGCTTGAGAGGTCAAGTCCATTCGTTAAGCAGCACTAAGAGCGACTTAGAAGAGCAGATAATAAAAATAAGCGACGAAGCCTATACGTGGAAGGGCGAAAAACGGGAGCTACAAGACAAGATAAAGAAGTTGCAGAGCTCCCTGTCGCAGAGCAAAGACGAATTATCGGGCCAAAAGAGGAGCTATAAGGAACTCGAAAAAGTGAAAGACGAGTGTTTGGAAATAAATTCCCAGTTGGAGAAAACGAACATCGAGTTAACGAACAAGATAGCTCAACAACAAAAGACTCAGCTTGAATTGGAGGAGGCTATGGGAAAATTGAGGATTGAGAATGAAAAAGCCCAAAACCATTGCAAAGCAAACTTCCATCACGTGGAGAGAAAGATAGAAGAGATGGCAGAGGAGTTCAGGAAACAGTACGAGGACAAGTGTCGGATCATGAGCCGGAGGATAAGGGTTGCGGAGCAGCTCCACGTCGAGCACAAAGAGTGGTACGTCAAGAACAGAGAGGCTTACGAAGCTGGACTGAAAAGTGTTAGGGATGTTTCAGTCACAGCAAACGACGTGCTCGTCTCGCTCGATGCGGTGGGGCTAAAGTTCGAGGAGTGTGCTGCTAATTTCCTCAACAGGATATCCAAGTCGTCGTGCGAACTGAAATTCGCGAAGGATTGGGTGATGAGGAAGAACAAGGCGATGGTGCTCGTGGAGAAGGATACGGATTGTTTGCTGGCGCAGCTCAACGAGAAGGAGGCGGAGATATTGGTTTACAGGGAGAAAGTTTGGAAGTCGGAGAATAAGATTAGGGAGTTGGAGAAAATAATCAAGGAGGACGAGGAGGCGATGTTGGGAATGCAAGAGGAGAAACGGGAGGCGATAAGGCAGTTATGCGTGTGGATCGACTATCACCGGAGCCGGTCGGATTACTACAAGAAACAGCTCTCCGAGAAGGGCCCGGGCCGGAGGAAGGCGTCGTGAGAGACTCTTCCGCCGGAAAAAAAATTCAATATATAATATTATTCATATTTATGAAAGTTTAAGTCACTGTCAGTCGTTCCGGATCTTCTGTTTCAAATGATTTTTGTTTTTGTTTTTTTTTTTTGTCATTTTACATATACTTGGAAATGGAGGATTGAAGTGTCACGTCAAAACATGACAAATAATATATTTAACTGTAGTTACGCACATGCAATTTCTAGCGTGGTTTTATGGACCAAACTTTGTAACAGAAATATATTCTTGCCTTGTAATAGTGTGCGGATTAGGTGTGAAGCACATGAATAATATAACTTCTAAAATTGGTTATACAAGTTGTCATATATATTGGGATAATTCAGATCGGATCCTCTGGCTCTTAATAATATCTTATCTTCTGTTTCACATTTTAAATGTACGATACATGTAAATTTTGAAAATTTACTTAACTTCAAAAAAAAGATTTTCTTACTAAATTGGATAATGATAAAAATATAATTAACGAGACTAAAAATTCTGCAGTTAAATAAATCTTCAAGATTTATATATATCGTATATTTAAAAAATATAGAATAAGAGATGAAATACTATTACGAAATAAGGGATTCGATCCGAAAAAATTTATCTCTTGTTTGGTTTCTGTTTTAGTTTTTACCAATCAAATTTTGCCAAACTTGTGCTGGACATGTTGGGAAGACGTTTTTGAGCGATAAAAGCGTGGGGCTGGCTTGTTATTGTCGGTCTTTCAAATCCACCAATCCATGCCCGTCTAGTTTAACTATTTAAACTTGTTTTGTACACTTTTATTTCAAATCAACAAGTCATTCATGTCCCCATTGACTTCCAGGCATTTGTATTGAAATAGCCCGTTTGAATAGTTTTTAGAAAAAATGCTTATTGAATCGTTTTTTTTTTTTGTAATAATGTTTTAAAATTAAATAATTTTATGTTTTGATACAATAACTTAAAAGTGTTTTATTTTTTTTTAAATCTACTTTGTATAACTTCTGGGAAAATTCACTTTTATCTATGCATATGTTTTTTTTCCTTTCTTCTGTTTTTCTAAAAAAATAAGCAAATATATATTTTTTAATAAAGTGTTTATTTAAAAAAAATGAAATATTTTTCTTTTCGAAAGGTCTACAAAATGGTACTATATTTTCTAACCCACTCATGGTAGATAATTAAAATAAGAAAAGAGAATATTTATAATTTTTTTCATATCATAAATTTTTTATTTTCCTTATTTCAAATATCTACCAATACACGCTATGTATATTAATGAGGGAATGAGAAAATACAACATCGTTTTATGATAGAGGATTCGGACCGCTAGTCTCTCACATCCACCCATGAATTGTCTAAGGCTTTTTGGCAATTTTTGGTTTAAGTATTTTTGGGAAAAAATAATATTACATATGTTTTGGGAAATGTTTGGAGAATAAAGATAAAAGATGATATTTATTGTTGGAAAGTCTTTTTTTTTACTATAACTATATTTTATTTAAACTTCCGTTTAGTTACTACTTACTAGTATCACTTTAAATTTTTACATCATTAATTATATATTGTTATTATAACTCGACGAATAATTAAGAAATAAATATATATATTAATTTAATTATTAAAAATGAAAATGGATATTTATTTACTGGTATTATGATTTGAGAGTTGAAACGAGCATACCCACTTTTCAAAAAAACATTATATTTAAATTAAAAAGGAGATGTTTGGGGAGAAACGGTTGATTTCGTTTCGACCAAAAGAACAAAATATCGGTCTCTTTTGTTTAGTGATAATATATTGTAATACAATTAATAATTCAATTAAAATTCTATTTTTGATTGTAGATATTTATATGTATTGGGATGCTCCAATCCATGACATCATGGATTGGAGCCATACTTTATTGTTGGATTGAATCTTTAGGGAGTGTGATAATCAATATCATTGGATTGAATTGATCAAATTGTCCTTGCTACTCATAGCATTAATATATATTATATTAAAGAGTAAAATAGTATTTTGATATTAATACAACACAATCCACAAAAATAAAATACCATCACAATAGACTCCAAATGCAATGTATAGACTCAACAACACAAATAAAAAATAGCATCTCAACTAATATTGTCCTACATAATATTCAAGTCTATATTTATCACACCTCAATTCAATCCTCACAATCAAAAGAACCCATTGTCTTTTATGCCTTATTATCATTTCTCAATGTAGGCCTTGAAAAAATCTTTTTTTTTTTTTTTTTTTTAAAATACCAATTTGCAGTCGAACATGCTATGCTCAGTTCCCATTTGCTCATGCAGGTTGATTATTTTCCGGAAGGCCAAAACTTCTGCCACTAATTAAGACAGTGACTCCGGGCCCCAGGGCTCACTACTAGTGGATACAATGGCATGATAAATACAACATTTCCATATTCCATTAAAATGAAAGTTGAGTTATATATATATATATATATATAGATATAGATCTCATAACATTTATGCGTCCTATGTTGAACTTTTAAAATCTGTTATGTCACTAGGAAAACTATTAAGCAAAATACTTCTATTTTTGGTGTTGTTTTGGGCTGTGGAAGAAGTATTTGGGGAAAATGTATTTTGGTAGTGGATTGGAGAATATTTAGAGAATAATAATACGTCTAACTTTATTTTTGGAGAGACAAATTTTATTATAAATGCCTTTTTATGTAAGTGTTTGTTTGGTTGGTAATGTCACATAAATTTTTTTTTATTATTATATATTATAATTATTATAATCGTATGATAGTTAAAAATATATGTATTTATTTAAAATAATGATTGGAAAATATAAATATATATATAATTGCATGATGATATGAAATGATTATAGTTTTTTAATAATATTTTAGAAAAATAATAATGATTTTTGTATGAATGCTTGACATTTATTTCGGGTGTTAGAAATCATTTTCTCAAAATGAAACCGAAAACTACCTTAATAATGAGAGGACAAAAACCAATATTATCAATATAAAAAATCTAGTCATCAACGATTATTAGTTTAAGTGTTCAGGGGGTTAAATCATTTGAGCTAGGTAACCCATTTCAGTCTGCATGTAACATATTCTATTTCAGTCACTAGTATATGTCACAAGTATTGGGGAATTATTGAGATTAGAAAAAAGAATTTACACTCCATATGTATTGGTGAGTGTAGCAAAACATGTTACATACAAAATATTATGGATGCCTATATAAGTTCCCATGATACCTGCCTCGAATTTGGTCGAACCGCCACGGCATTTTAGAAACCTGGGGTCCATATCAAATAAAGAAAAAGGCTGGTAGCCAATTTGCGATATTAGTGTAATTCATGATTAGGGGTGTTCAAACGGTTAAAACCGCACATTTCGGTTTTTCGGTTTGGTTAACCGAAATTTTCGGTTTTCCAAAATGAAAACCGAAAACCGAACCGAAATGTGTTCGGTTCGGTTCGGTTTTAACCGAAATTTTCGGTTCGGTTTTTCGGTTTTAACCGAAAAACCGAAATAATTGTAAAAAAAAAAATTAATGATAATAATAATAAGAGCATGCAATTTCCTTATTTTCGGTTCGGTTCGGTTTTCCGTTCGGTTCGGTTCGGTTTTTCTTACTTTTGATCCATAGATTACACAATATTATTTTTTTTTTCGGTTTTTTCGGTTTTTTAACCGAAAAAACCGAAAACCGAATTTTCTTGAACTAAATAACCGAAAACCGAACCGAACATGCTTCGGTTCGGTTCGGTTTTTTCGGTTTTCGATCGGTTCGGTCGGTTTTCGGTTTTGTTGAACACCCCTATTCATGATGATGATGTCCTTTTCTCGAATTGGGCCTGGATCAGTCCTTGTCCTCAAAGAGTTGGGTTTAATGTTCAGAAAATGCTAATTTTGGATCCTTCACTTGTGAGAATTACAATACACATGAATTTAGTTAGACGTGTTTCCGTTAGAGGATCTCGAAAGTTCTCAAAATGGCATCAAAGATGGAGAGATCACCAAGAGCTATGTTGACTTGTGTGTGAAATTTGTTCAAAACTTTCACACCACATCGCATTTTTAAGTTACCTACTATTCACTTTCAATTAGACTCATGTATACTATTATTCTATCAAATTGAGGACCTAAAACTAGTAGGACAAGAACCGAGTCAGGCTCAATCCGAAAAAAAGGACATCATCACATGACAAGTGTGGAAATTAGTCTAATTATTAATCTTCTCGAACCTTGAATCCATATTTGATTTAAAGCTGTCAAAACTTTTTTACCTCAGCATAATTACAAAATTCAATATAATTCTTATGATATATTTGGCAGAGGGACAAAACATATCCAAATGGTTCGCATTTTTTGGACTTGATTTATTTATTCATTCCATGTGTCCCAGACTTACGTGATCATGTGATCACTGTCATGTCCTTGTTGGAGCATTTAGAAAAGTATTAATCATTTTTAAATAATTTTTCATTTTCAAAAATTGCATGCGAGATCGTGAGATCGTTACCTCCCACCTACTCATCTTAAGATCAAAAATTATATTTGGATCTACTTAAATATGCAATACAATAATTCATATCATTTAAATCAAAAAATTATGTAAAAATTATATTATATATATATATATATATTCAATACCATTATATTGCTTTTGGTAGTAATATAGGATCGTGTATAATAGTAAATCTATTAGATAAATATGCTATAAATTTGATATCAATGAATTGCATTAATCTCTTTGGTAGCAAGTATTGTCTCATGAGATATCCTTCAAACTATGTTCGGTAGTATATTAGTATTCTTTTTTCTGTATGAATTTAAAGCAAATTATGAAAATTCCTTTAATTTAAGCAACACCATATATATTTAAAGAACAATACAGTAAATTACAATTCTTATCAACTCAATCAAAATCAAGTGAATAACACATTCCACCCCCATAGTGGGATGTGATATCTCAAAAATGATGGATAAGAAATAAGGTTTGTGCTTCATAAAGGGTCAAAAAAAGATCTATTAAATATAATTATAGATAAAATACACATATAATCTTACTTATAAACCTCTACCAAACACAACATTAGGGATCCATTAATTCTCAATAACATCATCCAAAAATTTAATGAAATAATTTTTTTCGCCCTTTCCCCACATGTCACTTTCTTATTCAAATGGATACCCTTTATAATATTTAAGTTTAATATGGTATCATTTACAATATTTAAATTTATTATGGCGTGTTTTGTAATTAAAAAATTACAACACCCCTAACCTCCCCTCACCCCCCAAATCCCCTGGGGAAAAGAAACGACAAACACACACTTTGACAAACACAAGAAATTATCTTCTAAAGTTTATTTCAATCATCAAATTAAATGTATGGATAATTTGATCATGGTGTGAGGAACCACTCTACGAAAAAATTTGAGAAAAAATGGCCGATAGAGATGGAACAATCGCACAACTCCATCGATCCTCTACGCAACAATTCCCTTGAATTTGGCCATATGTTCTCAATTTTATTTTATAGAATTGTTCTTCACGGCGTAGGTAAGCCAGCTATGTATTCAATTTAATGATTAAAATAAATTGTAGAGGTAATTACTTTTGTGTGTGTGTGTCATTGCATGTTTGTATGTGTTTTCGTGTGTCCCAAAATTGAGGAAGGGGAATCAATTTTTAATTTTAAAACACACCCTATTAAATTTAAATATTATAAAGAGCATCAATTGAAAAAAAAAAACTTGGAGGGCGAGGGCAAAAATGGCATTCAAAATTTTTTTATGATGGCATCAAGGCGTTGACGGAATTCTAACAAAAAGGGATATAAAAATTGTATAATTTCTTAAATGAGTCCAAATAAATTTTTTTTGATCTAAACTGATACGAATTGTTATATTACATACTTAAATAAGGCTTATATATAATTAACCCGTTCAACTTTCATTTAAAATTTCTTGGCGGTATAATTTTTCTTTTTAAGCATTCTAAAACAAAAGCCATATACGACCATGGAATCATAAGTTCGATTTCTTTTCATATTGGCATTGATTTACTAAATAATATTTTATAGTCTATCATATAGCATTTTTTTTTGGAAAAATTATACTGACCACCCCTGAGGTTTGGCTAATTTACGAAAAAATCCTAACTTTTTCAAAAATTATCAAAAACCCCCTAAGGTTTCAAAAATATTACAAACTTATTCGAATTTTCGAAAATACCCCTTCCTCTTTTTTGGGTGATTTACATTGACCACCCTGAGATTAGGCTAATTTACGAGAAACCCCCTGTGGTTTCAAAAATTACCAAAAACTCCCTGAGGTTATACTAATATTACAACTAGCACCTACTTAGGTTAACTTATCAACAATATTAATTCTTTTTTTTTTTTTCCCTTTGTAATATTGTTATCATAAAATTTTCATTTAATATATTTGAAAAAAAAATGTGATTACTTATTCAAATAAATATTCTGAATTTAATGTTATGAATTTACACTAAATATACATAATATGTGCTAAATTTATATTTGAGAAAAATATAATTATATGCATCGTATATATCCATTATGTGAAATGAGAAATATAAACATTGATTGAAACAAAAAAATTGAAATTAAATAATGCACTTGAAAACTTTATTTAGCTTGAGGACTCTAACTCATTTCTCTTAAAATTTACTCCGTATTAGCGATAATATAACATACTTGATGTGTTGGTAGATACCTTTAATGCATTAAATTCAGAATATTTATTTGAATAAATAATCACATTTTTTTTTCAAATCTATTACATGAAAATTTTATGATAACAATATTACAGAGGGGAAAAAAAAGATTTAATATTATTAATAAGTCAACCTAAGTAGGTGCTAGTTGTAATATTAATATAACTTCGGG
Organism: Petrea volubilis; assembly: GCA_026212405.1. Lineage (NCBI taxonomy): Eukaryota > Viridiplantae > Streptophyta > Magnoliopsida > Lamiales > Verbenaceae > Petrea > Petrea volubilis. The sequence goes on from CM047879.1 coordinate 9,976,315, forward strand.
GGGGGTTTTGGTAATTTTTGAAACCATAGGGGTTTCTCGTAAATTAACCAAATCTCAGGGTGGTCAGCGTAAATCACCCAAAAAAGGGAAGGGGTATTTTCGAAAATTCGAATAAGTTTGTAATATTTTTGAAACCTTAGGGGGTTTTTGGTAATTTTTGAAAAAGTAGGGGGATTTTCGTAAATTAACCAAACCTCAGGGGTAGTCAGTGTAATTCGCCCTTTTTTTTTCAATTTTGATAATTAGTAATTGATATATTAAATTATTTTAGACGTAATTAACTGACATGTAATAAATTATCACTCTTGATAAAAAAAATTTTATGATTATTGATATAATAATTTATTTTGAACTTCAAACTATCAAATATAAACAGAACAAAACTCTAATTTTCTTTTCTAATGAATCTTTAATTTGAAAAATTATTTATTACTTAAAATTAAAGTAACAATAACACAGTGACTCCACTTTCTTTTTCTTACACTTACTTTAAAAAGTAAAAAAAATAAAAAAAAATATATATATATATATATATAAAGATAATTCAAACTTTTAACTTTTCAATTTATTGCGAAATTTAATCTCACTTGAATTATGATTTATAATTTAATATAAAAGGAATATTCATTTAATTGTCAAAAAAATATTCTGTAGATGATCTGGCCAGCCTATCCGTATATGCACAAAAAAGCATAGTGGCTGCAAACCTGACAAATTATTGCTGCAATTATTTTGACAGGCCGCCGTCCTGCATTGTAGTGGCATTTCCGATAATCTCTCAAAATCAAGGGGCGAATAAATCAACCAATAGACTCCAAAAATTCCATCTCTCTTCTCCACCAATTAAAATTAAAAGCACCAGTCGCTGTGATGGCTCTGTATATAATACCGGACAAAACCACTTTTTCTTTCTTTTTTTTTTTCATTTTCTTGCTTTTTTGTTTTTTAATTTCGTCCAAAACTCCAAATTAATTTACCACACCTCAGATTCTCCAGCCAATAAAAATTCATCACACCTCAGATTCTCCTCTCCAAATTTAAAATAAGTTCACGCACGCACACACAGTACACACACTCCACGCATGCTCTCTCTCTCTCTCTCTGTCTAAAACTCTCATCATCTGTCTAAAAAGTTTTTTGCGTTTTCACTGTCAGCAGCGGATAAACGAGCTCTGATTCTGAGGTAATTCCTCGAATATTGACTTTGAATCAGCTCCTTCTTTTTGTTTTTTGTTTTCTAAAATTCGGCGTAATCTGCTCGTGGTGGTCATCTGTGATGTTTCGGAATTACTTTGAAGTTCATGTGTTCAGATTTCAATCTTTGCTCTAAGTCTGATTTTGATTTTCTTTTATTTTCGGATTGATTTTTTGAAGCTAATGAGTTGTTCTAGTATGGAATCGAATTGTTTGAGAAACTTTTTCTCTTTCTGATGTTTGAGTTTGTTTACTTTCTTAAACTCGCGATCAAGTTTAGTCGAACAAGTTTAATTCTATCATGAATGATTGAGCTTTTTATTTTTTTTTTGTTTGTTTTAAATTTTGTTTTTCATCTAAGAGATCAAGTTCATTTATGTAGTGATAAAGAGAGCAGATAAAGATTAAATCGCATGATATGCTTTTTGAATTGTTTTCATTAATTTTAGTTGCGAATTTTTGTGTTTCCTTAATTGTTATTACTTTTAGTTTATGCTTCGTATCTGTTTGAACCGTTTTCAGTGATAATTTGGTGTTGGATTATTGTTGCTTCTCTACAAACTACAAAGCTTTGTGCGATTCGTATACTTGTAATTTTTTTAAAATATTTTTTTGAATATTTAATTGAATGGACACGAGAGATTTCTTTAGCCCATTATTCGTTTTTTTTTCATTTTTGGAAATAGGAGGTCTGGATTTATCTGGTTAGGTTAGAAAAACAACATGAAGTGTCATTTTCATTTTGAATCAAATTAACATATAGCATTATCTGCTATTATTACTTTTTGAAACAAGCATTGATTCAAATTGTGAACCAAATTAGCTGGCCCTAAGCCTACGACCTTTTTCCACAAAGGACAAGAGATCATTTTGAGTGATGATCTAGCTGTCGTTTTGAACTTCAAATTTGGTCATTTCTACTGTGTGTGTAAACTGTAAAATGAATATGTGATTACACAGATTAGTGATCAGTGACATATAATATTTGAGTTGATAGTTGAAAATTCTTTCTTCTTTTATTTTTTTTCCCCCTAGTGGAACTATGGAAGTAATATTGTAATAATAAACGATTCTTTTTGGGGGCTCATAATTAATCATTCCATTTATGCATGTTGATTCTACGAGTGATTTGGTTTATTTACTGTGGAACACAACATGGTGGCCCAGACATGTAGTATATTTAATCACATGGTCGGGCCTGTCATGACATTATTTTTGATCAATAATATAAATATATATATATATATATATAAATTCATTGTCAGATCAAACCTTAATATTTTCTTATAAAACTGATGCAAAATTTATGTCATCTCCATGTGATCTGTATGAAATTCGTGTCGGGCCCTTGGAGTTCTTTTAGTTTTTACATCATTTCGTTGAAGAATGTTTTTGTGGATTATGAAAGGACTTCCTGTATGAAATTCCAACTACCAACAATTTCTTTAGAGCTCTGTGGTGGTGCATAATTAATTAATGTGTAGTTAACTTTTTCTTGCTTGGTGAACGCTTGACTTCTAGAGGGGGAAACCTTGTCTAATGCTGGTCCAGATATTTGACTTTATGGTTGTATTAAATGTGCATGGACATCATTGCGATAACACAATAAATTGCTCCCTCGTGAATCTTCATTTGGCTTAAAAGTTTGAAACCTTTACTTGATAGAGAAACAATGCCTCCTTTGGGTTTGCTTAGGCTCACCAAAATTCCTGAAAAAAGTGTTAACAAGAAATTGGTGGAGAAAGTAGCCTCTATATCCCGTGAAAAGCACATAGATTAGTCGAACTTTAAAAATATAATGTATTTGGTTTCATTGTTTAATTTATTATGTATTTTCTATTCTGGTAAGTCAAAAATTATACTGGAAAAAAGTGTTAAAACAGAAACTTCTGACTATGGAAAAACTCGAAAATGGAAATTGGATCGAAGCAAACAAGTCTCGTTCTATGAAGGATACGCATTTAAGAGAGACAGACATGACTTGAGAGCCTGCCGATCGACACACTTGTAGCAATTCGGATCACACATTATAGCTGAATAATGATGAACATAGAACAGGTGTTGTTGGTCATCACAGTTCTCACTTTCACTTGGCACCGATGAACTGGACTATATAGCACCTAGTAATTTTTCGATCGAACATAGACGGGCTGACGTTTGTAGGAAATTAATTCATGAACATACGAGAATTCAAATAGTACACAGTTTCCTTGAATCAGGTGAAACGTAGTAACATTCGAGTCCACACAAGAAATCATCATCAGATCTCTAATCTCCTCATCATTGCTATAAAGGGACTTAAAATGAGAAGAGAGATTCTTAAAATCACTTTTTACCATCATAAAAGCTTAATCTGTCGATCGGGCGAAATTTTTATGCTATATTACACATCTATTTGCCTGTTTGAAGCGTGCGTCGCTATGCTTATTTGTGGTATACCCTGCTTTCTTTTTCGTTTCATCGTTTGCTTATTATATTCAAAATCACGGCTCAAATGAAGGGCATTAACGACTACGCATGATTTGTTTTGTTAAGTGTCCCACCATACTTTGTATTTTACTTTTGTCTAGATAGAATTTACAAACACCGTTTTATCACTGCTGCTAAATGCATCTGTACATCACCTTTTCGAGCTGAATAATTTAATATTAGTGTTTGCTTTTTGATGTCTACAATTAACAGTCAGCTTAACTTTCTTTGACAAAAGTATCATTCTTTCTAAGATGAAAACTGCTTTATTGTGATTTACCCAGGTAAATTGCTGAGGAAAAAAGACGACATGCCTAAGCACCGTTGGCGCGAGCCGTTCAAATCATTTTTCGGAAGTCACATCGACCCTGAAAAAGATGAGGAACTTAAAGGAACCAAAGCAGGTATATGTTTTATGCTATTTTGATCAAACTACTAGGCTGTAATGCAAAAAGACTTGCTGTTAATATTCTGTTTCAATACGATTTCTGCAGATTTTCTATCTTCAGTCTTTGACGTGCTAAATTGCCTTATTAATTGCAGAAGTTGAGGAGAAAGTGCAGAAGATCTTAAAGTCTCTCAAAGAAGGTGATAATGATGGGCAAGAGCCAGTGGTTAGTCTGATTGAGGATTTCCATAATCGTTTCCAGTCTCTTTATGCGCGTTACGATCATCTGACTGAGGAGCTGAGGAAGCAAGCACACGGCAAACATGGGCCGGACAGTTCCTCTTCCAGTTCAGATTCCTCAGACTCAGATGATTCACCAAAGAAAAAGGGTAAAAAGAATGGAAAAGTCCACAATAATTTCGAGAACGATACAGCTGGTATCAAGCAAGAGCTCGTAGCTGCTCTTTCTGAGGTTGCTGACTTGAAGAGACAGTTGACAGTCACTTGTGATGAAAAGGAAGCACTAAATCAGGAATATCAAAGTGCTTTGATCAAAATACAGGAAGCACAGAAAATTATAATGGAGTTAAATGCCGAAGCTGAAAAATGGAGTGACGAGAAGTCTAGACTTGTTACAGAAAACGCTGATCTGAATATTGAGCTGGAGAGTTCGCGTAAGCTACAAGCTGAGCTCAACCAGAAACTGGAAGAGATGACCATAGAGAGAGAGAACTTAAGCGTTGAGAAAGAAGCTGCTCTCATCGCCATTGAAGAGGAGAAGAGAAATGCTGAAGAGTTGAGAACCATTAATGGCCAGTTACAACATGAGAAAGACACCATACAGAGGGAACTGGAAGCAGTGAAGGAAGAGTTCTCTACTTTACGGGGGAAGTTGGAAACGGCAGAAAATGAAATCGTGAATCTAAGTCAGATACAGAAGGTCACTGAAGAGGAGAAAACTAGTCTTTCCTTAAAAACTACACAGCTCGAGGACAAGATCAAACAGGTTGACAGCAAGATTCAAGATCTTGTAACCGAATCCAGCCAGCTAAGTGAAAAATTGGCTGAGAAAGAAAGAGAGCTTTCAAGTCAGCTGGAGATCCATGAGGCTCAGAAAGAAGAAATTGCTCGGTTAAGTCAGGAGCAAAAGGCCTCACAAGAGGAGAAAACTGATCTTTCCTTAAAGATTTCACACCTTGAGGATGAAATAAAGCAAGCCGAAAACAGGATCAATGGTTTAAATTCCCAAACAAGCCAGTTAAGTGAGAAATTGGCTGAGAATGAAAGAGAGGTTTCAAGTCACCAGGAGATTTATCTGGCTCACAAAGAAGAAATTGCTAAGCTAATTCAGGTGCGAAAGGCCTCCGAAGAGGAAAGAACCAATCTTTCCTTAAAGATTTCACAGCTTGAGGATGAGATAAAACAGGGCGAGATGAAAATTCAAGACCTTGTTACTGAATCAAGCCGGTTGAGTGAAAAACTGGTTCAGAAAGAAGGAGAACTTTCAAGTCACCTACGGAGTCACGAGGCTTACAAAGAAGAAGTAAAGGAGAAACTGGGATCAGCAGAAAAAGAAATAGCTAAGTTCAATCAGATGCAAAAGGCTGCTGAAGAGGAAAATGCTAGTTTTTCCTTGAAGATTTCACAGCTTGAGGATGAGATAAAACAGGCTGAAAACAAGATTCAAGAACTTGTTATTGAATCAAGTCAGTCAGGTGAAAAATTGGGTGTGAAAGAAAGAGAGCTTTCAACTCATCTGGAGAGTTATGAGGCGCACAAAGAAGAAGCAAATGAGAAACTGGAATCAGCAGCAAATGAAATCGCTAAGCTAACTGAGATGCAAAAGGCAGCAGAAGAGGAGAACACCAGTCTTTCCTCAAAAATTTCACAGCTCGAGGAAGAGATAAAACTGGCTGAAAACAAGATTCAAGATCTTGTTACTGAATCAAGCCGATTAAACGAAAAATTGGGGGAGAAAGAAAGAGAGCTTTCAAGTCACCTGGAGATTCATGAAGCTAACAAAGAAGAAATTGCTAAGCTAAATCAGGAGCAAAAGGCCTCTGAAGAGGAAAAAACTAATCTTTCCTTAAAGATTTCCCAGCTTGAGGATGAAATAAAACAGGCTGAAAACAAGTTTCAGGATCTTATTTCTGAAAAAAGCCAGTTAAGTGAGAAATTGGCTGAGAAAGAAACAGAGCTTTCAACTCACCTGGAGATTCAACAGGCTCACCAACGAGAAGCAAAGGAGAAACTGGAATCAACAGAAAATGAAATTGCTAAGCTAAGTCAGATGCAAAAGGCTGTCGAAGAGGAGAACGCTAGTCTTTCCTTAAGGATTACACAGCTCGAGGATGAGATAAAACATGCTGAGAGCAAGATTCAAGATCTTGTAACGAAATCAAGCCAGTTAAGTGAGAAATTGGCTGAGAAAGAAAGGGAGCTTTCAAGTCAGCTGGATATTGATGAGGCTCACAAAGAAGAAATTGCTCGGTTAAGTCAGGAGCAAAAGGTCTCACAAGAGGAGAAAACTGATCTTTCCTTAAAGATTTCACACCTTGAGGATGAAATAAAGCAGAAGGAAAACAAGATCAATGATTTAAATTCTCAAACAAGCCAGTTAAGCGAGAAATTGGCTGAGAAGGAAAGAGAGGTTTCAAGTCACCAGGAGATTTATGAGGCTCACGAAGAAGAAATTTCTAAGCTAATTCTGGTGCAAAAGGCCTCTGAAGAGGAGAGAGCCAATCTTTCCTTAAAGATTTCACAGCTTGAGGATGAGATAAAACAGGGCGAGATGAAGATTCAAGTCCTTGTTACTGAATCAAGCCGATTGAGTGAAAAGCTGGTTCAGAAAGAAGGAGAACTTTCGAGTCACCTACGGAATCACGAAACTTACAAAGAAGAAGTAAAGGAGAAACTGGAATCAGCAGAAAAAGAAATAGCTAAGTTCAGTCAGATGCAAAAGGCTGCTGAAGAGGAAAATGTTAGTTTTTCCTTGAAGATTTCACAGCTTGAGGATGAGATAAAACAGGCTGAGAACAAGATTCAAGAACTTGTTATTGAATCAAGTCAGTCAGGTGAAAAATTGGGTGAGAAAGAAAGAGAGCTTTCAACTCATCTGGAGAGTTATGAGGCGCACAAAGAAGAAGCTAAGGAGAAACTGGAATCAGCAGCAAATGAAATCACTAAGCTAACTGAGATGCAAAAGGCTGCAGAAGAGGAGAACGCCAGTCTTTCCTCAAAAATTTCACAGCTCGAGGAAGAGATAAAACTGGCTGAAAACAAGATTCAAGATCTTGTTGTTGAATCAAGCCGATTAAACGAAAAATTGGGGGAGAGAGAAAAAGAGCTTTCAAGTCACCTGGAGATTCATGAGGCTCACAAAGAACAATCAGCAACTCGTATGAGAGATTTGGAACTGGAACTAGATTCATCACACACACTAAGAAAAGACTTTGAGAAACGGAAAAGTGATGAACTTTCTGCTCTTCTGAAAAAACTTGAGGAACAAGAGATGGCTTCATTAAACCGAATAAACGATCTAGAAGTGCAACTCAAGAGCATTCAAGCTGAGGCAGAGTCCTTGAGGGTCCATAAAGGTGAAATTGAAGAACAACTAGTAAAGAAAGAAAATGAAGCCTCCGCTCAAATCAAGGACTTGACCGATGAGGTCAATGCAAAGCAGATGGAACTGGAGGCTCTGCTTAGCCAAAAAACGGAAACAGAGATACAGCTTGAGAAAGGAGTTAAAGAAATCTCTGAGTTCCTGATTCAAATAGAAAGTCTGAAAGAAGAGTTGTCAAGCAAAAGCTCGGAGCTAAATAAGAGCATTGAAGAGATTGAGACACTTCGGTTACAAGTGAAGGATCTGGAACTGGAGCTCAACTCCATGCGCAATGCGAAACTGGAATTGGAGGAACAGCTAAAAGGTAAAAGCCAAGAAATTTCAGAAGCCCTAATTCAGATGGAGGCTTTAAAAGAGGAGTTGCAGAACAAGACCATAGACCAACAGAAAATGCTCGAAGAGAAAGAAAGTTTTGTCTTGCAAGTAAACAACCTTAATCTGGAGCTCAACACAATGAGCAACCAGAAACATGAATTGGAAGAGCAGTTGAGGATCAAAAGTGAGGACCTTAGTCGGTTGCAAGAAGAAAGGACAAAGCTTGAAGACAAAAATTCTGAGATGGAGAGAGCATTGATTGAAAAAGATACTGAACTCACCAATTTACAGAAAAAATTTGAGGATGGAGAGAGTGAAGCATTAGCTCGAATCACTGCATTGACTGCAGAAGTAAACAGTCTTCAAGAGCAATTGGGTTCTTTGGGTGCTCAGAAAAGTGAGGTAGATGCCATTATTGATCAAAAGAGTCGAGAAATATCAGAATTCCTGATACAGATTGAAAAGCTAAAAGAGGAAGTATCGGGAAAAACGGTTGAAGGAGAAAGAGTACTGGAACAGAAGGAAAGTCTGGAAGTACAGCTAAAGGATCTGCAAATTGAGCTGGAGACTCTTCGTAATCAAAAAGGTGAACTGGAAGATCAAATAAATTGCAAAATTAATGATGAGAATCGGCTGAGGGAAGAGAAGGGAGGCCTAGAGAACAAAATTTCTGAATTGGAGATCACACTAACAGAGACAGGAAGGGAGCTCATTGCTATCCAGAAAAAAATGGAGGATGTACAGAATGAAGCATTCGTCAAAATTGCTGACTTGACAAAACAAGTTGACTCTTTACAGCAGCAGCTGGAATTGCTTCAGTCTGAGAAAAGCCAATTGGAAGAGCAAATCGAGAGAAGCAAACAGGAGTCTTCACACAGTTTGGCTCTGGCTGAGAACAGTAATGCCGAATTAGTTAGCAAGATCATAGAACATGAGAGAAAGCTGAAAGAACAGGAAGATTCATTTGCCAAATTGAGCGAGGAGCACAAGCAACTGGAAGTTGAGTTCCAAAACGTTGACGAAAATCTCAAATCATCGGAGAAGAAGGTAGAAGAGATGACACAACAGTTCGACGAAGACATCAAAGCGAAAAATCAGGAAGTCTGTCAATTGGAAGAAAATATAGAAGACCTGAACAGAGATCTCGAGATGAAAGTGGATGAAATCAGTACAATGGTGGAAAACGTGCGAAATCTTGAAGTGAAGCTGCGGTTAACGAGTCAGAAGCTCCGTATCACAGAACAGTTATTAAGTGAGAAAGAGGAAAGCCACCTGAAGAAAGAAGAGAAGCTACTAGAAGAACAGAGATTGCTCGAAGAGAGGGTTGTTACGTTGTCGGATGTAGTTGGTGTATATAAAGAAGCTCAAGGGAAAATGGCGACAGAGATCTCAGAAAAGGTGAATGACACGCTGACTGGAATCGATACATTGCACATGAAGTTTGAGGAAGATTACGGTCACTTAGAGTCGCGCATTTATGAAATTGTGAACGATATCAAGGTCACAACCAAGTGGATTAGAGAGAGTAATGGTGAGAGAGATCAGCTAAAGAAGGAAATCGCTGGTTTAGTTCAGCAACTGAGCAACGAGAAAGATGAAGAGCTGGTGTTGAAAGGAAGGATCAACGAGCTGGAGACCGTATTGCTGAAAGATGAGGACGAGAAGAAAAGTTTGACACAAACTGTGAGGGAGAGAGAAGAGAAGATGGGAGAGTTGGAAAGAAAGATGAAGGAGACAGACGCAGGATTCGTGAGCTTGGTTGAGGAGAAAAGAGAGGCAATAAGGCAGTTGTGTATTCTGATTGAATACCACAAGAGTCGCTACGATGATCTCAAAGACATGATCGCGAAGACGAGAGGTGGAAGAAGGCAGATTGCTGCTTAATGCAACATGCAGATTGATTCTCTTTTTGGAGGCACGGTTGGTGCCTGCTTTTTCTGGATCTGATTTTATGGGTATGTTTTGTCTGTTCTTTTTTTGTTTAAAGGCCATTACTAGATGTTGTTGTCAGTCAGCATATGGATTTCTATTTTTTCCAGTGAGTATAGGTGTATAGCAAGAAAAGGTATTTATTTTGAGTTGTTTTGTTGTAGTCATTCACTTCAGCAAATATTGCTTTGTGATAACTGATAACATCACAAGGCATTTTTTTGTATAGTAAAATTCCATTCAAGTGTGCTTGCTTTTCAGAGAAGGCAATAAGAGTGTTATTTTCTTCCCTTGTTTTTGTTTCTTTACAGTGGAAAAAGATGAAAATTTCCAAATTTTTTCCTCACACTTTTCCTCTTGTATAGAGAGACGAAAAGAACAATCCATCTTTGTTAAAAATTTCTCACGCCTTAAGTGGTTACGAATTTCCTTTTTCCTTTTTTTTTTTTTTTTCGAAGTGACAAAGGAGCAACAACACTTCTTTGTCAATTGTTATCAATGTCGAATGAAACAAGGAAAGCTCCAATTCGAAGTCTCAATATTAGGGATGTCTGGTTAATAAAATGGTTAAAAAATTCAACTGCTTGGATTCAGAAATCAACTACTTTGAATTGTGGGTGGAAGGAAAAAAGGTTAAAAAAAAAAGAGAAGAAAAAAGAAAATGTTTCAAGACCTACTAAATCTAAAAGGCCAACATTTACACATTTACAAATTCGAGAATTTTTAGCAACCAATTGTGGTTCCAACAATCTGTTTATTTTTTATTTTTCCTTTTTTGTAAGTCCCAAAAATCAATTCCAAAAATAGGCCATTTTACCAATTGAACTTTTAAAGGGCAAAAAAATTGACACTAAAAAGTTAGATATTTAGACAAATAAATGCGTTGCTAATCAGTGAATTCTTGCCTCGAACAACATAATTAGTGTAAAGCAAGATTTTCAGCGTTCTATTGTAACAATCTGCTATCACCACTTCAATGCAGACACTTGTAACATGTAAAGAAGAGATCATAAGACGAAAATTGCCATAATTAAAAGGTGGTTGGTCATATAATGTTTCAAAACTTCCTAATTTCCTATATATGGCAAAAGCGAAATGTAAAATTTCCACATATCTTTAGCTTATGTTCCAGCTTGCAAAAATCACATGGAAAGTTCAATGAATAACCCGAACTCCATCGTGAATGTGGTTCAATCTGATATTCTCATCTCTACTCCAATAATGTTCTTTACCACGTCGTATGTCACAAATGCAATTGATATGGAAGGGACCACCTATAACAGAGACGCTTTGTTAGACTATCATCGATTAAAAGCTACTACAAATCAAACAAAGTCAAGCAAACATCTATCCATGCTATGTGACAAAACTATTTTATAGTCCAGGCCATATTGAAGTGCTCTTCTTTCTCATTTTTGCCCTACACAAGACCCCCACCCCCACCGTCATCGCTGGGGTAGGTTCAAATACAGAATAAAACGCCAAATGGGGAATGTAGGAATGTAGACTAAATGTGAAACCGAAGCAATGAACTTACCTTCACAGAATTTGGGAGTAAGCCCTTGTACAGAGCCCCAAATCCCTCATACCGGACTGTTTTCCTAAATGCATCTATCATTCCTGTATACTCAAGGGGTACTTTACTCTTCCCATCTCCAGTGACGACAGAAGCAGCATCCTTCCAACCTACCATCTGCATTCTTCGACGGATGACATCAAGAGGGTAAGCAACTGTTTGGCCAACAGTTCCAGCAGCAGCTCCACATGCGAGCTTTGTGGTCACACTCAACTCCGAGTCTTTTACTAGTTTGCTTTTAGTCAACCAATCTTTCAAAGATTCATACACAGCAAAATTGAGACCTACATAAGGTATCTGAAAATGATGCAAAACATACAAGGATTTCTAATCAAAAGTAGAGAGAAGCTTTAAACTGGCAACAAAATACCAGAATAGCATAATGACAATTCTAATGACCGTGGAATCTAGCATTTCACTAAGTCCTGTACGAGACACTTAGCTGCATGTTTGAGCGTAACTATGAAAAGTAGTGGCCAACAACTTACAACTCCTATGACGGAAGGAAGCCATCCTCTATACAAAGCACGAGGACCCTCTTCAGTCAAAACTGTTCTAAGAGCATGAAACATTCCCCTGTACTGCGTAGGAGATTTGTCAGTCTGCGAAGAAGAGGGAAGTCAAAGTTCTTCTCAAAAACCCCTCAATATAGTACAGAGAGCAAGCAGTAGAGGATAAATGCATATCTCAGCGGTACCTGGACAGTAAGCCGACCTCGTACCATGTCCATTGGGTAAGTTGCTGACATGGCAATAATTCCAGCACATGCTCCAGCTCCAAGGCGTAAAAGCGGGGTGAGTTCAGCATCCTCTGCAAATGGAAATGATGGAATGTAAATCTAGGAGCATTTGTCATAAGCACACAAATAACTCAACTATCCCCACAAACTCTTATAGGAACCCAAAAAAGTATCCATGCCTTCTCACACTAATTCCATCTTGTGAAGTGTGTCATTTCATTGAGTACATTAACACTGCACAAACACAAAAATAATGTAATGTTTGGTTTCATTTTGGGGGTGTTAAGGGAGAAATATTTTGAGAAAATATATTTTTTGGAAATGTATTGGGGAGTATGAAAAATCAAAGAATGTTGACTTTACTCTAGGGGTCTCAAAAATTGGAATATATGGTATAACTACCAATGGCTTTCCAAAAAAAAAAAAGACATTATCTATTTTTTTTTTAATTCCTTTTTTGATAATTTGAAAAATCACAATTGAAACAACCCCTTAGGATTTCTAAAATCCAGTTCTGTCTTAACACCATTGTTATGGGAAATCCCAGAAAAGCCCTATTAACAGAGACTGCCTTCACTAATCAGAGTGTTGAGGATTGAACAACAATCAAGGACCGTGCTTACACTTTGAAGACATGACACGAAATGCTAATTGTGACCGCATCCTCATTCAAAACATATTCATCGACATTCTAAGACCAGTTAGATATGAAAAGATAAATTCAGAAAAAGAAGAAACAACTGAACAATCACCATCACTACAAACTCAAGTGAAGAAGTAAAACGAAGTGCAAAGATAAAAGATTCTACCATATCCTGTTTGCTGACGATATACCCATAATATTCCCCTGTGCAGAGTGAGAAAAGTTTAGAGAAAATTATGAAGTTTTCGTTGATATGAAGAGGAAAATCATAAATTGAGCACAAAACCTACTTGGATGCCTCCTCGTAACTAAAGAACTTGACAGCTGAGTTTGGAACAATACGAGCGCAATTGGTGCCATTTCCTCTGAACAATCCCCTGAAACCCTCTGTTCTCCATATGTATTTCAATCCCTTAATTGTGCCACTATACTTTATGTTGTGAGGATTTTGAACCTGCGATTTTCATGGATGAGTATGTGCAGATTAATAGCTCACAGCAACAACTAGATGGATCCAAACCAAGGTGCAATTTGCAAAACATTAATTACTTGAGAACAAAATTTGGACAAGAACTGGAAGAATATAATTGATTTCATAAAGAAGAACTCATCATCCTAATTAATGTCCAAGTACTTCAAATTTTTGCATGAGTTACTCTTGGTTTACATGGAGAATAGAGTCAAACCCAGTAAATCAAAGAGAATTTACAGAGACGTCAACTGGTAGAGAGAACTTTCATGGAAAGTAGAATTGGAACTGCTGACAAACTGGCATATGACCTCACAAGCAGGGCTAATACAACCGCTGAATGAGCACAGCAAATGGATATATACAAATAGAGCACCTCTAACAACACCACTGCTTAAGCGGCTCTATTGGCATTTACAATTGCGGGGTCAATATAACAGAATTGTTATGAGGACAGCAATTGTGGTCTTTGATGATAATGATATCATCAACAGCATGAAGGCAGCAAATTTGAGTACTCGCTCATTTTTAAGGGATTAGGTCTGCAGCCGCAGTTGAAAGTTTAAGACAATTTAATCAATGCATAGGTGAAACTTGATCATAAAATCTGGTTAGGCGGAATGTCAATATCAAGTAGAGAGAAAACTGGTAAAAGCCATGTACATACGAAACCTTAGCAACAAGAAACAGTACCTAAAGGTACATTTAAATGGCAGAGTTTCTTAGTTTGTGAAATTTTCAGAAGTATCTTCCACAATTTATTACTCTAGGAAAAGAGAACAACAATATTATCACGTGGAATACACAATATCCAGATTACCTGACAGAAAGCTTCACGCATGCAAACCAACACGCATTCATCAAGTCAATAAACACCTCCACAAATAACATAACCATATAAGATAATTTGTTTGCATCTAGTTCAAGCCATATCATCAACAAGAATAATTAGATTTTGGAAACCGACTTCTTCACACTAACAGCAATCAGTACTAGTTTTTTACTCAAAAGTAATAGGAACAGAATTAAAATGCCAATTACACAGTAATATTTTTAAAAAAAAAAAACGCTTGGAAATACCATTTCACCCACACAATGAAATATGTAAAAAGATCATTGTATGCAGAGGTTATGTGAACACAAAAATTACTCACCTGAAGCAAAATTTTCAACCGCTCGAGTGGAGCAACAGCAGTACGTGACCTGTGACGAGAGGATAATTGGAAACCAAATGTCAAATAGCGCAACAGAATCCATATTTACCTGATAAAGCTTCAAAACCAGAAATAATAAACCAAATTGGCATCTCCTCCAGAATCATAGGAGTCAGGGTCAAATAATTTATTAAATCCATAATTTACCTAATAAACTTAAAAAACAAACAAACTTTCATAAGTCCGCAACACTCACAAGGCAACCCTGACTTCACGGATTGCAAGTTTAAAACGCATCATTTACATGTCGCTCTCTCAAGGCACAACTTTGTGCGTGTACGTTTTCCGATACACACAAGTATTCCATTCATGTATACCTCTATATTAAACTATATATCTTTTTACACAGCTATATATATGGGAGGAGAGAGAGAGAGAGAGAGAGAGAGAAGGAAGACTAACACTCCTCCAGCGACGCCGCCGGCGAAAAGAGATTTACAGATGCTGCCGAAAGCATGGCCTGGAGCTTTTGCACCTCCATGAGTATCCTTGGCTTCCTCCGCAACATTTACCATAGTCGATACTGATGTACTCTCGCCTGTATTCCGTGCATCCTCCGACGCCATAGAGCTGAACTAGACAAATAGCCGGAACAGGTTTATGCTATAGCCCCCTCGCCGGAGACCTAATCGGAATCCACGAACGCCGTGAGTAGATTCTCCGGCGAACGAGATAAAAGCGCGGGGAGGGGAATCGGAGTTGAAGTGAGAAACGAGTAAAGACATGACTAAGAGAGAACGCGGAACATTGCGGGATGAGGCATTTATAGTTGGGATCACGTGTGAAGCAAATGCGTAGGCACGTGTGCGGTGTGACTAACCTTTTTGGGATGCTGCTTATTAATTGGATCAACAATATTACCTTATGTTAATTTGACAAGACACTTTATGCGTGTGAAAAAAAAAATATAAATAAATAATTAATATTTTAATAACATAAAATTAAGTTTTATTAAAATTTCTATAAAATATATATCTTCCTAAACTATTTTTATTATTTATACTATCTTTTTATTTTTCATATGTATTAAATTTTGATAAAAAAATATTTTTAAAATAAAACTATCATTTTGATTAAAAAATAAATAAAATATGAATTATAAAAAGAAAATTGAAAGAGGAATATGAGAGAGAAGAGAAATCAGAATAGAAAAGGGAAAAATAAAACAAAAACACGTTATTGGAGAAAGGATAGAAGATAAATAAGGGATTGATGATTTATATATAGTATAGAGACCACCAAACCAAATTTGTAGCTCATGGATGGGAATTTAAATTTGACACTATTAAGGTCCTTCTCTTCCCCCGTTTTCCTTGGGTGAGAATCTATCTCTTTCAGTAAATATTTATAAGATGTTTTGAGTGGTTATATATATATATATATATATATATAGTTATATATCAACTTATATAGTGTTCTCTATGATAGTATTATGGGAAATATCAATTAAAAATAATATCTAATACTGGTATATTTAAAATACCTAAATTTTGCAAATTATTAGTGCAAATATCCTCAAATTATTGCTTAGTACATTTAGTTATAATAATTCAATACTCCCATGTATGCATATAAAATACTATGGTTTATACACATATAAGGAAATAAATAAATAAGTAACAATATAACAAGTATAATAAGTGACGATAAAAAGGTTGTTACTAATTATATAAATTTCATGATAAAAGAGTTTATTTTGTCATGAGAATAATTTACATAATGTCACTAGTGACATTTGACAACATAGTATTTAAGTCAACATTAATTATTAATGAGACACCTATGGTGACAACATAATGGCAAAATAATCTTATAACAAAATTATAATAACAATATTTGTTGTTATCAAGTTGTCACGATATGAACGCTACTGATTATCAATTGTGATAACTAAAATATTAATTATTGTCATTATTTAGTGATATTGTGTCAATATAAAAGATATTGTCACTAAAAAAATTTAATTAGTGAATATATAAAACGTACTGTCACTTAATATAATTATTGGTGACAATATTTATATTGTGACTTTTATATTTTGTCACTAATATTACTTCTTTTTGCAGTGATATTGATTCAAGAATCAATAAATATGATTTTTTTATAGGTATGCTTGAATTTGAGTTTGAACTCGAATATTTTTTTCTCTTTTCTTCATAAAGAGATTTTTTATTGATTTTTCAACTATCTTTTACGAAATTTGAACTCATGAATGATCTATTCGCAAATATGTTTACCCCTAAACTATTTGCACATCCCATCGAACTCGAACAAGTTTTGACGTGAAAGAGCTAAAATTGGGTAACTCTTGAAATGACTTTTAAATTAAATTTATAAGTGTGATGAGCTAGAAGCTTAAGTCTTTCTCAAATGAACTTAAGATTGATGAGGCCAAATATTTTTAGGAAAACAACTCGAGTTTGACTCATTTACAACTTTATTGTTGGATGAGAAACAAAGCCGAATTTTCATCATTTTTAGAGTATGATTTCAGATCGAAACGTGTGGATCTTGTTTTTACTTTGATAGTAGTTTATTTGTTCTATTTTGATAGTAGTTTAATGAAATAGTTTGATTTGTAATTTGGATTATGACGTAATAATTTGATTTATAATAGATGAATTATTGATATATTTGAATGAAATTTACTTTTAAAAAAAATAAGAAAAGAAAAGAAATAAGCCCCTGTTAACAATTTTTTTTTTAGAACATACAAAATCAAAACCAAATCTGCCCTTTATGAAAACTTTCAATAATAAAACTCTATTTCCAAAAATAGCTTAAGAAAAAGACTGAAGAAAGAACATGTCGTAGCGTGGGTGATTATCAAATACATATCGGCTCGATATCACAGTATAATTGTGTGAAGAGAGAGAGAGAGAGAGTAGAGCATTGTGGTTCAACATTATTCTTTCCACTTTTTACCTCATCGCAAATAACAAATTCTACAGAAAGCAGATAAGCTTTATGGACATTTGATCTGAATATCTGAAAGGGATTGGTGAAATCGTGTCCGTATTAAGCATCACAAATAGATAAAAAGTTTGAAACACGACAGCATTTCAATTCTGTCCTAATGAAAACGACGTTCCAGTTTTGAGTGTCTTTCTAGGTTTTGAAGATTGAACTTACAGATAAGCATCGTCATTTATGGGACTTTTCATTTTCAAACACAATTCTAAGTTCCCAATGAATCACCACCATCATGGTGATGTAATTGTTAAATTTCAGTTACTTCCACCTTGAATATATTTAAGTCCGAGCCTCACTAAAAATATAGATTTTATTAATTTTTTGTGAGTATTATGATATAACGATGGTCAACTCATAATGCTTGATTTGGTGAGAGGTAGGGCATAATTTACTAGTATATCGATGGGGCTGCAATGACCAAATTAAATTTAATCCCAATAAATTTGATGAAAATAACATTTCGGGCGACTAAATTCCACATCGAATCTCCCTACTTGACCTTTAATTTATGGGGGGGAAAATCCTAATGAATCACAACTTTGGAGTTGAGAAAATTATGTCACAAGGCACCTTATGAAATTGACAAAGCACATTTGAAAAAAAAATAATAATAATAACTCTAGAAATGGTTATCGAAAGAAACCTTTTTTTTTTTTTTTGGGATAAGTTTATTGAAAGAGACCTTTGATACTTTCGGAATTTTCATTTAATCATTGCTACTCTCTTATTTTAAGAAAATAATAATAATAATAATAATAAGCACTAAATATAGTGTTAATATATAATTGACCAGAAGATCAAACCCTTTTGTTTTACTTTTCCAGTGAAATAATAAACTGTATTAAAATAATTCAATACATCCAATAACCACTATTGGGAGGAGCCAAACAGGACCTAACTAGGAAATAGTATTATTTGCAATTTGAGCCAAAGGTTTGAACTGTATATGCTTATTTATTATTATTATTATTTTTTTGGGATCTTAAACGCCCAATTCCAATTTATTGGCGACTTATTATGTTCAGTCAATTAATTGAATTGAATCAAAGTCATAACCAAAAGCCAATTTGATATGGGTAAATTAGCATCTGTGGCCCACCTTACCGAGTTGGGGCACACATCCTACTTGGAGAAGCCCAATTGAGCTTGATACTTTTGGAGGGCCCAATTTATGTATTCCCCGAATTTAGGGCCAGCAAAATTGGAGATGCTGCCACTTAGCATCGACAACTACTTTGGAAAGCAACTTGATCAAATCGATGGGCAAATATATATATATATATATATATATATACTGAAATTAAAATGAGAACAAAAAATTTAATAAAATAATATAAAAGTATGAAAAAGAAATAAATATATTTGTTGTTAAGGTTTGTCTAAAATAAAGTAGGCTTGGTAGTAGTTTAACATTAGGTAGTGTAGTATGTGAGAGTACATGCTACCTATTGTAAAAATTGTAATTACACGTTACCTATTGTGCATGTTGTAGTTATCTATTACTTATTTGGGGTGTATTGAACCAAATATATCCTAATCATTTATCCTTAGCTTTGTAATCGATTTCTATTAATTATGTTTTTGATCATTATCCATCAAAAAATTAAGGGTAAATTCCATAAACCACCCATGTGGTTTCGTGAAAACCCCCAGGGTTTGAAAATCAGCTAAAAACCCCATAGGTTTTGGTAAATTTGCACACGTGCTCGCACAGTGACTGAGAAGCTGACGGCGTTAATTTTATAGTTGTAATGCCCGTTATACCCTTGCATAATTATTGACTGACCTTTTGTTTTGGGTGCAGTGAAGTCTCTTTCAATATTACGATTTTTCCTAAATTCGAAATTGAATTAAGACACACAAAATAGGCTTTTGGGGGGCAAAAATCTTGGTGAAGGTTGAATCGACGACATATTTGTGTTCTCAAGTAGGATTGGTAAAGAAATCTGGGAAGAGTACCAATTTTTGAGTAACCATGTACGAAACCCTTTCATGGTTTCATTTTTTTTTGAAAATGTTTGATATGCTTGCCTAAATAGAAAAGTGTTGGTCATGTCTCTGTTGATTATGGCTCGATTGTGTTAAAGAAAACATTTTTTTGTTGTTTTCTAACTGTTGTTGATGTCGTACATGCCATTTTTTAAACTTTTTAGTTGTTTATTTGCATTGATTGTGCAGAGAAATGGTCCCAATCCAACATATTACTCTGCTATTTGTGCCTTTTATGGTTGTTTATGGTCCCAAATTCTTTAAGAAATGGCTGCAAGGTGCTTTGTTTTTTATATTTGTGGTGGGGTAGAATATTGTGTTGTATTAAACTTTGATTTAATGACCGTGTTGTGACATTTTTATCCCTACTTATTATTGCAGAGTATGAGTCTTGGTGATTATGCTGATTTTTATTTGTGGGTTGGGAGTAGAATTGAGTATGTCCCTAGGGTTAAGTATTTTGGGGGATATAAGGTGTGGTTTCCAAATGTAGATAAAGAGAGATTATTTTATAATGACCTAGTTGACATGTATGTGAAAGCTGGGGGAGAAGCTTGCAATGTTGTTATTTACTATTGTCTACGCAATCATGAATTAGATGATGGGATTAGAATTTTAAGAGGTGATAAGGGTATAGTAGAGCTAATTAGAGCTTTCAAAGGGGTTTCTGACATTCTATTGTATGTAGAGGATAAAGAAGGTCCAATTTTAGCAACTGATAGGGATGGTAATATCGTTAGACGGAAAGAAGAAAGATTACTTCGACTTACTTATCATGAGAGTGTTGGGTTAGAGGATGTTGGAGTAGAGGGTAATGAAGAGGGGATTGGGTTACAGGATGAGGATAATGAACAGGGGGTAGGGTTAGATGAAGAGGGTAATGAACATGGGGTCGGGTTAGATGAAGAGGGTAATAAACAGGGGGTAGGGTAAGATGAAGAGGAGAGGGATGAGAGTGATGGGGTGGGTTATGGGGTAGAGGTTGAAGATGTGGGTGATGAGGATCATAGTATGTCAGAAGAAGATGATGAAGATTCTGATGAATCAGGCCAATTAGAATGTCTATCTTGGATGCTAGAAGATTTAGAGGGTCCTGGCGATGATGATAATTTTTCCAATAGGTCCCCTAAACATGAAAGACACTTGTATAAGAACCTTAGATCCCAAAAAAAAAACATGATAGGCAACAGTCAATGGCTGAAAATGATGTAGAAGATAATGTTAATGATGGTGGGGTTAATAATGATAATGATTGTGGGGTGAATAATAATAATAATGGTGAGGGATGGTATAGTGATGCAGACAATGATAATGAACTTGAATCTATGAGGGGTAGTGATGATGACAATCCATCGTATCATGTTTGGAATGATGACATGGAAAAAAAATGTTGATTTGTTTGTAGGCTTAAGGTTTCCAACTAGAGAGAAGTTTAGGTCTGTTCTTAGACATTGGTCTATTACAAAGGGTTGGGACCTTAAATTGATTAAAAATGAAAGGAAAAAAAATAACTATTGTTTGTCAAAAAAAGGTGTGATTGGAAAATTCATGCTTCCTTTGCCCAGCACAGTGATACTTACCAAATAAAGACATTAAGAGGTAGACATAATTGTGCCCACAATGTTGAGAACAAGCAGGCTAACCACAAATATTTGGGTAAGAGGTTAGAGAATGTGGTTAGGATAATCCTAGTGAAGGGTTAGAGTCATTGAAAACAAGATTTGGAGGGATGTTGAGGTCAATGTTAGTATGCATAAAGTGTATAGAGCCAAAAAAGTATGCAAATGAGCTAATAAAGGGTGATATAAAGTAGCAATACCATAGGCTATATAACTACTATGCCACAGTAGTCAAACACAATCGTGGGAGCTCTTTGATATTGAAAGTAGATAGGTCCTTAACCCCTCTAGTGTTGCAAAAATGTATTTTTGCTTGGGTGGGTGTAAGGATGGGTTCTTAGATGGATGCAAGCCAGTTATTGGTCTTGATGGGTGCTTTTTAAAGGGGTATTACAAGGGTCAGTTGTTGTTTGTTGTGGGTAGGGATGGGAATGATAATTTATATCCTATTGCATTTGCATTTGTTGAAAGTGAGAAGTATGATAGTTGGAATTGGTTTATGAACTTGTTACTTAGGGATATTGGGTCACATGAGGAGAGAGAGTGGGTTTTCATTAGTGATAGATAGAAGAGTCTATTAGAAGTTGTTGCAAACAACACCCCTAATGCAGAACACAGATTCTGAATGAGGCATCTCTACAATAATTTCAAGATGAAGTTCAAGGGAGAGCATTTGAAAAAGCTCTTTTGGAGTGCTGCCTCAACATACAGTGAAATCATTTAAGAGTGATGCATGATATTGAAACTGCAATGCCTAAAAATGATGACAAACAAACTGCATTTGAATGGATTTCTAATACTCCTTCACATCATTGGGCAAAATATTTTTTTCTCAACAAGAAACAAATGTGATGTCAACGTTAACAACATGTCTGAGTCTTGGAACAATTTAATCATGAAGGCTAGGTCACTACCTATAAAGGTGAAGTCTGCCCTAACATACTCAAGAAAATTGAACAACAAAGACTCCAAAGTAGACACTGCTTTCCAACATGGGTAGGGGAGGATAAGTATGAGTTGATGCACTTTATGGAAAATCATGTAGTGTATCTAAATGATAGGCATTGTTCTTGTGGCATGTTCCAAGTAATAGGGTATCCTTGTTGTCATGCAAGTAGCAACCATAAATTATCATAGGTTGGATATTGATAAATATATGCATGCATGGTTCAAAAAACCAGCATACATGAGGGTATATAGCCACATGATCCGGCCAATCCTCGGGATGCATGATTTTGAGAAATCTCCACTTGGTATTGTGGACCCTCCATTTGTAAAAGTCAGAGCCATAAGGCCTAGGAAGGTCAGAAGAAGAGATGCTAATGGACATGAGAGATGAAACAATTATCTCAAGGAGAGGTCTTACAACAACATGTTTAAGATGTTTAATACCAGGCCACAATATAAGAACATACAAAAATTCAATTCATCACAAGTCCAAACTTTACAAGGTATCATTTATGCACTTATATATGTCTGTTTTTATTTATAAACTTATATATAATTATGATTAAGATGATATTTCTATAACTTTTTTTATTTCTTGAAATGTAGGGACCTGCTTCTCATACAAGTGATGAAAAGGGACCTCAAGAGGCATCAAAATTTGTTGCAGACACTAATATTCACTATCATGAGGTAAGTAAAGTTTATTTTGTGAAACTTGCAAACATTTAATCCATACAACTAATATACAATTTGTTGCAGATCCCGCAGTCTTCAAACGCTGCATCATCAACCACTCAGGCACCTACTACAACACAGAGAGATGCAAGACAACCATTTCAGGTATCTTAACTTGGAAATTAGTGTTTTTAAATAGTTTCCATGACACTAATACAAAGTGCTTCTTATAAATACTAGGTACCAAAACAGTCTAGACCACCAGCTACATCAGAAATTCCAATTCCACAAACACAATGCTCACATAATGAGGTGTGA
This sequence comes from Petrea volubilis, assembly GCA_026212405.1. NCBI lineage: Eukaryota > Viridiplantae > Streptophyta > Magnoliopsida > Lamiales > Verbenaceae > Petrea > Petrea volubilis. Next base: position 9,999,395 of record CM047879.1, read on the forward strand.
AATTATTTTCAGCTTTCATATTTCATAGTCTTATTGTGTAACTTTACTTAAATCTCCCACTAATAACTTTGTTTTTAATTACAGGTTCTTACTGTGTATAGACAACAGATTACTGTTCCAAAGAAAAGAAAGTAAGATCAACCTATTTCCTTATCCAAAAGAAAAAACTTGAAACCTACTACTGCCTCAGCGACTCCACGAGGACCACAACTTGAAACACCAACTACACCAGGCCTACCATTGCTTTCAGGTTGAAGGAGGTTTCAAGTTCTTTTAAGCCAAACAAGCCTGTTGCTTAACAATTTGGGAATTGTTCAAACATAATTAGTTAGAAACTGATTTAAGGAGCTATCATTACTTTTTGTTTGAATTTTTTATAGATCATTAAGTTAGTTATGTTTTGAGGTATTTTGTGGTGGTGTAATGTTGTGCACACATATATTGTGCTGCGCACAAAAACATTTCAGCAAGAATCCTTTTGTAGTGCTAAGATACAATTTAAGTGCTTCAATATCAGAAATTTGGATTGCACCACTTCATCACATTGCATTTACAAAAGTCTGAAAGTACAAATTACAACAACAAGAAGTAAAACACATACAAATAATTCCTACTTCAAAAGTACACCAACAAGTAAAACAATTACAACACATACAAGCAACTTCAGCAACCTTTGAGTACATTCCAGTTTCTGCAATTTCAAGAGCATCTCCTCCTTAAGTTGTGCCATCTCTTCAGGTTTGACATCCACACTTTGGTTCTTTGATTCAACCTCATCGAACTCTGGCATCTGATTATCACATGAATCACCACTTATCATAGATACGAAGTGAGGTTCAAGCCATTCAAACCATTCAAACCATTTGCATTTGTTGTTCTTGCAACAAGTGAATAATTTTCCAATAGTTTCTTTTTGGACCAACTACCCTAATTGCAGCATGTCAGTTGGCAAGTAACAATTTAGGTTTCTAAAACTCAAATCAAGGGAACTCACATATTCAATCCGTGAAGTAGAGTTGCTTCTTGGGGGATTCATTCTGTAAAATTTTAAAAAATTTTAAAAACAAGAAGAAATTGAAATGAAAAATGACTTACCTCAGCAGATTCAAAAAGAAAAGAACATAAGAAAAAAAAAAGACTTACCCCAGACTTACCTCAACAATTGCAAGAAGAAAAGAACAGAAGAAAAAAAAGACTCACCCAAGACTTACCTCAGCAATTGCCAAAAAAAAAAAAAAAAGAACAGAAGAAAAAAAAGACTTACCCCAACGCGTTTGGTCATTTCTCTTCCAGAAGAATAAATAAATTGCAAAAAAAAAGTAGCTAAAAAAAATGACATACCTCAGCAAAGAAAAGAACATAAAGTTTCCTTGGAAGGAGACAACTCAGTAATGAGGGTTTCTCTGCCACCACCAAATACTTATACCAAACACAAGGGCATTTAAGACAATTAACAAGCAAAGTCAAAGTCTAAAAGTTAAAATAACAAGGCCAAAACGCATTAAAGGCGCGTTCACTGCACACTCCGTCAAGTTGGGATGACGTGCATGTCTATTCAAAACCCAGGGCGTTTTTAGCTGATTTTCAAACCCCGGGGGGTTTTTAGCCATTTTCCGAACCACGGGAGTGGTTTATGGAATTTACCCAAAAATTAATATACGATTGCCTCTTAATTAAAAAATTAGTGCCAAATATTAATTTACTTCAATTTCCACGTATTCTTTATTATAAAATAATAGAAAGAATTTATATTATTTATAAAAAAAAACTTAAAAACTAATGTATGTAAGTGTAGAAAAATAAAATAATTAATTATAGGTTTGTAATGAAGTGAACATTCAATAGAATCACTATAGTAACATATCATATAAATTATAATATTTGATATGCAAATTAAATTACTTTTGATTTAAAATAAATTATTTTTTATTTAAGTTAGATTAGTCACTATACGCATGTTGTGTCTCATCAACTTGATATATGTTCCTATCAAATATATATATATATATATATATATATATATATAACCATCTTATTATTATACATTTGCAGTCTCTCGTGAAATATTTTCATAATTGATATTACTGTAATGTTTTACTCCTGACAACCATCCATAAGGATGATAACTCTTTTGTTTTTTCTCATTACTATGAAATATTTTATGTTTATGTTTAGTATCACGAATACATTGACAATATTATATTCATAATTTTACTTCTTAATTATTGTTTTATAAATTACATTAATTATTTGTATGCAATTTACGTTTTTTTAGAATTAATGTATGCAATTTACTTATGAATAAGAGTTCGGAAAAAAATAAAATTTAAAAGTAGAAAATAGTTTTTAGTTTCACTAGAGTGTGAAATACACAATTTGATGAAGAAAATATCATAATTTGATGAAAATAAAATCACAATTTTTTGGGCAACGTGATGTCCAGCAAAAGTGAAAGTGTTGTGATCTAAGCAATTGGCCCATTAACTGGTTTTATGGAAATTGGTGTCTAGGGTGAGAGTGAGAGAATCTCAAATTACTCAATAAGTTGCCGGTAAAAATTATATTTATAAACTTGTTTATAATTATATACATGACATGTGGCATTTAACGAAAGGAATACCTAATATTAAATACTCACGAGGCTACCTAACTTTAGACACCCCTTTGTTGTTATTAGTTGGGTTATGAGAATGGTAGATATTTTAAATTTACTCAAATAATAATACTTTTGCAAAAGTTAACATAGTAGAGGAAATTATAAAAAAATTGGAGGATCAAAATTGGATAGTGTTTGGAAAAAAAATGAAAAATAGTAGTTGAATTTTAAAAAGAAATTAGAAGCTGTTAAAAACACATTGAAAGATGCTTCTACGTTTTAATTTAATTTTTTTTCCCAATAGAAGTAGGAATAAAAAAACAATGCATTATTATTATTATTATTATTATTTTTTTTTTTTGAACAAAAGTAGAACAAGCATTTTTTTTTAATATTTGCAAACACCCCCTAAATTCACTTCTTGTCTTTAAGTTTTCCTGAAAAATCTCAATTTTTGGTTGGGCATTGGAGGAATTTTTTCTGGATTAGGTACTCCACTTTTTGTATTTTTCTTGATATTCTATTTTATGATGAATGAGACGTATGCAAAAAAATGTACATATATGTGTCATTCATCATAAAATAATGAAATAAGACTGTGAAACAATGATTCAAAATTGATATTTGTTGGTACCTCACGCTCTTTCAATGATTCTAACATTCTAACCGGTGTTGTTGGACTTACATACTCGAACTACGGATCTAGAGCTCAACCTTAAGTACAACCTCATGATTGGAGCATCTATTTGAGACCGATCGTGAACCCACATTCTGAAATTAGATCGAGCATTTAATTCAATTGTGGGGTCTTGACTTATTGAAGTCTTGGATTCGAGTCATCTTTTTTTCTCTTTTTCTCTTAGGATGAGTATGCGTTTGTGTTGGTATGTGTAGATATATTTTTTCGATTGATATTTATAATATTTTTTTGAATAGATTATATAAAAAAAAACAAAAACAGAAATAAAGAGGAAGAGCAAGCCTACTTAGTGACTAATGCCAACGTGGGTTAAGCCCGTAAATAGGACATAAAGCAGCCGGCTCGTAGTTGACCTTGAATCCATATGGCTATTTACTATACTAACAATATAATTGATTAAACTTAATTATCAATATATATATAGATATATAATTGATTTAACTTAGCCTTCCAAATGTTACACATACGACATTGTTGGCTACCCACAATTGACCCCACCTATAGCGGTTGAGAAGTAAAATAGACTAAGTAATTTTAAGCCGCAAAGAACAATGTATATAGTTTTAATACTGAAAATTAAAAACACACCTAAAAATGGCGTGAAAAAAGACTCATCCATTTGAATATAAAGTGAATACAAGAATGGCCCCATATATCTAGAAAGGCTTATACTTTTAGCCATGTTTCTAGTCTAATCAACGACCCATATTGACAAAAGGACGAATTAGACCGTGGTTTTTGAAGTCATTTATGTTGACCATGTTGAAGCATTGCTGAATTTCAAAATTTTTGTACGAATTCGAGTTCATTCACACAGAATAAATCATATAATAAATATTTTTATTATTTTTCTTAAAATAGACATTAATTATATAATAAATATTTAGAGATGACAATAGAGTGTCTCTAGAGCACGCTTGGCCAAACCAAAGACCCACTTTGTCAAAAGTTTATTTGATTCAGGGTTCCATACTAAACCCAAATTCAAACTGAGGTAGACACGTAGAATTGGTGGACCTATTTTTGTATTTTAAAAATATTTAAAATATTATTTAAAAAATAATGTCACCAAACATTTTTAAAGATAAAAACCTATTAGTATTAAAAAAAGCTAGTTGTATATAAACTTTTACAAACATATTTTGATATTTAAAAAGTTGAAAAGTCTAGACATCTATCTTTCTTTATAATAAAAGCATAATTATTTACTAATGTAATATAATTATTTAATATACAAGAACATCATATCTATAATTAAACAGAACATGTTTGAGGTAGGTCCGAGTACCAAAAAAAAACTTGAGACCTGCTCCGAGCCCATGCCCAGCTCTAAAAACAAGTCTCTAATTGGGCATGTTTGGGGCTGGAGCTGGACCCATTTCTGATTGTCTACAAATGTTATTTGCGTGGTAAATACTATTCACTAGTCATTTATCACGTAATTAATGTTGATGCGATGGAATTCAATTTGAAGTAGAATTTCTCATTAGCATCTTTCATAGTAAGACATAAATACGATGACAATTTCAACTATTACAATTAAATATATATAGACTATGTACAGTAAATGATGAGAAAAAGAAGAATTAATAGACTACTAGAACTAGTTGAGGCCGCCGGGGTTGGCCGTATTGTTAGGTTTATTCAGTCAGCATTACGCAAAAAGTTAGAACCAACGACTCTCACCTGTAACAAGAATCCAAACCCAATCACATGATCCCACGTGTTGAACAACGAATTTTGATTAGCAAAAAATCGGACAGGATCCCCTACCCCAAAACGATGCCCCATACTCTAAATTCACGACATGTGTAAAATCTAATTAACATAACTAAATAATCTGCCATTAAGAAAATATTGAAGATTTACACGTGTCGTGAATTTAGAATATGGGACATGAGATGGAGCATCGTTTTGGGATAGGGAATCCCGTCCGGCAAAAAATTTTTAAAATTGTCACGCAACTAAGTGCTAATTAACTTATGCCATGTGCATGCGCCAAGATTCCACGGCAAAATAAAATATTAATTAAAATTATGTCCAAAAAAACAAGCAATTTTCTATAACTATAGCCAGAAAGTGCTTGATTTAGATCAAACAATCGTCATGGAGAACAAAGAAGATGAAGATGAAGAAACAGAAAGTGCTCTAAAGAAGTGGGATTGTGGTAGTCCATTGTACGATGCGTACGAGTTAGTTGCAGGTAGCCAGCATCATCGAGAGGCATATGATGGCATTGCCATCATCGTCTTCAAGCTTAATCGAGTCAAGCTCTGTAGAATCTCATGGCGAGGATATTAGCAAGAAGATGAAGATGAAGGATGTTATTTTTCACAAGAGAAGGAAAAAGGAGAAGGCCAAAGGGGTTAAGAGGGTTAAGAGTATATTTTACAGTCTTTTTAGTCGAGTTTCTTTGATCAAGAAATGATTTGTATACATACACACACACACATACATATATAGATATCGTGTAAATGCTATGTATGTTGTTTTACTGATCGATATCTTGTACGCAATTGTTTCCTAGTGGGCTTCATTTATTTGGCCTTTTGTTTTGATGGCATGATCTGATGTTTCTTTGTTTTAAGTTCTTAAGATCAAATATCAGCATATAGTTTTTGAGATGAAACAATGAAATTTGAATTGATCATCTCATGGCTCTATTAGTGCAAAAGAATTAGGTGAAAAAGAGTTCAGATTCCAGACTAGTGTGTGAGTAAATTTTTAGTAATTTTGCTGCAATTAGTGCTGCTTTTTAGTTACCCATATAAGAATTTCAACAAGAACTCCATTCTCCGAGATTTAAGAACCCTCTAATGATTATTTATCTCATATTGCAACAATTACTGGAGACACAAAGAAACTTTTTTTTGTAATTACAAGATGTGGATGTGTATACACACACATGGTGGATCTTGGTAACATGCAAAACTATCTTTTACAAAATCAAGGGATTTCCTACATATTATGTAGGTTGCTTCCTCGAATGTCAAAGTGCCAACACTAGGTTCACTCCTAGCATTCCTTCACTCAAAACTCTATCTCATGTGTTTAGGTGGCTTCCTCAAACAACCTTTAAGAAACTCATTTGATCTCAAGGCTTGACTTGAATTTCATACAGATTATATTAAGATTCACAAGGACCACCGTCATTTTGATCGATCAAGCTTGACGCTAACCAAAGCTCATTCAAGATCAAGTTCTACTAATGTATAGATACATAATACGCATTTATCTTATATTCCATCTTATACATGTTATTCCATAAAATTTTAGATAGTGAAATACAAAAAGTGAAAGGCAACACCACTTTTTTTTTCTTTTTAAGATAAAATTTAATTTCACTTAAAAATGGTGGAATTGTTGCCATGGAGTGCGAATAGACTATCAATGGGTTGGATTTGGATCTAATATGGAGAATTTGAATTTGAATCTGAATTCGATTGGCTTCTTTAATACTCAAATCAAACCAAAATCTTATAGAATTTATATTTATTCCTATCAAGTCTGATTGAGATAAAAATCAAAAACCCGATAAAAAATATGACCCCATAACAATTTAAACGAAGAAATTGAAGTTGTAAAACCAAGTAACCAATAAAAAAATTTGTCCCTTTTGTAAAACAAGTAATATTAAATAAAGTAAAAAAATATTTTAGAATATGTGTGAAAATTAAAAGAATTACCTTGAAAAATAAAGAATAATATATGAGTTATTATAATGACAGATATACATATATGTAATTCCATTTAATTTTCTTTATCAATATTATGTACATAATGGTACTAACTAAATAAAATATATTATTAAAACTCAAATTCGAATTTTTAACGGATCTAATTATTGTATTTCACATTCAATCAATTTATTTCAAATTACGAATACTTATAGTCAAAATTTAATCCATATTAGACTTTTTATTAGATTGGATATACTAAAATTCGAATCGAGTTCTGATCAGATTCGAATAAAAATTGGCTTCATTAACAGCCCTAAGTGCGAAGGCTCGCACAAATGGGTGACAACTGTCAAGCAACTTTGGGCCCAAATTTAAGGCCCACTTTTTATGATTTTGCTTCTAGTCTGGCAAATTGTACAGTCTTGGTCTCTGCTATATATTGAGGCCCATAGATTTGAGAGAGAGAGAGAGAGAGAGATTAACCTTTTATTATAGGATTCGATAAATTAATTCAAACCCATTTCGTTGATTTTTTTTTTAATACAAAAGATCTGAACTAATGATCGTAATAATCTTTATTTCTGTGCTATTGAAGTATTGTCCTATAACTTCTTATTTTCTTTTTGACTATGTTTGATACATTGACTAAATTTATAATAAGTGAAATATCAATATTAAAGTAAGATTAAATTTTATGATTTAAAAAAGTAGAAAATGAAGTAAAAGAAAATTCTAAAAAAAAAAAAGAACGTGAAATATGAAAGAGGAAAGAGAATAAAAAAAATGAAATACATTAAAGAGATGAGAGCGAATAATAATTAAAAATTTTATACTTACAGAGCAGGGGCATTTCAGAAAATTTAAAATTATACACACCAAATAAAAATTAAAAGAGGTTCTCATTAGATATATAGTATAGACACAAACATTACTTTTGAGTTCTTTTTCGTGTAACCACGATATACTTTTAGAGGGATTTTGAGTGTAATTTACTCAATTTTTTTTTTTTTTAATTTCTTAGCTGAGAGTCAACTCGTCATTTTCATTTTACATGTTGTAACCCGAAATTTAAGTTACATTAAAATAAAGTAGTGATATCAACTATGGTGACGTATATAATTCTCAATTGAAAGGTGTTGTGACCTAAGAGTCTGAGACGACCTCTTCCAATTTGAGAAGACCAAGTTATGTCCTATTGGAGGTCAAACTTAGGGGTGAGTGTTTCAAGTCGGATATCGGGTAGTTTTCATATATATAGTTTTCATAAGAACAAGTCATTTTTTTTTTCGACGGCACTCGTGTAATAAGTTTAAATTCTCTAGAAGATGTTGGTTCCTCTCACTACAAGAAAATAAGTAAATTGATAATAATATAACAAGTAATAATAACAAAATTATCACTAATTATATACATTTAGTAATGAAAAAAATTAATTTGTCACAAGAATAATTTATACAATTTCAATAATCACAATAATACAATATGGTCTATAAATTATCACCATTGATAGTTAGCGGCACACCTACATATGGTGACAATGATAATCTTGTCACAAAATCTGTAACAAAGTTGTCTGTGTAGGTATATCATCAATTATCAATGGTGAAAATTAAAGCATTAATTCTTGTTATTGTTGTGTCATATTGTTACAAAATAAATATTATTGTCATTAAATAGATTTAATTAATGTTAAAATAGATGATATTGTTAATTAATATAGTTATTGATGATAATTTTATTATTGTTACATTTATATTTTATTACTAATATTATTTTTTATTGTAGTATATGTACGGTTGTACATCTTATTCCATCGATGTCAAATTAAGGAATTGGTGCAAAATAAATAAAATAAAGTGAAAACGCATTTCACAATAATATCCTTATTTACTTCAACAACGACTTAAGCAATTATAATAATTTAACACAGAATATACATTATTTAAACACGAATAACACTGAGAATTATATGATATATTGTATTTATATAAATTATATATATATTGAATAGTCAACAACACAAATTAATCGTTTTCTTTATATTATGTAACCGACCTCACGTTTAGTTTTCAAAACTTTCGTGACTGCGTCCAATATAAAAAAAATATAGGAATGACAATGGGTTCGAATTTGATCCGGACCGATTCTATTGAGGCGGGTTAGAATCCGATACATGAGTATCGGGTTCATTTGGACCCGACTCGAATCTGATGTGTGTGTATATATATATATATATTATATGTAAAATATATAAATAAATATAATTAAAAATAACTCTTAAAAATTAAAAATCAATTTGAGAATGTGTTAGCGATATGTAATTTAAGAAGATTTGTTATTAATTATTTTGTTATTTAGTAGTTTGTGGTATGATGTTGAACTTGATGTTGGTTGAATTAATAACTTTATTTATGTATATATATTTTTATTTTTTTTTTATGATTGGACATTTGGAGTATTTTGTTTAAACATATTTTATTATAATTCATGTACAAATACAATTTGAATCTTTTTTTAGTAGGTTTCTTTGTATAATTTAAAGTGATTGTTTAAAAAAAATTATTATAAAATGAAATTTTCATTTATTTGGGCTAATTAGAGGGGCGAGTTTGACGAGTACACGAGTCAGGTTTGGCGGGTTGGGATGGATTTTAGAACCCGGCGTGTTCAACGGGCCAATCCGCTAGATTCGGGTCAGGTCGGGTCTGAACGGGTCTCGGTTTGGCTAAATTCATATCAGATCTGATCCGTTGCCATCCCTAAAAAAATGCCGAAAATAATTAAATAAATCCCGGTACTTGAACAAATTAAACAATTAAATGTACTTGATTTGACACTCCAGCTTTTCAATTCCGTGTGTGTGTGAATGCCATGCTACTTCAAATATAGTCAAATTAGTTATGAATCGTTGAATTATATATATATATATATATATATATGTGTCTGTGTGTGTCTGTGTGTGTGTGATATCAATATTTCATTTTATGATATTATATTATATTTCATTTAATGATTTTCTAAATATATATTATTTAATTTGGGTGGCGTGAAATAAAGCGTATTTCATGGTCAAGAATAAAGATATGTAGCCTAACTGCATCACGTAGTTGAAAGAAAATGCATTGATGTGAAATAGCTTGAAAATAGTGTTACGATCCAATCAAGCAAAATACACAATGAGATAGAGTCCAGCCGAACAATTAATTACCATTTCTTTTTTTTCTCTATTAGAATTAATTCGGGATGTAACTTGTCTGGGCAGAATGTTTCAACCGTACACGGATATCAAGACAAGAAAGCTTTTGAACCAAGTCCATTTCCTTAAGACCTCTGTACTACAATAGTTCAATGCATCTCTCTTATTATTTGATTAATCCCACAAAAATACAATGAGTGTTGCAAATATTACGATTTTTGATTTGGTCAAACTTTTAAGTTTAATATTTTCCTTCGACTGTTGAGACAAATCTCAAGTATAATATGGCTGTATGACAACATATATATTGGTATATGTATCTCATGGTGAAACTTAACACGAGTACACTTATGAGGCTCTTCGATAATTTAAAAAAATGAGGGTTCAAACTCCTCATCGACGGTGAAGTAATCTTGACTATGGAGCTGTTGTCAAGGACGTGGAATAGCTCTCTATAATCAAATGATTTGAGCAAGACCTATTCGACATATGGTTCCTCACACTTAACTAACAGGCTTTGATTTGCAGTAATCGTTTCCGTACAAAGACCGCTCTACACTATACCAAAAACGCCGTTGTTACATTGACATCTGATATGAATAGCTTGCGACCTTAGCCATAATCGGATATTTCTACCAACCTTTACCTATATATAGTTAGACATTACTATTAACAAGTGTGATTTGGTCAATCTTTGAACCCTTTATAGCTCTCAAATACTTTGTTCAAATGCATTGACTAACTTGAGCGTTTGAGAGTTTTTGTAAAAGACATATGTAGCAATCTTACGTATGCTCATTGCTTGATAGGTTGGGACTCATTTAATATCTTATTGGACCAATCGTTGGCTCTGCTCGAAATAGGATTTGGACATCATCATGGCTATTTCGCCAAAGTGAATTGCCAAAATTATTTTTATGTCGTAAAATAATAGAAGCCTAATTAAAAAGGTCAAGCATTTAAATTTAGAAATGTTTTTTTTTTTTTTGTGAAAATTAAATTTAGAAAAGTTAAGCTCGGCTAACTCACAAAGATATAATATGATATGAGTTTGAATTATTGTTTTTAATTACAAAGCAATATTATGTTATAGCTCTTTCTTGATCTCAACTTATCATCATTATGGTTATATCTTATCAATTAAATAAACAAATAGCTGATCAATAAGATATACTATTACTTTATTCTTGTAAAGTTAATATTACTAAATTATCATTAAATTTCACTTTGTTGTCAATGGAAACAACATCATTATCATTTTTTTTAACTAATAATATTATACATTTAAAATATATATGAAGAAAAGAAAATAAAACCTCCATGCTCTGGGTTTCATTTGAGAACCTATATATATATATATATATATATAGCCCTTAAATAGCTTATGGTTGAGTTTAGAAAAATTCAAGTTCAAAGTAAACTTTATCCCAGTTGCTTTAACTTATAATTTACAAGAGCGGCAACAAAATTATTTCGACCGACATAAGTGAGCATAAGTAGTTATTACTCGTAAAGTTTTACCGATAACCAATTAATTAGCCCTAATTAATGATTTTCAAATCTTACCCCACTCATACAATAGAATTATTTGAGGATCTTAATGTGGTTGTCATATACTCATGTAAAATGTAATTAGAATTTAACTTTGCAAAAAATAAAAAGTAGCAATTTAGATGAAATAAATCATTGTTAAGAGTTAAAAAGCATGACTATACACCACCTTACCTATTCTATTTGGGTAAGCAAGAATTACTAAGTTCGAAAAATCTTGATTATCCTTTTTGTAATTTTTTTTTCCCAATTATTATCTTTATTACTCATATAATCTACAAAATACCTTTTTTTAGTTAATTAACCTATCTTATTAAATGTCAATTCACTTTTTTATTTAACGGAAAACATACAACATATGCATGTCACTCGATGAATCAAATTTTATTAGTATTAAATTAGAATATCGAGTTTTTTGGTAATTAATAACAAAAACACTCGAGTTTTTTTAGGTGTAAAATTAAGTAACAAGTATTGTTATTATTATACGATAAAGATTAAATTTTGAAGGAGATCAAATCGTTATTTTAGTTTTCAATTGTTAGTTTCACATCGACAAATGAAAAACTTGAGGGACAAGAAGAAAGCAATAGTGACAACTTTGCCTCATTTCGTTACGTCTCATTAGAATTTTTTTATTCAACTGCGAATATATCAAATACTTGAACAATCAGTACAAATATTGATCCCGTCAGCATAGTATTATGAAGCACCAAAAATAGTTTATACAAGTGGACATTGGCCTACGCCTAAATTTAAAAACACACAACCAACAAATATTTTTAACAAATATTAAATGGAGATTCAAACTCAAAAGATAACCTTAACCCACAATTGGAGTAAGTTCGAAACCACTTCACCGCCACCCTTGCGATACTTTGGGGGCATTTTGGTAAACAACAGATATTCCTTTTCTCATTGCCTTTGGCTGAGAAAGAGTAAAGTGAAAAATTGAATCTTGGCAGAGGCATTTCTACGGTCCAACGGCATGCAATATCCCTTTTGCTTTTGCCGAGGCAGCCTTTGATAAAGTCATAAACACGACGCCGTACCATCAATCACCCTCTCCAAACTACGCCGTTTAGCCCGGTCTCCTGTGCTCTAATAAATTACTCACTGTATGCAACCAAACATGAAAAAAAAAAAAAAATTTAGCCCAAAAAAAGTAAAATATGTCGGGAATCGAGTCGTTGTCACCACCTTCCCTCCAAATCCAAGCAACCCCCTTTTCTTGGAATACCCAAAATCTCAGCTTTTGTTTAATATAATAACTACAAATAATTGTTTTGTATGTCTGCTTTTTCATATATATATATATATAAATATATATATTTTTACTTTTATTTTTGATGTGCCAAGCTTTATGATTAGCATGAAAACAAAGGGAAACAAACAGGGGAGTCCCAGTTCCGTTTTGTTTTGCTTGCACTTGCATTTTTGCTGTTCCTCAAAAACCGCTGTAGTTTAAAGCGACACCCCCCCCCCCCGCCCCCCACGAAAGTCTAAGAAATTTTTACTGTCATTCTCAGTTCCCACGTATTGAGTGTGACTGTTATACTTAAATTATTTCGATTTATTAGGAAAATAAAGAAAATCCCATTTGGAGGAATAATTTGTCTTTCTGGTTATTTGGGGTGTGCATTCATGATTTTTGCTGTTGTGGGCTTCAGATTTTCAAGTTGACTTTATGGGATTACTTGTTGATAGTTCCTTGTATTGATTGGTTTCTTGGTGGACTGCAAACACATAAGATACGGTCAAAAAAAAAAAGGTTTGATTTTTATAATAAAGATTGTTATCTGGTCAAGAATTTGGTAAGAAAAAAAAATAATAGAAAAAGAAAATGGCAGAAGCTGCAAACGTACGGTTGGTGCGTTGCCCCAAGTGTGAAAATCTCCTTCCAGAGCTCCCTGACTTCTCTCTCTACCAGTGTGGTGGCTGCGGTGCGGTTCTCAGAGGTACAGTTCCTTTTGTTCGCATTTGTTGTATTTATTTGGTATGTCAATGAAGAACTTATGAGTGCTCTGTATTTGCTTAGGAAAATCATTTAAGTTTCGGGTGTTTTTAGCTAATTTGGGCGAATCTTGATGTTTATATGTCTAATTATAAAGGGGCTTGCCATATTTCAATAGTAGAGGGAAAAAAGATTCGTTATCTATTGCATTTTATTCAGATTGGGTGTTTGGGCTGTGAGCACTTGATTCTGTGGTTATTTCTGATGCTATGTCAAAAAGAAAGGCCTAATAATAACCAGGAATGGAGCCAAGAATTCGATTGAGGGGAGGAAAATTTGCAATATATGCTGGGCAAATTTGTCATTTTGGGGGCGGCATAGAATTGATTTCTTAAGCATTTGAGGGGGGCGGGGGGGAGGGGCGCTCTTGCCCACTGTGGTTCTGTCCCTGCTAATCATGTGTATGCCTATGTGTGTTTCGTCCAGATTATTCTTTAGAATGAGTGCTTTTTTTATCTCCAGAAACTGCTCAGAGGTTAACAAATGTGTTGTGATCATGATACTGGGGCTAAAGGATACTTTTGTTGTCATCAATTGAACTGGAATTGTATATTAATTGCAATTGTTTTGATTATACAGCCAAAAAGAAGGGAATCTTGGAAGATGGATTGTCAGAGCTATCTGATGATGTGAAGGGCACTGGAATTTCTGAGGAAGATAATAATACAGTTAAAGTTTCTGAAGTTGAAATGGGAAGTGCTGATGGAGTTGAAGGTGGTACTGTAGAGAGAATCCATAATGAAGGAGCGGCGGCTTCTAATGGCAGTTCAATGTCACAAGCTGAAACTAGGGAACCATTAGCTGCTGATCCTGATTTGAATAGGAGAGGAAAAGAGAGGATCAGAAGACTAGAAAGTTTTGATGATGAATACAGGTCATATTCCCAAGGTTTGATTAGGCCTCCAATGGAGTCATTGAGGTCGAGGCCTGTTATGGACCATTGGGGTGTGAAAAGCAATGGGTCAGCGCTGCCTTGTGGGCCTGCAAGAGGTGTTCCTGCACCTCTGGGGTGCGATGACATTCTTTATCATCATGATGAGGGGCAGTCAAGTTATGACAGGAACTTGTATTATGAACAAGGCGAGAGGACTAGATACAATGGACTTGCTAGAATGGAAAATTTGGAGAACGGTCGGGCGGAGCTCCTGAGGAAACTTGATGAATTGAAAGACCAAATTAGTCGGTCGTGTGATGTGGCAGATAAACCTAAGGAGAGGATTTGCACTGACCGGATGATGGTTTCTCCAACTTCATCTGATCCTTATGTTAGAAATCATGCCCCTCCTCCTGATGATCATCTGGGGCCTGGATATTTCAGTCATCCTCGTGAGTACATTCCTTACACAGATAGATATGGTTCAAATATGATGGATACGTATCCCCAAAGGGGATACCCGCATGACTTTGTGCCTTATGTTGATCCCTATAATAAACAAGAAATGCTTCGGAGGCCTCCTCGTGGGCCCCAATCTCAATGCATGCAACGGCTACCCTATCACGAACAACATTTTCCTGGTTACTATGGCGATGTGAATCACGATCTCTTCATGTTACACCGGCACGAAAACTTTTTCCATCAGCCTGCATGCTCTTGTGCCCACTGCTGTGATAAGACTTGGCATATGCCTCCCCCTAAGGTTGATTTGCATAATCTTAGGTCTCCAAATGATGCTTCTAATCCCAATTTTCATCAACATCCGAATCCTGTCCTGCACCGACCACAGGGGAGTACTTCTCGACAATCTCTGTCTCAGCATACAAATGACCCAGCTCCTAGAAATGAGGGTTTTGATTATCATGGTCCTAGAAAATTGGTGATACCTCCTAGGGGTGGACGAGTGAACTATCCCATTGCAGGTGGTGCACCTTTCATAACATGCACTAATTGCTTTGAGTTACTGAAAATTTCAAGAAAACATGTCTTGTTGGGAAAAGAAAAAAATAAAGTAAAATGTGGGGCATGCTCTTCAATCATCTTGTTTGAACTTGGGAATGAGGAGGGTTTTATTGCATCAGTTTCTACACATGTTGACCAAGTGCCAACAGAGATTGACCAAGGCTCTATGGGGACCGAGGATGAAAATGTGAGATATTGGAATACTTGCTCTAATGATTATGATGATGACAACAAGAAGTTAAATTGTGGTGAATCGGAGAAGCAATTGGATGATCATCTTTCTTCGACTTCAAGCTTCTCGGACAACGAGCGGGGCTCGCAAAATATTTTATCTAGAAAAAATGATTCCCCATCTGTGGAGTTACCAATGACAGAAGTTAAGTCTGATCTGTCCCCCCAAGAATGCTCTGACGATCATTCTCCCGATAATGTTATCGTTAACCGGTTTGATAAAGGGAACAAAAGTAGGAGAGCTGAGCAGGAGACCGTTTCTCTTGACAGAACTAGCTCTCAACAGAATTCTATAAAAGATTCAGCAGCAGCAACTGAGACGGATGTGTCCTTAAATGAATTTTCAAATAGCTGTGTATCTCAGGACTCTGTTGAAATAATTAAAGCACATCATAATCAGAAGGTTAACAAAGGGGGCGAGTCTTTCTTTGCAGGTCTTATCAAAAAGAGTTTCAGAGACTTCACGAAGTCTAACCAAGAAGCTGGCGGATCACAAGTATTTGTAAATGGGCACTTGATACCCGATCGTGTAGTTAAGAAGGCTGAAAAGCTAGCTGGGCCAATTCAATCGGGAGAATACTGGTGAGTATATATCTAAATAATCTCCTTTTACATTAATATTAGAAATGCACCTGGTGATTCAGCTTTCTTAAACATGCCTATCTTGGCATAACTTGCAATTTTGTTCTAGCTAGAATAAGATAATGATTACAAGAGCTTCGGCTCATATTACTCGGACTTTGACCCACTGGGTCTGTGTCAAACATTGAAAATTTCACAAAATTTATTGCCTTGGACTCGGTTAATAAATGCCTGGACATTGGATGGGCATTGAGGAAACACTATTGTATTACTTTAACGAATGCAAGTGAAAAATTGAGTCGAAGCATTTTCTTGAAAAAATATTCATTATGCCTAGAAAACTGATTGTCGAAGGCTATTCTGTTTGTTTGTTCAATTCATTGTTTTAGAATTAAGCATTGAACTTATATGAGTTGTGGAGGAGTCATGCCCATTTCTGAGGATTTGGACATAAATAATATCTCTTGTTGATGCTGGTATAATTTGAGAATATTTATGCTAATTTTTTGTGCATTATCCTACAAACCATTGCAAGAACTTTATCATTTCAATCCAAAATGCTAATGCATGTTATGCGAACCTTTTAACGAAACAGGTACGATAAACAAGCGGGATTTTGGGGTGTGATGGGCCATCCTTGTCTGGGCATTATTATGGTGAGTTTTTTAATGGTGGTTTCCAATATCCCTAACCTTGAACAGTCTTTCAGTTATTTGCACTACTAACAGTGTGTTTGCCTAAGCTTGGTTTTAAGAGCTTACAAGTTCCTAAAGCTCATAAGATGTTTTTGGAGCTGTGGAGCTCTTAAATCTTATTTTAAAAATAAGATGTCAAAGTGTTTGGCTAAATTAGGTTCAACAATTTATATGATGTTTTGAGAACTTATATGCTGCAGTTGTCTTTGATAAAAATGTTTTTAACTTATAAGGCCTTTTTAGTTTAACAGTGAAAAAAAAAAAAAAGATATGGTCGCATTGATTCATGTATATAAATGTTTTTCTTCTTCTTTTTCATTTTTTTGCCCCCAGAGGGTAGAGATGTGATATATAAAAATAATTATGGATATTTATGTCCTTTTATTGTTTAGCATTAGACAGTTTATAAGATTTTGCCGGAGAATGTTGGTGCAGCGTACTTTTTATTAGGAGCTTATAAGCTTTGCCTTAAAAAAAAAAAAAATAATTACTGATCTTGTTTGAGGAGATTTATAAAGTCAACCAACAAGTCTCTAGCATCATTCAACAAAGCGGCTGTAGTTTAGTGGTAAGAATTCCATGTTGTGGCCGTGGAGACCTGGGCTCGAATCCCAGCAGCCACAAAAGTGAACTCTTTTTAACCATAAAAAAAGGGTGGCCTCTAGTGTCATTTAAGAAAACATATACAGTTGTGACTTAGCTAGCCCTTAACCATTTTGCAGCCAAACATTGAAGAATTCGATTATCCTATGCCGGAGAAGTGCGCTGCCGGAAACACAGGGGTTTTTGTGAATGGGCGTGAACTTCATCAGAAAGACTTGGATTTGCTTGCTAGCAGAGGTCTACCGATCACAAGAAATAGATCTTATCTCATTGAGATAACCGGGGAAGTGGTTGATGAGCAAACTGGGGAAGAACTTGACGGTCTAGGCAAACTTGCACCAACGTAAGTGTTCTCATAGATTCACCATTACAAATTGATGTTTTTAGTTGATGAATTTCTCTGAACTGTAAATCAAATATCTATGCTGAAGTTGCATTGATCATTAATGTTCGTAACAGGGTTGTGAGGGCTAAGCATGGGTTCGGTATGAAAGTTCCAAGATTTATTGCTGAATCTCGGAGTTAAAGGGTGTTTTTCTTCTACTACTTGATAACACCTGAGCCCAGAAGAACTATGGCTGTTCTTGCAATGTTTTTTTGGTTAGATGTAGAGTTATTGTTAGTGGCCTTTGGTCTGAAAAAAATGTCAAAATTTTTATTTATTACTGTTTTGATCTTGGTCTGAAGCAATTTGGAAACAGAGCTGGGATATTTATATATAGCTTGTAGGCAAATGCTTAAAATCGGTTGCTCTATTGATAGTTTAGAGTGAGGATGTTTGTGTATTGTGTGCCATTTTGCACTCTGTCCTGTAAATTTAGCATTTGAATATACTTTCATTTTGTGACATATTTAGAAAGAGTGTACTTCGGAAAATGTGCAAACACGAGAATATGGAAAATTCGTATATGGATCGGGTGTTGGTGTGCAATGTACATCAGTGGACCTTACGATCACGATTATATCACATTTTGTATGTAAATAATTTTATAAAAATATGTAAGATGTGGCATAATTTTGATTGATGAGGTATGGATTTGGCCTCAACACCTTTTAATTTTTCAAATGCTAAATGCAGTATATCATTAGATTGTTTTTTGATTTTTTTTGGGGGGGGGGGGGGGGGGGGCGTTCTGTTTAAGTAGACTTTTGAAATAAAAGATTTAGGTTCGAAAGTATTTTTCTTTTTAATAATTTTCCTATATATATATATATATATAAGATAAGCTGATAATAAATATGCTTTCCTTCCGAAAACAAAAATATTCTTAAAACCAAAACGAAACATAATGGTCATTCTTTTTTGGAATCATCCGAGCTTTCGGAGATCAAAGCTGTCTTAGAAATTGCAGTTCGCTCAAGTATTTAAGTTCTTAACTAATAAAAGAAACATTCCAACTATTTTTATTAGAGAAAACCATGATGAATTATGATTATTATTTCCTTTTTTTTTTTGATACGATAAAGTAAAAAAAAAAAAACTACTGTATAACCAGAATAATACTCGTATTCACATAAATTCGAACTCACGATAAAAGTTACGACGTCTCCATATTATCGTAAATTGAAATTTTTGAAAGTTAAATAAGGAGGGAATGCGTTATCTTTGAGGCTTTATAGCACTATAATGGGTTCAGTGAGTTTTGACTTTTGAAGCCAATGATTGCGGATAAGTTGGGAACTTGTGGATCAATAACCTAATCTTTACATAATTTTGTAATTAAGTAGGGGTTGGTCATCTAATCCATCGCCATGCTAGTGTGAAACCAAGAAAAGTGCCACTTTATTTTATTCAAACATTTGAAAAGTCCACACCATGAGAATATTTAGTAAACCATTATTAGTTAGGAATAATGGAGAAGTACTAAATTCGGAATCTTAAATCATAAATGGATCTAATTTGGGTCCAAGAAGGGAAAAAGAAAAGGAAAAAGGAAGAAAAATCCCACGACTTTAATTTAAAAATTCCCCTATCATTGAATGCTTCATTGAAAATCTCCCAAAAACAAAATTAATTTTATTGGACTAAAATGAAACATTTCTAACAATCACAAAGTTAAATACAGTTATTACATCTCATAATCAATTTTTTAATTCGAAAAACGAAACAATAATACAAAGAAAAAAGAAAAAAACCTATGTAGAAGAAGGAATTTTTTTATAAATTTTTTAATACAAAAATTTTTCCCCTCCCATAATCCCACCACTCAACTCTTTTTCAAATTTTTTCCCTCTAATTTAATTATTTTTAATTGTATAAATATATTTTTCATTTTTTGTTTATCATAAATGTATTAAATCTCAAGGTTATATATATATATATATAAAGAAAATTTAATAAGAATTTATAATGTAGTTTATCAAAATTTAAGCATATCTTGAAAATTCATATTTATATAAAAGAAATTAACATTCAAATTATACGTGGATAAGTTTTCTATTATCAAAATTTAATTACATAATTAAATTATATATTATTTTTAATTTATAGGTGCGTATTGAGAAGCGCAGAAGCGGTGTCATGCGCCCGTTATGTTTTGTCGGTTAATTCCAGACGCAGCATACCATGTAAACCCACCATTGTGATGTCCCAAAGGAGTAGTACCATACAAGATAGATAAACACTCGCAAGAAAAATGAAATAATACAAACAAAATAGGATAACATTTATAGAGAAAAAAAAAAACCCCCATATTGCAGAGACTGTGCTTCAACTTAGAATAGAGTTAAAAGAGTGCAAAAAAAAAGAGCTCAGAAACAGAGCAATGGTGAAGAGACTGGTGTACAATAATTGGAAATCATGGTGGATCTCTCTTCAAAATCACAATTACTTTGTTGTCAAGTTGGGTGTCTCAATTCTTTTGGTGGGTCTTGCATTTAGGCTTCTTTGCAATCAATCCTTTGAATTTTCTCCAGTTGCAGACACCCCATTTCTTGAAAATACCCAGATTTCAGCACCAATTCAAGAAAATACTCATCATACTCCTCCCCAAGGTCAGATCTTTTCTTCTCTGTGTGTGTGTGTGTGTGTGTGTGTATTTACTGGTGGGATGGTGTTAGAAATTGTTGTGAGATTTGGATAAATGTTGTTAGAGATTTATGAATGGAGTTTAAATCCTGCAGTATTTTTAAGAGGGTTCATGGTATTGTCATTATTGGATTAAAGGAATGTCCATTTCTTTATTGGGTTATAAATGTCTGGAATCCTGGTCTGCTTAAAAACAATAATATTGTGCTGCTTTTCAGGTTTCTTTGCTTCTGTGCCGAATAGATTAATGCACAATATGATTACTTAAATGCTATTTATTTATGTTTAGCACATGATATGGTACAGGATCCAAAGATAGTAAAGCAAAATGTAATCTTTTTGTTGGTGATTGGATTCCTTATGAGGGAGAGCCCCTTTACACAAATAACAGTTGTAGCTTCATTGAAGAACACCAGAATTGTCTTAGAAACGGACGGCCGGATTCAGGCTATCTTTACTGGAGGTGGAAGCCCCGCGGTTGTGATGTGACCCGATTTGATCCCGAAAGGTTTCTTGACTCGATGAGGGATAAAAACTGGGCGTTGATCGGCGATTCAATATCACGAAACCATGTTCAATCATTACTTTGCCTACTCTCAACGGTAAAAAAGCTCGAGTTACTTCTATCATTGATTTATTTTGCGAAATATGAGAGTGGAATGGAAATTTGTTTGCAAATCTACCATTGTTTGCCTATGGTTTTTGACATATATTTAGGCTATCTGCTATTGACCACCCTTGACAAGGCCATTTCGTGTCAAATTTTTTTCCAGAGTCCAGTAATACTGAAGAAAATGATTGCAAGAACTTGTAAAAAATTGATGGGATAATTATTAAAAACCCCCATGAGGTTTGTTCCGATTATAAGAAATTCCCTCTATCTTTTGGAATTAAAATTACCACATTGCGTTTTGGTTTGGTCCTATAAATAGCACCTACCATTAGTTGCCGCCATTACAAAAAGTCCCTCTCTCTTAGTGTTAGGGGGGCGTTTGTAATTTCAATACATAAAATGTCTTTTTTTTTTATTTTGTAATTGAGGCAAACCTTGGGGGGGTTTTTGGTTACTATCCTGAATTAGATTGTTCTACATTATGTTGCCACCTTTATATTGATTGTTGATGAAAAAGATTTTCTTAGGCTGAATTCCCCATTTAGCTTTCTGGTGGTTGGTAACTTGTCATCCTTACTTTGCTTTTAGCTTTATGTTTAACTTCTGTATATATAATATATATATGTGTGCATATATGTATGTATATATTTTTTTTTTTCATACAATTTTTTCTGATTTTCATTTCATAATTCTGGATCTTGAATCATTCAGGATCTAATGCCATCTTAGAAACAACTAGACTTATGATCAAGAATGTTTTCCAAGGTCACACGTAACTAAAAACTAAGCTATACTTTCCTTGTCAGGTTGAGACGGCCATTCATGTTTACCATGATGAGAACTACAGATCCCGAAAATGGCTCTTCCCTTCGCACAACTTCACCATTTCAGTCATTTGGTCCCCTTTCCTAGCTGAAGCCGCCATTTTTGAAGACATGAACGGCGTATCCACATCTGAAATCGAACTGCACCTCGACATACTTGACAAGAATTGGACCCAACTTTACCAAAATTTGGACTATATAATATTTTCAAGTGGTAAATGGTTTGTTAAATCCGCCATCTACTATGAGAACAACACCGTGTTGGGTTGCCACTACTGCCCCAAAAGGAACATCACGGAGCTAGGAATCAAATTTGCCTACCGTAAAGTCATCAAGAATGTCTTTGATTATATTATAGCATCCAATCACAAGGGAATGGTCTTTTATCGGACCTCCACGCCAGACCATTTTGAAGACGGGGAGTGGTTTAGCGGCGGGAAGTGTGAGAGGAAAGTGCCGGCAAAGGAAGGTGAGTTCAAGTTGAAAGTGTTGAACGAGATTTTACGGGCTGTGGAGCTCGAGGAGTTTGAGAAGGCGTCAGCTAAGGCTTATGAGAGCGGGGTGAATCTTAAGCTTCTTGATGTGAGCACCCTCTCATTGTTGCGGCCCGATGGGCACCCGGGCCCGTATAGATTTTTCCAACCGTTTGCTAAAGATAAGAACGCGAAGGTTATTAATGATTGCTTGCATTGGTGTTTACCCGGGCCGATCGATTCTTGGAATGATCTTTTGATGGAAATGGTGATGAATGGTTGAGAAAGAGCTATGGTCACATTTTGTTGAGGAGAAGGGAGGTGCACTTTTTGATCTATGCATGTGATGCTTAGAGTTCATGCATTAAATTAGCAACACTTCTCTTCATTTCTCAAGTTGATGTATTTGGGGGGGGGCATAATTAGCATATATATTCTTGTTAACGGCAGAAGAATATAAATATATATGATTCATATGATAATTCTGTTCTACTGTTTAGAATGTGTCCAATTTTGAGTCACTGTCATGTTAAATAATCCAAGAATCACATTCACCGCGCTTTTTTTTTTTTTTTTAATGGGATTTATCCCAGGGTTAATTGCAACCTTGATACTTAAATTAAGAAAATAGTTAAATTGGGTCCTAATTTTACTTGACAATTACATCTTAGTCCAAGGGGAACTGCATTTGGTTAGTAACCAAGATTTTGGGGATAGTTACTGATGTGACCTAGTTTAAATGGTGAAATTAAGATCCCAAAATTATAAGGTCTTGGGTTTAATTTTCCACCACAATATGTGGTTTCTTTGTATCTACTTTTATAGCAGTTTGTTATACTTGTTGATTATTGCTAACTGTAATAGTTGTTGACGTGGATTGATATTTAATTATATAGTTGATGATGGTTGATATGCATGCAATGAAAATGTAGTCAATTTATTAAAAAAAAAAAATGGGAGGTTAATTCAGAGAATAATTGTCCTGTTGGTCCTAGTCCATCGTGGCATCTGAAGCTTTGATACCAAAGTTTCGGAATAATCAATATTAGTTTTAAATTTAACTAACAATGACATACATTTGTTATTTTTAAAGAACATGAGTTTTCTATTACCCTTAGAGGGTGTTTAGAATTGCTTTTGCTTTCGAAAAAATTGAAGTTGTTGAAAAAGTTGAAAAAAAGTTGAATATTAAAATTAGTAGTGTTTGAAAATAAAAGTTAAAAGTTGATAGTAAAAGTGTGGGGTCTTTGAAAATGAAAGTGAAAAGTAAGCAAAAGTTGGTAGAAAATAATTCAAAAAATTTAATTTATTTACGAAATACCAAGAAGCACTTTTAAGCTACTAGAAGTAGTTTTCTCCCAACTTCTCAGTTTCTGCTTTTTTCCAACTTAATTTAAGCAGAAGTTACAAAACCAAACACTTAAAATAGCTTTTTTGAAGCTAAAAGCAACACAGTTTTTTTTTTTTTTTAAATTTTTCAAAACACCACCTTAGTATTATTTGTAATAGCAGTTCGCCTTTTCATATTTTGGCTCATGGTTGCTCAAGTATTGCAGAAACTGTTCATAAAACATCCAATTTTCAATTGTTTTTCTTTCCAAGCGACTATGTGTTTTAGTTTTATTATTTTTATATTCCTCTTTTCTGATTAGTATTTTTGTAGATAGTTGTAAGTTGCTCATATGTCAAAGAATGTTCTAGCCATCGTTCATACATTTCGTGAATCAATTGGAAAACGAGTCTACTTTCAGCCAATTTTAGAACTTCAGTAATTTTCTTTTATTTTGTGTACTTTCTCTAGCTAGTCATCTTTTGTGATATTTTATGCTGGGGATTTTTGTTTTTTTTTTTGGGCAATGTTTCGTGCTTTCCTGTCAAATTAAAGATTTATAACATAAAGGAACTTTAGGAAATAAAAAGATTCTAACATTAAACTTCATACACCATTAGTGTTTTTTTTTTTTAGCAGCACTAGTGATGTTGATCCTTACTTAAATTATAGGAAAAATTGCATAAAATCCCCTTGTGTTATATTTTAATCACAAAAAAAAAAACTCTATGTTTCAAAAGTAGGCACATTACCACCTATATTTTATTTATGTTCGCGCACTTATCTTACTTGACGATAAAATTTCAAGACGTTAAATTTTTAACATATTAACTGTTTTGCCCCTTTGACTTTCAATGTATGTTATAAAGATCCTTACTCTCTTTTTTTAGAGAGAGACAGAGAGCCACAAAAAAAATCTAGAGTTTTTGAATTTATATAATATATAAACATGTGCACACACATACTAACACACATAATATCATAGAGATACATATACATACAAATATATATAGCACACACATACCAATACACATAATATTATAGAGATACATATATATATATATACATACACATAGAAACACACACACACACACAATCACAAAGACTTTGGGTAACGAGATTTAGGATCAACTGGCGGCGACTTAGGCTACCGCCAGCCTTCGGCCTGCGGTAAGCAGTAGATTGACCTTGGGCAATGAGATTTGGGGGTATGGTGATGGAAAGAAGAAGAAGATAGCCATGATTTGTGAGGGATTTGGGGGAGAGACTATTGGAGAGTTTGAGTTGAAGAAGAAGATGGGGAAAAAAAAGGAAAAACGAAAAGAAAAGGAAAAAATTATAAAAATTTCTAATTTTTTAATTTATTAATTTTTTTTATAATTATTTATGTAGCATTTTACTATTTATATTTTGCACTTTTGATTAATTAGAAAATTTAATTTCAATATATATTTTTAATTATTTTGTTAGTATTTAAATATTTATTTGAAAATTTTAATTTTGATATTTATAGTGCTCAATAGTAAAGAAAATTAAAATAGTATTTTTTTAAATTTTGATATTAAAATAGTAGTTTTTTTTATTTTAATTTTTAGCATATTATAATAAAGAATATACTTGATAGAAATTCTAGAGTTTATATTATTTTACAATGTTAACAAATTAAAGGGGTTTGTATGTAATTTTGTATAAAAAAATATTATTATTAAATCCACAAGTGAAAGGGGTAAATATGTCAATATACTTGAATTTTGAATTAAAAAGATGCCCAAAACCATTCATTTTCGCACAGTAGACGCATGTACCAACAATATCATTAGTTTTGGATAGAATAGGGGGTTTTTTGCAACAAAAAAATAACACAAGGTTGTTTTCGCTTATATTTTAATCACATGGTGTTTTCAGCTAATTTCCAAAAATACGGGGGGTAGTTGCATAATTTATCCTAAATTATATATATAACTATGGTTAGCTTAATTAATACGGACGATTACACCCATATCCCTTAAGTTTAAGTGAAATTACGAATAACTCCCTCTTATTTCAAAACTTACAAATACCTCTTGAGGTTTGTATAAGTTTAACAAAATTCACTCTTTATTAACGCATGACATAATTGGGAGTCGTATTTATTGTGTTTTTGATGGTGTTTTGAGATGGAATTCGCATGGTCTTGACAAGTTCAAAATGTAGAAGTTACATATGAAATCAATTTAACAATAAAATTTTAATGGCTGTGTCAAATTATATAATGACGCTCTATAGTGGTTGTTATGGTATAAAATGAAATTATTTCACGAAAATTGATAGAATCACAAAATTGATTGAGGGTTTTTGTCAGATTTGATAAATCGTATCTCTTGGTGGTTATGGTAACTACTATTATACAGGAAAGTTATTGGTAATTTCAAAAATTATCACTAGACTAGGATTTTTTGGTTAAACGACAACAAATATTAGGGGGTATTAGTAATTTTTGGAATAAGAAAGGGTTATTTGTAATTTCACCTAAACTCAGAGGATGTAGTGTAATTGTCCCTAATTAATATGAAGAAACCA
This sequence comes from Petrea volubilis, assembly GCA_026212405.1. Taxonomy (NCBI): domain Eukaryota; kingdom Viridiplantae; phylum Streptophyta; class Magnoliopsida; order Lamiales; family Verbenaceae; genus Petrea; species Petrea volubilis. Next base: position 10,025,967 of record CM047879.1, read on the forward strand.
TTTACTCTTTTTTGGTTGGAATGAGAAATGATGAATGGACACTATGCTAAAATGTTTGGTTTAAGAATAAACTATTAAAAATTAGGGATAATTGCAAATTTTGTCTTTTATGTTTAATCTATTTTTGATTTTTCTCCTTTTGTTTTAATTTTATTTATTTAGCCTTTATGTTTATGAATTTCTTGACTTTAGTCCTATTTTGGACAAAAACTAATCGTTGGTGCTGATATGGTATAAAATTTGGCCAGAAGCCAGTGACCAATACTGATATGGCATACAAATATTGAGAATTTTGCAATTTTTCCTCCAATTTTGAACAAGTGGACGCTTAGTTGGCAATTCTTTTAAAAAAATAAAGACAAAATCTATCTAATTAATTATCTTATTTAGAAATTAAAAAATGACAAAAATAAATTTATAGGATATATATTTGTACATATTAACACACACGCGCGCACGCCCACACACACACACACACACACACATATATTATACAAATATATGTGTTGTGACATCCTAATGTTTTTTGTTTTATTTAAATACATGAATTGAGTATTACAATAATAATAATAATAATAATAATAATAATAATAATAATAATAATAAATATGAGATATTTTATTGTGATTGCTACATGTGTCACTAAAAGATGTAGAGACACTCGTCTTTATTCATTTCATTTGATTAAAATATCTCCACCTTAATATCTTAGTTCTTGCCACGTACTCCACAGTTTTAATGGTATCTCCATCTCAACACTTTATGATCTTGCCACAAGTTTCAATTAGATTTCAAATCTAAATTCAATGGCCATAATCTTGCCACCAATCTCAATTAGATTCCAAGTTCATATTCAATAGCCATGATTTTGCCACAGGTCCCTTAGCTTTATTTCGTATATCCACATTAATAGCCTAAAACCTTGCCACCAAGCTAGCTAGTTTAGGCATGACTATGGGCTAAAATAATAAAATATTAGTTATTTCTTAAGCCTACTACTATATATAGGACCTAGAAATCACATAAATCACACACACGACATATAATATTAGTTATTTCATTTGCATCATTTTTATTTATCATTCTTCGTTTGTTTCAATATAGTTAGTGCATAGGTCAATTTTAATGCATATCGGTAGAATATCCCATGTTAGTAATGTTAGTTGGTCTAATATATTAACTTATAAATTTTAATCAATTTCTAAACAAGTTCTTGGTGTAATGAGTATGTGCCACTCATATGCATGCTTTTGACCTATTTGTTCTTTCCATTTATACACATAACACATATAAGCTCATACATTTATACATATTTGATGGTTTAGTTATTATATTTACTTGGTGCTCTAATCATGGAAGCGCATCTATATATATAATATTTGGTGGATCAAGTCTTTACATATACACACCAATATACATAAATATACACATATATGTATGTGTGTGTGCTTTCAATTATGTATATATACAAATATACACACTTCATTTTATTTAGGTAATTCATGAATAAACATATGTGTGTGGGTGCTTTTAATTTGTGTAAATCCATGCATAATCAGCTATTTCGTTAAATGGATTAATTTATTTTAATCTAGTTATTGAATTATTGGATTAGAAATGTACAATATATAATTTCTAAAGCTTAATTTAGAAGCCCTATGTTTAAATGTGACACAAATATTTTGAGGCTACTAACTAAATAAGTATAATTACTAATTATGAATATTTGCAGCCTAGTATTCTGATTTTAGCCGTTAATGTTAATTTTAGGTAATTATCAAGTTGATATAATTGGTCCAATCCAAAATCTTGGTAAGACATAACTAGTTAAGGTGATAGTCTTTAACTATTCATATATAGGGCATTAGTCTATATGTAGTAAATACTGTTGTATGACTCACCTTACGGTTTATTTGTTATACCCCTTAAATATATTTGAATTCTATGCTACTACTTAAAACTTTATATGTTCCTTATATTTGAATTATGATTTATTTATCCTTGGTATTTGATGAGTCAAGTGCCATTTCACCATGCCACGTCATCACAATCTCCCAAGAGTCACAAATCCGCTAAGTATGAAATAGCCGCCCTCGAAACTGTCAAGGCCCTCGAAAGGGCACTCTCACGCCAGCCTCGTTCCCTTAAGAAAACCCACAACGCAACAGGTTAGCAAGGGTGCCCTCGAATGGAGAGATTGCCCTCGATGGCGCTCCCATCGAGGGCCAAATCCAAGACTTAACCGTTGCAAAGATGGGATTATGACGGGACGAGTACAGCTGGAGATTGCTGACAGGCGCAATCCGCTGCCACCTACTACATCATGTTGGCACATGGGTCCATCCCATCAGACGTGGGCGCATTAAATGCCAAGTCATAAATACAATCCTTGGTCATAAATGCCCAAGATATCCATTTAATGCCGGGTATGACCCCTCATTAATGATGAGTGAGAGTAGCTGCCAAAAGACTGGAAAAAGGGGGACAAAAGGCACTTATTATAACAGCTACAGGGCGAAAGGTGACCGGATCCCACCAACCACGTCACATCAGGCTCCTCACTCTCATATAAAAGCTCCATACGGCTCTCCACTCAAGGGGAAGACACACTTTTTGCCTTCTAAACCAGGATAATATCGCTACTGTTCATTTTCTTCTTCTTAGACCTACCACTGACTTGAGCGTCGGAGAGCCTACGCCGGGGCAAAACCGGCTAGTCTCACGTGCGTTCCTCCCTCTTTAGCAGGTGGGCCACCAGCAAATACTATTTCGGAGTGCGCAGTATTCGGACACGTGTACCAACCAAATCTGGACCGCATCAGTATTAAAGGCAAATTATTGTATTATTGGAAACTATAACCCATATTCTATCGTTTATGATCTATTGGCACCCTCGGGAACACCCTTGGGAGAGTTGGGTCCCGATATGTATAAGAGGGGTATATTGGGCAGAACGAACCGATGGTAGAATTCTTTTATATGATACTATACCACAAGATTTAATTCTACGTATAGTCGGAGGTTGGTTGTATGGAATGGTGTATTCACCCAGGCACAAGGTACACCTACCGTTTAATCGTAGTCGAGGTCGCTCCTTGACAGAAGAGGCATATGGGTTTTATAATATTTTTACCATTTTGGATAGTAATAAGGTTGGAGATACTATTCATGGCTTGCTATGATATTTCTTACTTTGCTCATATTGCATCACTACTCAACCACCTAAATATATGTCTCACACTACTGCACATTTGGTCATGGTTTATTATTTTAATGATTTTTATGAATCTTATTTTCTGCTTATATCTATATGAATATATATCTAGCCTCACTAAGTCACTCGGACTTACAATCCCATTTCTTTGTGTTCACTACCTTATATTCAGAATAGAAAGATAGAGAAAAACTTGAATAAGGTGATAGGAGTATCCCAAGTTATCGATGCTTAGTTCTTTTAGCTTGTTTAATAGATCTTGAAGTGTATTACGTGTAATGATGAATCAGGTTATATTGTGTTATTACCCTTTTAAAATGATACAATTTTATACATATTACTTGGATTTATATTCCTATCTCACTTCTGTTGTACTATAAGTGACCACTAGATAGTATTGATTAGAACGTTTGTAGTGGATATTGATCGCAAGATAAGTACTCAATGCGATCATCAATAGACTCCAATTGTATAT
>CM047879.1:10032155-10339095 GCA_026212405.1 Petrea volubilis
TGCAACTACACCGACACATGTCATAAATTTGGATTGATTATTCCTTTATATATAATAGAAAATATAGATATAAATTCTCTAGTTATTTTGAATGCTCTTTATACCTATGATGAGTAATTTAAATTGATAAATAATGAAAATATTTATTTAAATTTTAAATTCAATTATGTTTTATATTTTTGAAATATAAATTTTCATAAGATTTAAATATTCCACTTAATTTATAGCAAATAATTGAAAATGATTATGCAATACTAGTAATGAGCTTGCGATTTTACCTTAAATGGTTAAATAATGAACTCTTTTCATAATTCAAAATTGTATTAAATGACCAATTAATTAATAATAAGTATATCTAATTAATTGACATATACTGACACTGTCGTGAAACAATGTTGCTACTTGTCATCAATTTAAATTGACTATTCCGTTATATAATATATATAAATATATATATATATATTTAAATTCTAAAATTAAAATGATTATACAAACTAAATTTTTAAATAACGTTAATTGCAATTTTTATAAATTAAAGTCTAGTTGGAACAAATAATTTTATTGTTCTCTCCATTTTAGTTTTATATGGCAAGACAACATTGACATGTACAATTTTAAGTTAAAAAAATGCCAATCAGATGTCCGCCTCACCAAAAATGGTGGAAAAATTGCAATAAGTCCTGTATTCATGTACTACATCATCGCTAGCGATTAGTTTAGTCTAAAATGGGACTAAAATCAAAAAAATTTATAAATGAAGTGGACTAAATAAATAAAATAAAAATGAAGATAATAAATTCGAAAATAAGTTAAATATGGAGTATGAAAATTACAATTATCTCCAAAAACTATTGTGTGCACTTCTAGTTAAGTAGACTAGTAGTCAATCATTTTCCACTCGCCAAGTTATCATTGTCAAGCCACCTAAATTGACTTATTTTGGTTTGATGGTCGTCAGTAAGACCTAGTCAAAGAAGGGCAAAAACGTCTTTTTGTGTTTATGAAGAGTTGCAATATAAATATAAATATTTTTAGGCTTATGGTTATAACCGTAAGCCAAGTTATTTGATTTAAGCTCACCGCAATTTCGGCTCACCGCTTGTTGCGCGTTGACGTCCAGTTTTCTCAGTCTCCAACATGCTGTAGCAGTCTAGCACGCATAAAAAAAAAGCTGAACCCCGGCAAACCCCTTCTGCCTCCACACACACACACACACATATATATATATATATATATTCAATGGACGAGGCTACTCAAGATTATGGTCCGTTTCAAGAGATCAGCCGGGAACACGACGCCGGAGCATCTGTTGTTCTACAATCTAAAGGTTATAATTTCTACCCATACCTCATTGATGTTGCTTTATTGTGAATTACTTTATCGTCAATTTGGGGAATTTCTTTTGGAATTTGGGGATTGCCGATGTAAATACGATGATTTTCAAACGAATTCAACAGCATCAGTTCAGTTTTACAACAGTTGGAGTTCGAAATCAAAGCGCAGAGATGAAATATTTTGCGTGTATTCTGGAGAAAATTGTTTGATGATTGGAATTTGGGTGTGTGCGAAACAGGGGAGTGGTGGCACGCGGGGTATCACCTGACGACGGCGATAGTGGGCCCCACACTACTGGCGCTGCCGTACTCGTTCCGGGGGCTGGGGTGGGCGCTGGGATTCGTGTGCTTGACGGCGATGGGGGCGGTGACGTTCTACTCCTATTACCTCATGTCGTTGGTGCTGGACCACTGCGAGAAGGCCGGTCGCCGCCATATACGGTTCCGGGAACTCGCTGCCGATGTCTTGGGTAGGTGCTCTGCTATTACAAATGTCAACAAGTAGTAATAAACTAATAATAATGTTCACATTTCACATTCAACTTTAATGCACTTTTATTTTTTTTATTTTTCGCGTGATGTGATTTCCCGCTGCTCGAGGAAATGATTGTTGACTTTGTGTGGTGGGTGAAATTATTGCACTAATTGTTCTTATTTTCAAACAATTCTTAACCCCTTGTTTGATCTCAATAAATCACGTAATAAATGTATTATATTTATTAAATAATTGATTATTTGTTTTAAATTATCGATCAATTATAAAATAAATATAAAATACTCAATATATTAGGAAAAATTCTTATATCCGCATCAGGTTTGGTCATTTCGGAATTAATTATGTGGCGAGTGTTTTACACTTGCCAAGTGATTGGTACACAATTTAGAAAGAATGAGTAATCACATGATAAGTGTATTAATAATTGCTATATGATTGGCTTAGTATGGCTAAGTCAAGTCCGGACAAGAATTTTCTCTATGAGATTAGCATTAATTCGATCAAATCAGAATTAGACTAAAATTGTCCTTTATTTCCTAAAGGGAAGTTCTTAAATATAATATCATACTGTATTTGCAAATATTTATACTTTCTAATAATAAAAATTTTTAAAAAAGTTCGATGGTAATAATGGTCTAGTTGATGCTAGTTGGTACCCCTTGTGGGTAAGTGGCTATTTTTTACCCAATATGTACCCATTTTTTTTTATAATTTAATCAATTTTTTTTATTGTTTTTTAAATGTTAAATTACTAATTTTTTTTATTTATATATTGTACTAGTATAACTTTATGAAGATATGCAAGTATATCAACAAAAAAAATGTTCATATATATTTATATATTACAATACAATATTAAAAATTTATAATTAATTGTATGTATTTATATAAACACATGTACACAAATATATTGAGAAAAAAGTTAAAAACGTGGAAAAAAAAAGAAATAATAAAAATGGCCACAAATAATGTAAAAAGAGCATCAAATCTACCGGTAAAAAGTGGGTCGTATTTGGAAAAAAAAAAGTAAAGAGTGGAAATTGAATTTTTAAAAAAAAAAGTAATTAGAAATTGGAAAAAGCAATTTGAAATCTACTTCCAAATTTTAGTTTATTTAAAAAAAAAATTCAACAGAAGCAATAAAACAAAATACTGGAGAATTACTTTTTTCAGCAGAAGAAAGGCAAAAAAAAAAAAAAAACAACAACACTTTTTACAGTGTTTGCTGACACCCTCAGTGTAAAAACACCAAAGGATAAGGATTGAGCTAATAGTGGGATCAACGATATGCTGATGAGGTTTGATTTGCACTATGTGCATTGCATTTAAGGATTTTCCATATTCAAGAAAGATTTCATACATATAGACAAGCCCATTTTTGTTGAACTGTAGTTTTGTGGTGGTTGAGATGATGACTAGATTGCTTAGATAAGCATAAATTACTAAATATGTAATGAAAGTCTGAAATTTTATATTTTTTCAAGTTTCAGCGCATAGGATGTTTACATCTAGCTAACGCTTCACCGATGGTTGAGAGATTATAGTAGGTGTAAAAGCAATATGAAAGATGCCTGAAACGGGATCTTTTTCCATTTTCCATTTAGAATGCTGCATGAATAAATAGTTTATGAGTTTCGGTTTTGTTGAGAATCAAGGTTATTTGTTAGAATATTTACAAAATCACCATCCGATTAGAATTGTATTATTTAGATTTTAATTTATGAGTGATTTTCTCCATTTACATTCATGAGGAGTGATTTCCTCTATTTAACATTTATCAATCTATGTAATTCATTTATATAAATAGGTGTTCATTGTAACCGAGAGAATAAAAGAAAATGTAGTTGTTTTATTCGTCTCGTGGATGTAGGCTGAATTGATCTAACCACGTAATCCTTTTGTCTTTTTTTCTCTTTTTACTGTACATATCCCAAATTTCAACATGGTTAGACATTATTTGCTTATTTCAGACAATTTCTTCTAAATTTGTTATTTTAACTGTGAATAGTGAAAAATTAGATTGTTTTAGATGATGGATGAATTAATTCTCCTATGTTACCATGTCACACCCCGTGCCCACAAGATGGAAGCCCGCAAGTGGGAGTGTGGGGCTCGGCACAATAGGCTCTGCTAGCAACTGACTAGCCATCGACCTCGCTTTGCTTACAAAGAGTATAAATTTGAAAATGCCCCAATCGATGTGGGAAACTAACTCATAGATGCCAACTCATGAGTCATGACCATATATGGTGCTAGCTGTTTCTCCACAAAAACGGAGCTTTTCTAATTCAAAATAAGACACACGAAGTGGGTAAACGGGAAAAGTATATGTTATAATTCTAGCTTGTGCATTTATTTCTGACAGGGTCTGGATGGATGTTCTACTTTGTGATAGTAATTCAGACAGCTATAAATACTGGCATCAGCATTGGAGCTATTCTGCTTTCAGGACAGTGCCTCCAGGTATAGCAATGAAAGGTATCTAGTTGCTTATGAGTTATGACCCATACATTGGCATTGCCCATAGCTTACATGGAGCGGTTTTGTTGTCAAACTGACTCTCTAGCAGGATATATGCTTAGGACTCTTTAGCTATTGAAACTGACACTGCCAATGCTGTTGCGCACTCCGAACATTAAGGGAAAATTACACCCCTAAAGTATAGTGAAAATACCAAAAACGCCCCCAAGTGTAAGAAATTGCTCTCACCCCCCAAACTTGACAAGAGTCAATGTTAAGTCTAACTACGTCGAGAAAATGTCAGTTTTACCCATAATTATATAGTGGCAAATTATACTTAGCACCCTTTATGTATGGTGAAATTACAAAAAAAAAAAAACACTCCCATGTATGGGAAATTACCATTACCCCTGACGTGATTGATGATCAATTTGAACAGCATATGTTGTAAATTTTTATAAGTAAATACTAAAATTGATGACATGAATCATAATGATAATTATGGTATTCATTTGTTGCGTTTTTTGAGGTGTTAATATGATATTATGCTTATTGCTTAAAATTGAAGTTTTATATTATTGGTGAACAAGCAGAATCCTACTTGGCTTAAACACAACGGCTAAAAACTAATAATTTTGTAAATATACACACCTTCCACCAATTGCTTTAAACAACAAATTTGAAAAAATAACAAGAATATAACATTCAACCTCCTGTAGTTTCAACAGATTATGATGCAATACCCTAAATTGTGACACATAATAACCAAAACACTCCTGGGGGTATTTTCAAAAGTTCATATAGGTTTTCTAACAGCGACAGGTAATCAAACTAACGGCAGGTATAGATTGTTAGATGGTACATAAAGTTAAGGGGTTATAGTAATTTTCCATATGTGGGGTTTTTTGTAATTTTACCATACCTTAGTAGTGGTAATTGTAATTTGCTCTAACATTAACTATAAAATTCAACACAAAGGGGAAAAGGGAGGGAAAAAAAAGCAGAAAGGACATACTTGCTCATCTTTTTCAGCCAAGTTTCGTTATGTTCTCAATCATATTTAAAGCACAGCCAAATTTTGGGTCAGTTTGACCTATGTTAAGGTTATGTCATTTAAATACGTGCTGAACATATTTGCTCTTACTATTCCTTTTAGAGATAAACTTCATTGCATATGATTTGCAAGTTCTCTCCGTTCTTTTACAAGTTTCCAGATACGATTTTCTAAAAACCTCCAAATTTAACAGCTTATGCTATGCTCCATCAAGGAATCTTTACATTCGCACTGATCAAACTTCTATTTACTGGCTAGCTTCGTGAGTTCGTCTTGTGTTTTTATCAATATCTATCACTTTTAAATATCTAAAATATTTCCTTTTCAATTTTATATATTTACTCTAAGATACATCTCTTCTATTCATGTATCAGATTGTGTACTCAAACCTTTCTCCGGGTGGATCCCTGAAACTGTATCACTTCATAGCAATGGCGACAGCGGTTATGATACTTCTATCTCAATGCCCAACTTTCCATTCTCTCAGACATATTAACCTTGGCTCACTTGTTCTAAGCCTGGGCTACACTTTCCTTGTGGTAGGCGCATGTATCAATGCGGGTAAACTTCATTCTAATGCTATTTCTTAATAGGCTAAAGTCCTCATCTATCTGAGCAGTACTGGACAGTGATCTTATTGTTTTTAGTGTTTATGCAGGTACCTCAAAAAATGCACCTCCAAAGGACTACTCTTTAGAAGCATCAGAATCATCAAGGGTATTCAGTGCTTTCACTTCCATATCCATTATAGCCACCATATACGGGAATGGTATACTGCCTGAAATACAGGTGACTTCATGTCTCTTACTCATGAGAAGAACACAATGAAATTCTACATATGAAACAACGAAATTGAATTAACTTTCTATCCAATGCAGGCGACGCTGGCTCCTCCGGCCACGGGAAAGATGGTGAAAGGCCTAATTATGTGTTACATTGTAATTTTCCTGACCTTCTACTCTGCTGCAGTTTCTGGATATTGGGTATTTGGGAATAAATCTAGTTCCAATATTCTCAAAAGCTTAATGCCAGACGAGGGACCTGCCTTGGCTCCAGTAGGCGTTTTAGGTCTTGCACTTGTAATTGTTCTCCTTCAGCTCTTTGCCATTGGCCTGGTAAGATATATCTTGTTATGGTGATTTCTTTCTACTGCAAACCTTTGGGAGTGATTTGTTTCGTTTTTGGGTATTTTGGGAGACACGTTCCTCTGTACTTAAGTTTCGGTAATGTAAAGACAAATTATACTATAGATGATCTTTTGTGAAAGTTCTTATCACATCAAAATTTTAGACTATTACGTATTAGTATTGTAACGGAATACTAATTTAAAAATATATATTTTTATTGATCTAATGGGAATTTTTACATGATATTTTAGGGAAAAGTAGATGCATTTTGTGGAAATGATTATTTTTAGGGGTAATTACCAAAAGTCCTGGAGGTTTGTTCCAATTACAAAAAAACTCCTCCATCTATTGATGTTACAATTACAGCCCTTGAGGTTTGCTTCTGTCTTACAAATAGCACCAACTACAAAACAGTCCCTCTATCTGTTAGCTTAGAGGGGCAATTGCAATGGCAATAGATAGAAGCTTTTTTTTTGTAATTGAGGCAAAGAGTTAGAAATTTTTCTGCCACACCAATACCAAACAAAGCAAGTGATTTTTCAGGTGTATTCTCAAGTAGCTTATGAGATTATGGAAAAGAAATCAGCAGATGTGAACCAGGGCATTTTCTCCAAAAGAAACTTGATCCCGAGGATAATTCTCCGGTCCCTCTACGTGATATTCTGTGGGTTCTTTGCAGCCATGCTACCGTTCTTTGGAGACATTAGCGCTGTCGTTGGAGCCATCGGCTTTATACCTCTCGATTTTGTGCTCCCGATGCTTCTTTACAACATGACCTACAAACCAGCAAAATCATCCTTTGCATATTGGATCAACAACTCTATCATCGTCGTGTTCACGTGTGTTGGAGCCGTGGGCACGTTTTCTTCGGTAAGGAAGTTGGTTTTGGATGCTAAAGAGTTTGAGCTTTTTGGCAGTGATGTAGTTGAGTGAGTATATACATATACTGGGATTTGACACTCAAGACACTGTAATTTACTTGCACTAGAAGAAGTAACCCTTATGGAGTATTGTGTTTATGGGGGGGAACAGCTTTTAGTTGATGGATTGTTAATTGAAGTACTGCAAATTATGGGGAAAAGATACAATTTGATCCGTAAAGTTGCTATTTTTTCAATTGGGTCCTATATAGTCTACATTCTCAAATTACGTCCCACGGGATATTTTTCATTAAATAGATGACGGAAATGGCACGTGACATCCGTGTGGCTATCAAGAGGGTCAAAATTTAATGGGTTAATTATATTTTATCTCCATTTTTACTTGATATTTTCAAAAAATAATCCTATACACAAGAAATGGACAAAAAACCTCTCTCTCTCTCTCCCCCCACCCCCCTCTTAAATCTATATGTATATATGGGTGTGCGCGCGTGCGCGCGTATACATACATTTTTGTTGATGTGGCTTGAATTTTGGTGGATCCGAATTATGATCCGGCCCGAAGAGTCCCGCAATGCGACTCAAAGTGAACTTATAATGAAGGTCTGTGTTGGCATGGATTTTTTTTTTTTGCCCATGTTTTCGGTCCACTTTCGGAGTTATATATAGGGGAGGTTTTTAGGGTTATAAAGGGAGTCTGAAAATTGGGTTGTACACATATATTTTTATTGTATTGGAGTTTCTCTCTGTCTTAATAGTGGATATAATCTACTTTGACCGAACCATGTTAAATTCTTGTGTCGTTTTTCTTTTCTTTCTTGTTTATATTAGATTGTATGTGTGATTGTTACGCTTAATTCTCAACATATTTGGAAAATAATAATAATAAAAAAAAGCCTTATCCCCAATCGCCACCCCCCCTCCCCTCGCTCTCTCCTTCAATCTATATTATATGTATGGAAATACATATATGCAATATATGTATGTACATACATACACACATATTTGAAAAAAAAAAAAAAGAAAAATCCTCCCGCCCCCCCACTGTTTGAATCTCTCACCCTCTCGATCTATCTTCTCCCTCTCTCCCTCTCTCTCTCTCTATTCTTTCTCTCTCCCTCAATCTATACATATATGTGGGTGTGTGTATATATATGTATCTCTCTCTCCCTCCCCCCCCCCTCCCACATATACATCTATGCATGTATATATATGTACGAGTGTATCTATATATAAAAGGTTTTTTTTGTTTGTTTGTTTTTTGTATAGGGTTTTTTTTTTAAAAAAAATTCAAGTAATATGGGTCAAAATGCAATTAATTTATAAATTTTTCCTCCACTTTGACGCTCATGTGCACTACATGTGACTTTGCGGGGTATTATTTGACGGAAATCGGCTCATGGGACCTAATTTGAGAAATTTCATGTTTTAGGGGATATAATTCAAGAATTCGGAATTTATGGGACTCAATTTTAAAAAAAGTTTACTTTATGAGACATATTGGATCTTTTCCTTGCAAATTACCATAGAGCTGTGATAGTTATATATATATATATATATATATATATATATATCTTGTTTGGTTACATTTTCAAGTTCAGTTTCGAAGCTAGGACCCTGAGGTTAGGGGGTACATATATCAGTTACAAACTATTGATAATACAAATAATTAAATTGAAAATTTCAAAGAATGCACTAAAAAATATCTAGAAAGTCAATTGAAGAAAAATTAGGACCATCACTCAAATTTAACAATATATAATGAAATAATTTCATAATTACGGGGTGTATACATGATTCTGTCATTGCCTTTAAGGCCTTGGAATGGCAATGCGTGGTTTACATTAAAACCCCCACTTTTGGACCAAGGATGAATAATGCCATTTTGTTCAAAAGGGCAGTGGTCATTATTATTCTATAATTTAAATCATCAAACATATATTTTTTTTATAAAAAAAATAATTACTTTTCTCCCCCATATTTATAGCCATTACTTTAAAACCTAAAGAACACATTTTGTTAATTTGAGTACGGGCCATAATACTCGATACTAAAGAAAAATTAGGATTATCACATAAATTTAATGATATATAATGAAATAATTTCATAGTTACGGGGTGATCTTTTAATTTCACGTGGATGCCATGTGGGTGTTAAGTCATCCACTTAAGTTAAATAAAAAAGATAACAAAGAAAATAACGATCGAGATAAACATGCGGGTGTTAAGTCGATAATTTCCCTCTAAAATTGGGAAAAAAAAAAAAAAGAAAAGAAAAACGCCAATTCGAGGTCACGTGATCGACATATGAAAATGAAGTTCCTCATCGAAAATCTAGCCAAATGTGTGGATTAGTTATTAAAATTCATGGGACAAAGTTGACTAACTTACATTATTAATTTTATATTTTTTCTTAATTATTTACTTTATGTCATACCAAATTGTTTGGACTGTCTATTAAATTAAAATAATAATTTTTATCTCAATATTTAATTAATATTGTACGTATAAAGAAAGTAACTAACCCATAAGCTACCAAACAAACTAATATTGAAGTAATCTTGGACTCGATATTAGTTAGGGGTGCATTATTATAACTAGGTCCCTTCATAATTGTGGGTATATAGCGGATCTAGCGAATGAGTTCCACATCCCTAAAATCTTTAAATCGCAGTTCAGATCTTCTATTTATTTTTCGATACTTCATCTTCTATGATATAATTCATGATTATATATCAAGTGTATTGAATATTTCCTCAAATAAACACTTAGCTTGTGAATTAATGCAACAAAGTTCGAAAAACTAAGCTATCTTTGAATGCATGATATTTTATCACGAATATTCACTCAAAATTTATCCTAGCGGATCTAGTGAATGAGTTCCATGTACGTCCCTGAAACCTTTAATCGCAGTTCAGATCTTCTATTTATTTTTCGACATTTCATCTTCTAGTATAATTCATGATTATATATATCAAGTGTATTAAATATTTCCTTAAATAAACACTTACCTTGTGAATTAATGCAACAAAGTCCGAAAAACTAAGCCATCTTTGAATGCATGATATCAACTTGACATGGGATGTCTTTATCGTTTGGACCACCTTATTAGAGGATTTTATTTAGTTCACAAACCAATTTTCTCAACATAAAGAAACCCAAACCACGAAATAGTCTTCCTTGGCCAGATTAATTAGTGTGATTTAACAGGTCAATAAGTGGAAAATTTTCAAGTTTTTTTTTTTCCTTTCTTACAAACAAATGAAATCTCTCTTATTTTGTTAACACTTAACACGTGTGAATCTCTTAATTGCAATAGTTAAACACCGTGTACATTCCGCAGGAGAAAGATTAAAAGTCAATTATAATAAATCCTTAACACATACGCTATTATGAATTTATGATTAAATAATTCGCAATCAATACTTGTGGCCCACGTCACATTTGCCTTCAATCAGCAATCGTAATTAATCCGCTTCTCGTAATTGAGTTGTCGTTAATCGTTAAGTTAAATGTGATAATGTTGATATTTCACTATATTAATATTGTCATATTGCAATGATATATATATATATATACATATATGCCAACTCAGACAACAACAAATTAATCCTTCGTCAAAGTACACAAATTTCTATTTCCTTTAATTTTAATCTAAAACTTTATCTTAAATTAAAATAATATAATTGGGAAGGTGTATTAGATGCATTATATTTTTTTTTTAGCCACTCAATTTTAATTTATTGGCCCAGTAATACGGATTGGGTACTACAAAGGTTCATTATGGGGGTGACACTCCTAACCCAATTACTCTATTCACAACTCTAAAATTCGAACTTTAAACGCCACTTAAAAAATTTAGCAACTCACCTCACTAAACTAATTATTAGTGAGTAAATACATTATATATATATATATTATATGGTCCATCTTGTGGAATTAGTACCATTTCATTTTTCCTTCTACCTACAATTAAATATTACAATTGATCAACTTCCATGAGCCTTCCACCACCACCCTCCCATCAATGCAAAGTTTACTGGTCAAATTACTTCACCCGAACTACACACACACATATATAGCACCAGCTCGTGGCATATATTAAGGCGACGCGAAAACAAAACCCTTCTTCTCCAATCGAACACGTTGAAATCTAACCCACCACAAAGCCCCTCGCGGACCCCGCCCCCCCGCCCCCCCGCCCTCCCACCCACCTCTTCAATACCATCTCCATTTTCCTCACTTTTGCTTTTAACAGAAAAAGGAGAAAAAAAATGGAGAAAACAATCACAAAACACTCATCAGACAATATTTCAAAGCGCGCAATATGGGACTGTGGCAGCTCGCTCTACGACTCGTTCGAGTTGAAGGCCTTCGAGAGGCAACTCGACTCGGCCATATCTTCGAGAACCATGTCGATGCCCCACTTATCCGACCATCGCCGCCTTGCTCCGCCACCGCCGCTGCCGTCGAACAAGATTAAACCCACATCAAAGATATCGCGATCTTTGAACAGGTTCATCCGATCAGTTTTCAGGCCCAAAAACAACAATCATACCAACAATTATGCAAGAGATGAAGGATTTTATGTACTTTCACCAATCCCGGAAACACCGGAATCCGATGGGCTCTCGCCAGAAATAAGGTCTCTGGTGACGAGAACGGCGTCCGCTAGGTTCGGCACGGCTGCCACTTCTAATATTGGTATTTCTTGTGCCTGATTAGTCCGACACATCAACTTAGTCTGTACTAATCACGTAATAAATAAATTATATTTACGTGTGTATCGATCTTAAAAATAATAACCAATTATTATATAATAAATACAGTACATGTGTTATATGATTTGTTGGATTTTTACGAAATTGGATAAGAATTTTGCTATGGGAATATTTGTTTATGTAATCCTTTGTATAGTTGCTAGTTGAGTCATAGTTAATTATTTTTCTCTTTTAATGCTTAATAGTGTTTGGGCGAGTGATTTGAATGCTTTTCCTAGTCTTGGCCATAAAGACGTGGTTGGATTTAGGTATTAATGCATATGGTACGTAGTAGGAAACATCCATGTTCCATTAATTAATTATTAATACAAGATAGCTATGTATCTAGTACTTGAGCTTCATTATTTGCAAGGACCAATTAATTAAATATATAGGGTATGCGTTAGACCATCCAACTCATGTTCTTGTGTGGTTTTTCTCCTTTTAATGGAAACTATTCTACTATTTAATGTCAAGATTTTTTTTTTTTCCTTTTGATAATTGTTTAAATGCCATGAAGTATATATACCTACATATACAAAGGAATACCGGAATAGAAGGATGGAATCAGAAATTTTTATTTGGCGGCGAGTTCGAGTTTATATAAAATACTAAAAGTTTTTATATGATTTGGACGGAGGGAGGGGGGGAGGGGGGTGGATAGATTTAAATTTTCAAACATATACATATAAATTTAGTTTCATCTAAATTGGGGGGAGGGGCGGCTGGCTTCTCCAGCTCATGACCCACACTATATTTAGTTTGATCAAATGCTAGGTTTGGATTCATTAGATTACTATATTTGGATGATTAACAATGACAAAGATCTTAGCATAGCCCATGACCCAACTCAGTTGGATTAGGTCGATAGAAAAGTTGAATAGAATACTAAAATCATTCAAATAAAATACCATTCACTCTGTATTGGGATAAAATGCATTGTGTTCAATATAAAAGGGATAATTGCAAAAAATCCCTACATAGTTTTGCAAAACTACAGGTTACTACTTTATAATTTAAAAATATGCAAAAAAAAAACCCTTATATTTTTCGAATTTATGCATATTCTCCCATTCTATTAGTTAGAGTATAACGGTGTTAAATTTAAATTGAAGTGGCCGTTATGCCACTGTTATTTGAGCCATTGAATCTTAACTTCAAAAATTGAACGGTGTAGATTGATTTCTTAATATATAAATATATAATATTTAAATAAAAATTATAAATTAATATATATTATTATAGATAATATACAATATATATAACATATGATGTTATACATATATATATACACACACAAAACACACACACACACACATATATCTATCTAGATACATACAAACATGCACGAGACACAATTAAAACACACACATAGATACGTACAAACAAACTTCACACATAGCACCCGCAGACACAACACATACACACAATCTAAAGATTTGAGATTTGGAGGAAATAGATTTGGAGATTTGACCCACAATTGTTTGAAAGTTAGAGTGGACCAAAAATTATTCAAACACATGCATATCCACATATTTGGAGATTTGCCCTAAAAATCGTCTGAAAAATTTGGAGATCTGAAATATATGAGATCAAACAAAAAATGTTGTTTTTTGCACGATTTCAAAAATGATGAGAGTTTTTTTTTTGTATATTTTTAAATCATAAAATAGTAACATGCAACTTTGCGAGAAACTACATATGAATTGTTTGCAATTATCCCAATATAAAATATTGAAAAATACCTTTATCCTATAAAAAAAATAATAGTAACAAGAGGAATTAAAGAAATTCATTATATAGATCAAATCTTTTGTTTCTTTTTTCATATGTCACGCATTATATATTTTTTACTCGTTTGGTGGATGCATATATTCGTACTACATTCAAGTTAATGAAAATAGAGAAAATATGAAACGCAAAATTTAATGCTATCATTGGCCTCATGCATGGTTACGATGGGAAGCCAAATGTGCTATAAGACGGCGTTACATTTTCTTATTCACTTATTAATAGGCGCCACATAATTGGTGAGACAATTGAGATAAAGAAAGAAAATCTTCAAAAATTTCTCATATCACAAGTTTTTTTTAATTATTTCAATCGTTCATCTATATATGTATCATATATTGATAAGTAAAAGAGAAAATGTAACACCATTTTGAAGCATATGATTCCAACTGCCAAATGTGATATGCCATTATGAATCTTTAGTACCGGTCCACTTATAGTTACAATAGAAGCCCCATAATAAATCAAAATAAAAAAGCTTTCTTGTCACTATATATTACTATATGTACTATCAATATAAAAAGTAATAATTTATAGATTGTTTATTTCTCGTTAATGATCAATATTAATCTAATGATTAATGTTATCCTTATTTATTTGTTTTTATACAATCAAATTGAAACACTTTATAAATATAAACCGAAATGTCACACACACACACATTCACCCAAATGAGAAGTAGAAATAATAAGAGGATTCGAACCAAAACATCAACAGTAATAATTAGGTTTGAATCTCCGCCACTTGAATGGTATTGTCCAAAAACTTAATTTTAGTTTTATTTTTCGTTAAGTTTCTTTTTTTTTTTATTTATAAATGTAACACTATCCATACAAGTGATCATTCTCGTTTCTTCTTTTTTAATTTGATAATTTGTACTAGTGGTCATTTGCGTTGTTAGTATGAACAAATCTTAGTGAACGCATGTATCCAATAAGTGATGTGGGGTAAGACCTCAAGCACCAAAACAAAAAAAAGGTCAAGGGATTTATGTATGCAATTTGATTTATGTATCTAGCTCTATAACGTGAGTATCATGATATGTGGTTAATTTTTTGTCAATGATCGTGATACGTTGAAGTAAAATTAATCAATATTATAAGGGAATTGACCAATAATAACTCGAATACTTGGAAAAATAATGAATTTTAGTATAAAAAAGGTATCATATTTTCTATGATGCGACGTACAAGTAAACAACCAACCCAGTACTGTGGCATGGCTACTGACTAAAACATTATAATACCAGAATTTCCCCGGTTTGAATGCCGCTTCGGGGCGTCTACTGAAATTGACGGGTGACGGGGTCCATCATTCAAACTTACTGAAATAAATTAATTTTCAATTTTCTCTTGTAATTGAAATTTTGACCACATAATAAAAAAAAAGTTGAATTTACAAAATTTCCCATGTTAATTATAATTAGTATAAAAAATTAGCCTGAAATTCCTCATATTTTTCAAAATAGCACACCGCTTCCTGAGCTCATTTTCTAAAAATTTGAGTTCAAAATTTTAATTTTACCCCTTTTTGAAAAAGATTAGATAATAACAATACGTTATGTTTTTTGAAAGAGAAAAAGCCTAATCCAAAAAATAAAAAAGAGGGAAAAAAAAAACCCCAAATTCTAACTTTCAAAATTTTAAACTAATTTTTTAACACATGGTTTTTCGTGTTAATTAGAAGGAGTTTTGTAAATTTAACTCAAAGTTAAAAGGGCAAAATTGTAAACTTAAAATACCATCATACATGCAGAAATGATGTGTGTAAGGTACATTGTCTGAAAAAAGGTTTTGGCTAGTAGTTTTTACATTTTACATAGCCTTTTATACTAAATTTTATTTTATAGAATTTTTCGATTTAATTAGACCTAACGCAGGACCTCAATGATAAAAATCTTAATAAAAAAGAAAAACTGTTATCCCACCTTTTCAATTCTTTATTATTATTATTATTATTATTATTATTATTTGATGATATCCAAATTCATCGCCGAACATGGAGGCCCGACCCTACGAGGTATTATCCCGCATATTGAGACAGTGGGATTGTCCTTTGATGAAAAAATGCCTCGTAAGGCGTAAGGGAGAGATTGAAGTTTATAAGCTTGCCAAGTTCCTAAACTCCTTTCGATGTGGGACAATAATATGGTATCATCATAAACCCCCCAGCTGAGAGACTTGGGAAGAAGCACAGAGCCATCGTTCCCACAGACAACACCATTTGATGATGCCCAAATCCATCGCCGAACATGGAGTCCGACCCTACGAGGTATTGTCCCGCACCTTGAGACGGTAGGATTTTATCATTTGATGAAAAGATACCTCGCAAGGTGTATGGGAGAGATTGAAAGCTTATAAACTTGTCAAATTTTTAGACTCTTTTTGATGTGGGATAAGAATATTATATCATTATTATTATTATTATTATTATTATTATTTGTGGGTGGTGCACATGTCAAGTCTAGTTGCAGAAGTAAAGAGGAAATGAAATTTCGTTTGAAGATACGTATGATGAAAGCGTGGAATAATGTACGATGTAGAAACGACCACGAGGGTGTCTAATTACTCAAAGTCAAAAAAGATATTTTTTTTTTTTTTTGGACTTAGGAAATGTTAAGTTTGAACTTGGACTTAAGTGAAAAGAAAAAAAAACAAAGAAAATAGCTCCTAACGGATGTCGCTCTTCCGTGCGAAATTCTGTGACAGGATCGATTCGATTGAATAAATATTGGTTACATGGCTCATGTTTTGAATTTATCGTATGATCGATGATGTATAATTCAAGGAAAATGGCCATTTACTCGATAAATACAATACGTCATAAAATACTTACTAAATAGTTGTCATGGTTTTAGGATATATTTTGATCTGGTATTTTTAAATTTTAACTTTTGATGGGTTTCACAGTTAAGGTATTTTTTTAAGTTTGCTTAATGTGATGTATTTGAAATTCTTAATTGAAATTCACCAACCGACCAACATCATCTCAACAGAATTTATAGTAGGCTACTTTCGCGAATTTAAAATTGAATCCGCATTTTCAACTCTAACTAAAAGAAGCAAACTATGAAAAAAAAAAAAGAGTAATTAAAGGTGTTACCGTGTTAGAATAGTCAAAACAAATGAATCAACGTATCCTTAGGGTCTTCACCATTAAGTTTATCTTTCCACACTATATCTTGGAATAACAATACACTTTTAATAAAAGTTTAATTTAGTTTTTAAGATTAAATTTTTTGATTCTGTCTTTATTCGTGGGCTGTGTTGAAAGCTCTTGTATTAAATTAGTGGGCTGAAGAAAACGACCCGTAGGCCCAGGTCCAAACAAATTACTCCAGTAACCCAACACTAAATAAAAACTAAATTAATTAACTGGAAAAAAATCGGGTGATAAAGGGGGAAAAAAATCAAGAACAATCAATTTTAGGGTTTTAGGACCAAGCTTCATACACTCCACTGCTGAGCACCTGATAATCCAGAAGGCCTAATTTTGATGAAAAATACTCACCAGTAGTTACAAATTTATGTGTAGAAGCAACTGAGAGTGAGGTAGAAGATGGATAAGCCTCTTTTGACGCTTGAAAAAGGTGCAAGATGCACTGCGTGGAACTACAGTGGCCAGAGATTGGCTGCTGGCTTAGCTGATGGTACCTTGGCGATATATGATTCAACGGACCCATCTTCTTCAACCTTCAATTGTACTTGTAGATTTAAGGTACCTAACATCGTTGTATTTTTTTATTTTATTTTTTCGGTTGAGTTCGGTTTTCTCATTCCACCTACATTTTGTTGTTTTACAGTCTTTGCTTTGCCCATTACTTGTGTTTTTTTAGTTAATTAGCCGTATTATTTCATTTCTTGAAGAGAAGTGTTTAATGTAGAATGGAGGTGTTGAGTAGTGACTAACAGAATTGCAGTAACATTTTGGAATTTACTATTGGATTGGTAGATAATGAAATGAAATATCAAATTTATGTTAATATGTGATTATTTGGACTTATTATTGGGCATTTGGGTTTTCTCTTCAGTTGTGTGACAAATGGAGGAAACCCATTTTGTTTATAATTTCTTCTGATGAATCTGGGTATGTCACGGCGTTGATGTATGTATATCAGGTCCACGAGAGTGGCATCGTGAAAGTTGTCTGGGTTCCGCCGGAGTATGGAGATGCGGTTGCTTGCATCAGTGGTGATGGGACTTTATCCTTGTGGGAGGAGGTTGTAGAAGGTACTTACTCTTTCCAATTTTTTTTTATTTTATAGGTTTGTTAAACTTGAAAAGAGCAGATGATTGATAAACAATTGAATGAAGAATTATTCTCATTGGCAGCTTAGATCTTTCTTGACATGGAGAAGTGAGCCTGTTTTTTGTGCTAGCAAACACGTGAAATGAGTAGTCCAAAGTTTACTATGGTTGTCTTTATAGTCACTTCTTAAGTTGAAGGTTTCTAGCTATTACTATTCTCTGAAGTTGGAATTTGCTTCATTTACTTATTTGCAACTCTTTTAGATAACCAAAAGGTGCCTTTTGTTTCTGATTTTATTTAAAGGTTAGACATTGAATATCTGTTTTGTTATCCCCTAGATACTGAAGGACATCGCTGGAAGCTGTGCAAATACTTTGAAAGAAACACAAGCAAAGTTCTAGATGTTCAATTTGGAGATTGTCATACATGTCTGAAATTGGTGAGTCTTGTAACATGACTGGCACCACGTGGTGTTCGTGAAATAGTAAGGCATGCTCTATAATTTGTGCATTCTATTCCTGTGCCTGCCATATAGAAAAAATCTTATCCATTGGAAACGGTGGGAAGAGTGTAGAAGAATGCCTTTCTTCCAACCTTATGCGATGAGAAAATTAAGGGGAAGATATATTCCATATCATATTCTAATACTAGGAAACGTATGATAGCTGCAACGATTTTCATGTTAGAGAAACTTTAATAGCTCTTCCTGCTTATTATGATTTGATGGGAAGTTGGAGTGTCAACTCAATTTAATCGATAAATCATTATGTTGGTATTCATTCTGGGCATGTCGTTCGCGTCCTGTAACTCACTGAAGAAGGTTAATTGTGTTGAGATGGTTCGAAATTGGAGTCTTGACTCTGCTTGATTCAATAAATCCATATTTTATTTTTGTTTGGAGTGTTCATTATGGATCCCCTTTTACTCACTCGTACTAGCAATGGCTAGCTTCAAAGCTTGGCTAAATCCTTTATGATTACCTCATTACATGTGATACTAGTCTGATCTCGTCATCAATGTTTAATGTAATTTTGAGGCCCAATTCCAACCCAATGCGCCAGGCAGCCTTCATTTGATTTGCCTCAAAGCATCTCAATCTTTTCTATACATTTATCTTCAATATGCAATGGGGGTTGAAAACAGTTTGACATTTATTAATAATCTCAACAAGACTGTTTACCACTGAATTGCAGCTACGGATATTTTTATGCTCCCCAAATGAATGTGCACCTAACACAGAAAATAATTTATTATATTGCTGTTGGTGGTTGTATATGGAATTAGATGCTCGGAAGAAAAGAAAGGAGCATCCAGAAGTTGAGATGCTACCTGATACAATCTTCCTATAGTGAACCTCATTAATATTTGCCTCCAGTGCCTGAGTAAGTTCTGTGAGTCAACAACGAGGTACATAAATCATGAACACAAGGGGTCAGGACAGTTATAGAAGAACATACAGATAATAGCATATTTGTCATGTCATTTCTTTTCTATCAGAAACTTCAAATTGAGAAGGTGAGAAAGATGAGTAACGACCGAGAATACCGATGATCAGGAGTTGGAAGTAGGAACTGGTTGTTGTATGGAGTAATCTAAATGATAAAACAATTTTATCTTCAGCTCCTGAAAAGCAGCTGACAGAATTTTAAAAATCAAAGCTTCATGATCAAGAATTCTTAGTATTAATAGATATCTACCAGCAGTTACTCACTTACCTTATCACCTGCAAGGGGAGGTAGCAGCTATTGGTAAGAGATCGTGTTGGTGTTGGGATACATAAAAGCCTCGTAGCAGGTTTTCCACAACTTATTAATAAGATTAATAATATTTATTTGGGTGAGTTCAGGCTTGACTACTTGGTCCCACCTGTTTTGGCCGTTCATTTTGAACTTTTTCTTGATCAATACTCGAAACTTTTGAGGCTTCTTTCATTTAGCTGTTGTAACCTTGTGTTCTTCCTGTATCCAGAAGAATTGAGTAATTTGATTATTTCAGAACTTTTTAAATGAGTACTTGTGCTTGATTATTTTGTGCCATAGTTATGATTTATTGGAAGAAGTACAAATCATTTTCCTACGTCCTCCTCTTCTGGAACTTTGCACAAGTTCTAATATCCGGGTTTTTATGTGCGGAGTTGCTTGGTTATGTTTCTGGAACTGCTTCGTGGTCGAATGTCTCTATGGTGTGTCTAGTTTTTAGCTACCCTAAAATCCCTCCAGAAGTAAAGTTTAAACAATGATGCACGGTGGAAATGCTCTATGATTTGCTAACTTTTTCGTTTTTTTTCCCAATTATTCTAATTATTATTATTGGCTTTACTTACAGGTTGCTGCATATTCGGATGGACAAATAAAAGTCTATGAGCTGCTAGATACACTTGAACTAGAGAAATGGCAACTTCAGGTGTTACATTCTGTTGCTCTCAAAATTTTTGTATGGTTGGTTGCCAGCATATTCTTTATTCAAACTCTTAAAATCAGTAACTGTTATCATTTCTGTAGTTTTCATTCATATACACTTTTGGGGTGTGAATACAGTGCTTAACTCCTTTTCGCATTACTTCCTTTCCATATCTTTCAAGTGGGTGTGCTTGTTTATACTGAGATGCATAGTGAAACATTTTTCCCTTCTCCATTTTCAGCAATCCCCATTCTGAAATTTCTGATTTCGATAACTTTTCTGTTCTGAAAGCAATGCAAAATGCTTGCTCTTTCCGGCCTTGTGATCCTTATAGGCTGCTGAAGGTGAGTAAGCCGACAAATTCATAATTGATGCCCATTGCTGACCTTAGTAGAGAAAACATTTTGTATACCTTCACCTTGTATGTCTGCCTTTTACCAACAGTAGCCGTACACTAGTTTAGCTTTTCCTGATGGACCAGAAAATATGGTTAAGCATTGACTAATTCATTTTTGGTTCCTTTCATATGTAGGCGGAGGTTCAAAATGTGATTGATCTGGTGTCCAAGTTTTCGAATGCTTCCTGTTTCTCTGCGTCCATCTCTTGGAATCCGCAGAAAAGTGAAGTCCAGCAGTCAAGCTTTGTCTTGGGCTTTAACTCAAACATGCCTGCATTAAATTCCCCCAAGGTACACGCTTCATCTTTTTCTGCTTGAGTTTGTACTGGTACACTTACTTGTGACCTGAAATATATGGTGAAGCTGATGCATGATAATCAATTTGGGAGGATTTATTTCCCTACTAAACGGAAGTAGGATGGTCAAATTCTACATAAAGATTGTAGTACCTACATAATTTTGTGTTTCACTTTTCCGTTCCGTGATGTTTTGGAACAATATTACTTTAGTTTGTAGGCATGATGCTGACCATCATATTTTTAATTGCTAATGATTATAATTGTAGCTGTCGTACTGCGAAAGTGAAATCTAATTTGCTTTCTGGGTTTCTTATGAAGCACATCTGTAATGTAATCATCATATAGATTTCAACAGGTTTGGGAGTTTGATCTTGATCATCAAAGATGGCTTCCAGTTGCAGAGCTTTCTTTGCCCGAGGATAAGAGTGATCAGGTTAATGCAGTTGCCTGGGCACCAAACATAGGAAGGTATCAAGTTAAATTAAAATCCCTCTCTCCTTTCTCTCTTATTTTTACAGGCTTGAGTTTATGCAATAATAATAGTTAAAAGCATGAGAAAAAATTGCATGGACGTTTTAAGAAGATTCTATTTTTGAGAGCAAATGGGTTGAATTGCATGCATGTTGAAAAATTGAGTGTTGAATAAGATGAGATACTTGTGTTATGTATCCAGAAACATCGGAAAACTTTAGCTTCATTTTTTCTCTTCAGGCCCTATGAGCAGATAGCTGTTGCAACTCATAAGGGAATATCAATCTGGCACGTCGGATCAAATGCTGACCCGGATGGGAGGCTTTCAGTGCATAAAGTTGCGACGCTCTCCACTAGTGATAGTGAGGTGACAACTCTCCCGTGTCACTTTCTTGCTAAAAGGCAATTTAAATGTAAATCTTTAAAGTAAAATGTTTGTTTGATAGGTATGGGAGATGGAATGGGACATGAGTGGAATGACACTGGCTACTACTGGAAGTGATGGAGTAGTAAGGTTGTGGCAGTCTAACTTAAATGGAGTTTGGCACCAGGAAGCCATTCTGGCGCCCCCTAGTTAGGATTCAGCCTTAAAGCGACCATGGACAAATTTTTTTATTTTAAATTTGTCCAACTTTTTTATTGAAAATTTGAACTTAAAAAAATATGTTCAAATTTAAGAACATGTGGTTTCTGTAGATTTTTCGTCGGATTTTTGGTCTGGATGGCAGCTCATGTGTTTGTTTATTTTCGCACGGTCCAACAAATTTACATGTAGTTTTTTGAAAAACTTTAAATGTGGAACACCCCCCCCCCCCCACCCCAACACACACAAATTATAGTCGAACCCCACAAATTTACATGTGTTTCCAGGAATTTCGCCTCGAATATGAAACAATTTAAATTGTATCACATTTTTAATTAATTTAAAAAAAAAATCAAAATGTATTATATTAGGCAAAGCATTAACTTGTCCTAGAGTTTGGTTGGAAGTAACTAGTTCCAGGGTGGGTGGTCCATCCATGAGATATGTCACCTAACACAAACGAAGCTTCGAGGGTTTTCAATAAATTCAATTTTGTGTAGCAAAGAAATCCATCTACCTTATTTTCTAAACTACATTACAGAATTAATTATTCATGTTTTAGGAAAATTATTTATCATGCATTTTAATCACAAAATGTAGTAGAAAACAAAACACTCGAAATATTTTGAGGTTCATGACTCATGAGTCATCATTGTTGAAATAGATTTTCTATTTTAAAATGATGCTTCATTCACGTGTATAAAAATATTTTTTTAATTATATATTTGGTTTGCGATTTTTACACTTGTTGTGTCAATACATTGAAATAGAAAATGAAACACGTCTTGAACTAGGGGATTGTGAAACAGTGAGCTATATAATCAGGGAGGAAGTACCAAAGCTGGATTAAATGTTCGGCCTCACCACAATAATATAAATAAACTAAATAATTTGATCTCTTAAAATGAAAAATTTACTTGTTTCATTAGAAAATGACAAATTTGCCTCTAATATTGAAGAAGTTTCCTTTACAACCCCTTTAACTCCGCCGCTGTCTACATGTAAGAGGTGAAACTTCAATTGTAAGAGAATATATATGAACTTTCTTTCTCAATGGAGAATAGAGACAACATCAAAGTTTGTGTAACTGGACGTTCCGGACACCTGGGATCTTGGGTGATCAAAAAGCTATTACACAAAGGTTTCACAGTGCATGCAACACTGAGAAACTTAGGTATGTATCTTTCGACGATCCCAGAAAATTAAAATCCGTTTCTTTTTTAAGACACAAATACATATAGCAGCAAAAAATCATATATATATATATATATATATATTACTACAGGTGAAAACTCGAAAAGTGGCCTCCTAAAGTCCCTTCGAAACGCACAGACTAGATCAAAGGTATCCGAAGCAGATATTTACAATCCTCAAGAATTTGAGCTGCCCATACAAGGCTGCCAATATGTTCTGCATATGGCTGCCCCCTTCTCACACACTCAAAACTCGTAAGATTTTCTTTTCCTTTATTTTTTATTTTATAATAATAATAATAATAATAATAATAATAATAATTATTATTATTATTATTATTATTATTATTATTATTATTATTATTATTCAAAGGTGTGTGTGTGTGTTACGATTTGGGATAATGACGCTTACACCCCCTGAGGTTTGGTGTAAAGGTTTGCATAGTTATACAAACCACCGTTCCATCAATTTTTAGGGGGACTGGTTGTAAGACGAAAGTTGAATGTAGGGGGAGTTTCCGTAATTATGCAACAAAACTTTGGGGGGGGGGGTGTAGGTGTAATTATTCCTTACAATTTTGATCGTATTTTTGATCAATACAAGGATACAACCGAAGCCGCCATAGCCGGGGTGAGAGGCATAGCTGATGCGTGCCTCGTGTCTCCGACTGTGAAACGGCTCGTCTACACATCATCTGTGATGGCAGCTTTACCTTTGCGAGAAGATGGATCAGGCTACAAACCTCAAGTGGATGAATTTTGTTGGAGTCCTGTCAATCATCTCTCTTACACTTACACCAGCGACTACTAGTTGGTACTATAAATATATTTAAATTCTTAACACATTAGACATAGGCATATGGTTTTCATTTTTCAACATTAAACCAAGCCAGATTTAATTGTGTTCTCAAGGATGCGATGTTCATAAGGCACGGATTAATTAATACCCATATCATAGTAGCGGGCGGAGGCATAAGTTGCCACTAACGTTTTTTTTTAAAATAATAATAATAATAATAATAAAAACACTCCATTGAGTTTGTTTTTGATCATCTGCATTGAGTTCATTGATGTTTCATAGACACTTCTAGGGGTGTAAACGGATCGGATATATCGCTTTTATATCCGTATTGATTTAATTTTATCAAATATCAGTATGGATACGGATATTGACGGATATCTAAAATCAATATCCATATTTGTATCCGCTGGATATCGGATATATCCATATCCGGTTATAATTTCTAAAATTTAAATTCAATTATAAATATTTGAATATTCGAATCCGATTATGAATGTTCAAGGATATTATTCAATTGTAAATACTTAATATTCAATTGTACTTAATTGAATATTGAAATTTGTGTATACAATTTAATCATTTTTTAATATATAACTAAGTGTTTACAAGAAAATATATACACATACACACACACACACACAAAAATATATATAGGTATCATATTTTTTTATTAATAACACTTAAAGATCATATATGTTTGTTTATTTATTCTTTTTATAATTTTGTTAGTTATAAAGATAGGATATTCATTAAAATAAATTCATGTGTTTTATTTGAGTCAACAACTTATTATTTATCGTTCACATAATAAATTCACATAACTCGATAATGTAGCTATCACTGACACATATAGTTTTTGTGGATGGAGCCGGAGTTCCCTTCTCAAGTTCAAATCGAGTTAAAATTTGTATGTATATTTCTATAAATTTTAAATTTAGCTTGGTGCCCCCTCTTAAATCATAAAAATTTTGATATCGTCTCCCTAAATAACAATTTTTGACTCCGTTTTGTCAAATGTGGTTTGTGCAGGATTACGTAAAGTCGAAGACATCAGCAGAGAACGAGATTTTGAGTTACAATAACTACGAAAATGGAAAGCTAGAAATGGTGAAACACTCCTTTCCTATGTACCTTCAAGTTTACGCATTGTGTTGTCACAGCTAACAGGTCATCAATTTGGCTCAAAAACATTAATGTTTTTACAAGAAATGATAAGGTCTGTTCCTATAGTTCACATTAACGATGTTTGTGGTGCCCATATTTTCTGCATTGAGAAAAATTCAAAGGTCGATTCCTTTGTGCTGCTGAGAGTCCTACCATTCAAGAAATGGCAAATTGCTACCGAGAAATTAGCCCTCAGTTCCAGATACCGGAGGATAATTAAGGATTCTCTCTCTCTCTCTCTCTCTCTCTCTCTCTCTCTCGTTTTGTTTTGTTTTTGTTTTTAGATTAAATATATTTTGCACCCCTCAATTACAAGCGGTGCATTGTAACATCGTTTACACATAATTTAAATGGTTAATGTTAATCAGACTCTACACTCTTAAACTGTACTCTATGTCGCATTTTCACATAAATTTTATATAAAATGTAACAAATTTAGCCTCTTATAATGGTAAAAGATATAGTAAATCAAGTTAGTACATATATTTTAATTAGTGATTTGTTACATTTTATTGCAAGAGATAGGCCAAGAAAACATATTAAGCCACCTTGTAGATATGCAGAAGCTGATTTGGTGGCATATGCTTTGATTGTTGCTGAGGAAATAGTTTGTGATGAGCCTGTTTCATTTTTAGATGCTATTTCTTGCAGTGAGTCATCACAATGGATTAGTGCCATGGCAGAGGCAATCGAGTCTTTACATAAAAGTAAGACCTAGATTTTGGTAAAGCCTTCGGACAAACAGAAAATTGTTGGATGTAAATGGGTGTTTAGAAAGAAGCAGGGTACACCCAATGTTGATGATGTGAGATTCAAAGCAAGGATGGTCACCAAGGGCTACACTCAGAAGTATGGAGTTGATTTCAATCAAGTATTCTCACCTGTTGTGAAGCATAACTCAATACGTTTGCTTTTGTCAGTTGTTGCTCAATTTGATTTGGAACTTGAGCAGTTAGATGCGAAGACGGCATTTTTACACGGTGAGCTTGAGGAAAGCATCTTCATGGAATAGCCAGAGGGATTCGTTGTTGAAGGAAAGGAGGACCATGTATGCCTTTTGAAGAAGTCCCTCTATGGTTTGAAGCAATCTCCCCGATAATGGTACAAGCGTTTTGATTCTTTTATGATCACTGTTGGATACAAAAGAAGTGGTTTTGATGCTTGTGTGTACTATCAGAGATTGTGTAATGGATCTTTCACTACTTACTCCTTTATGTGGACGACATGCTCATTGTTGTACGGAGCATTTCTGACATCAACAAGCTAAAAGAACAATTGAATAGTGAGTTTGAGATGAAAGACTTGGGTGGTGCTAAGATGATTTTAGGAATGGAGATACACCGAAATCGTCGTGCCGGAAAGGTGTTCCTATCTCAGAAGCACTACATTGAAAAGGTCCTCAAGAGGTTTGGAATGCATGATGCAAAGCCTGTGAGCACTCCTCTTGTACCACATTTCAAGCTATCAGCTTTATTGTCACCTCAATCTAGAGAAGAAGAAAAACACATGTCTCGTGTTCCATATTCTACTACAGTTGGAAGTGTCATGTATGTCATGGTTTGCACTAGTCCTGATATTTCACAAGCTGTTAGTGTGGTGAGTCGTTACATGGTGTATCTTGGTAAAGGGTATTGGTTGGCTGTTAAGTGGATTTTAAGATACCTGAAAGGTACATCTCGCTTGGGACTTCTATTTGATAGTTCGGGAAGTTCGTCTGGAGGTGGAGTTGTTGGCTATGTTGATTCTGATTTTGCTGGGTATTTGGATAAAAGACGTTCCCTCACTGGATATATTTTTACTTTGTTTGGAGGTACTATTAGCTGGAAGGCAGTTCTTCAGCCTACCGTTGCCTTATCAACTACAGAGGCAGAGTATATGGCAATCACTGAGGCTATTAAGAAAGCTTTGTGGTTGAAAGGTTTAGTTCAGAGTTTGGGACTCAAGGTGGAGGTTGCTAATGTATTCTATGATAGTCAGAGCGCAATCCATCTCACACAAAATCCGATGTTTCACGAGAGGACCAAACACGTTGAAATTCGGTATCATTTTGTTCGTGATTATATATCTAGAGGCGAAGTTTGTGTTACCAAGATAGCCACCGAAGATAATCCAGCTGACATGATGATGAAGCCATTACCTATGCACAAATTCAAGCATTGCTTGGATTCGGTGCAAGTTTGTTATTTTTGATTGATTGCCTTTTGAGGTTTTGGTGGAGAGATAGAGATGAAAATTGCAATTTTGTTTTGTGTTTGAGGTTGTTGAAACTTGGACTTTGTAGAGCCAAGGTGGAGATTTGTTGTGTATGGCTCTAACAAGTCCAATTTTGGACAGAACCACTTGCGCACCTACGGCATTTTTCTGCGCACCTGCACAGATTGGGCAGAACACTTTGTGCATGTTCGCACAAAATTTGCGAACCTACACACAGACACTTTTTTGGTGGTTGCAGAATTTAAACCCCACTATAACATTGCTTTGTGGGTGGTTCCTATGTAACTTTTACAGCAGATTTTAGAGTGGTTTTAGAGAGTTTTGAGAGCACCATTGTGACTCCATTTTGTACCTCTTTAAAGATAGTAAAAAAATCTCTCTTTCTCGCCCGTGGATGTAACCCGGATTTTGGTAAATCACGTAAATCCTTATGTCATTTTATTTTTGCTTTCGATTTGTGTTCATTTTTGTAATATTCTTAAAGTAAATATATTTTGTACCCCTGAATTACGAGTGGTGCATTGCAATATCGTTTACTCATAATTTAAATGGTTAATGTTAATCAGACTCTGCACTCTAAAACTATACTCTATGTCGCGTTTTCACATAAACTATAAATAAAATGTAACAAATTTAGCTTCTTATAATGGTAAAAGATATAGTAAATCAATTGTTAGTATATATAATTTAATGAGTGATTTGTTACATTTTATAATTTATGTGCCGGATATTGAGTATATATTTTTGGATTAAGGATCAAAACATTAATATCTTCGCGAGTTGCATCGAATAAACTATATTTTTTGGAAGATCAATAAGAAGGAATGATCCTAAAGAGTGGGTAAATAAACGAGAGAAAGAGAGAGAATGAGTTTTTATTAAGAGGGAAAGGGATTACACTTTCATCGTAGTGTTTGGCATACCTTAGGGATAGAATTTTCTATTTTTAAATGGTATTTTATCTCCTATTTCATAATTTGCATCAATGTCATGTATATAAAATTAGTTATTTAATTATATACTTAGTTTGAGATCTTTACACTTAATATATATCCATGGATTGAAATAGAAGATAAAACACGTTTTAAATAGAGGATATCGTGATCTCGAGTTGAGCTTCTATATAGGCATCTTAGTGGACAAAGTGACAAAACTACAATCAATTTCAAATCTAAGTGCAATCTCAATTTTTGGCAATATCTTGGGCAAGATTTGGAAATATTAATTACAAAACCTTGCTGCTATTTCTAAGCGCACTCGTTACACATTAATTATTTTCATAATAGGTGCATAATTTAGTTACGCGGAGCGTAACTAACCCTAGTTTAGGTATACATGCATATCGTAGGGGGTGTAAATTGCAAAACAATAAATAATTCAGCGGCGCAAAATGTATTTTAACCTATTTACATCTCAACTTTTGTTTTATGATTCTATTGATATATATTTTAAAAAACCAGGGTGAGAAATTTTTGTTCGAATATTTATTTCAGATTCAAGTTTGGAGACAATATTGGAAGAAGCAAATGTGGCCTGTCAAAGTTGAGAAAAGAGGGGTTTGAGTTCAACTATGCATTGAAAGAAATACTAAAGGACAGTGTCGGATGCGCAAAGAGACTAGGGCTCTTGTAATAATTTGCAACTTTTTTGTGGGTACCAAATTATTTATCTTGTTATTGCCCACAAATAAATGAGATTTGGTCCCTATAACAAAGGCTTCTTGTAATTAACTAGTTGCATATGCCCATCCCTTTTCATAATAACAATCTGATGATGGTCCTGCGACACCTCCACCCGGGGCCATAGCATAGATATTGTCCCGCCTGCGTGGTCTTATGCAACAGGGTTGCGTCCACGGGGGATTTTCAAAACGCGTCTATGCTATGAGAGTACGCCTGGACCTTTAAGGCACTCAAGCGCCTCGTCTGCCATCGATGTGGGATACCATTTTTCAGCCACATCACAATCCCTAGAGATGATGGACAAATTTATGAAATGAAATCATGACTAATTTGCGTGCTTTATGTGTTGGTTCTTTTGAATTATGAGTTTGAAATTTGTGCAAGATTTTATATAACTAGTATTTTAATCCAGTTATATATTAAAATGAATTCTATTAAATTAAAATATAAAATGATGAAAATGAATCAATTAATCTTTTTGGTTGAATAAAAATTTGTAAAATCACGCTATAGAGAAGTAATTGATAATATAAAAGATGCAATTCCGATATTAGATTTGGGTGTCATTGAATTTTTTTTTTAAAATTATGCATAAGTAACAGATAATTCTAATATTTTCAAATTGAAGAAATTGACAAATATTGTAAATATGACACTACAAATAGAAAGTAATGCTTTTATCACTTGATTTGAATAATTGAATTCGAATATAAGATATCTAATCTTAGACTTTTGGATAAGTGTTACATTCATTTGCATAATTATAACTAACTATACACTTATTCATTTGGATAATTATAAATTACTATATACTTATACAAATTAAAATTTAAAGTTATTATGATTTGATATATATCAAAATAACGTATGATGAGGCCGTCCAAGTGTGCGTACAGATAACGCCTTTTTAGATGGTTTCAAGGTCTTTGAATTATATATATATATATATATGCGCACTAGGTGTATGTTTTATCCAAGGTGTGAAGGCTAGGATTAAAATACGTATGCATTTAAAGATTTTTATCAAATACACATCAAATTTGGTTTAATCATTGGGTGCACTCATATGACTCAAACGTCAGGTCCATACAACAAGTATAGTGCCTAGTAAGTCAAAGTGAAGTCGGTACACAAACAATGGCCCAAAACCCAACTTAATGGGCTAGCTGACGCATACGTACTAAATGGGCCAATCGGAGCCCATCACAATCCTGATCTCATACCTCCAGCAGTTTCTTTCGAGTTCTAACGGATAGGAATAGCTGTTGCTTACAAGTCCCTGCTGAAGAACAAGAGAAAATTTTCAACTCAAGAACCTGAAATGGGAAGCTATTTGCAAATTCGATCCTGTTCCAAGAATCCCATGTTTCTCGGTTCTTCATTCTTGAGCAAAGATTACATCTGCCAAACAAAGTCTTCGAGCAATGCAATAGTTCCCAGGAAGCAATTCCAATTCAAATACAGGGGAGAAACTGGAAATGGAAAGAGAATATCTGAAAAAAAGGGGGAAAGGATTGTGTGTGATGGGTTTTTGTTTCCGGCGGATATGTGGGCACCAAACGTTGATTCTCCGGTCATAGCTTCGGAGCTCTCCGCTTTCTCTCTGTTACCTTATCTGGGTTTCTTGTATTTCATCACCAAATCCAACTCTGCCCCAAGTCTCACCCTTTTTGGATTCTACTTCTTGCTTGTTTTTGTCGGCGCCGCAAGTAAGTTGTATTCTTGTTTAGTTTTTTGTTCAGGGCTTTCTAACTCCTGGGATATTTGATTGCTGTTATAAGCGAGGATTAGAATTTGACTTCATTTTGGTTGATAGTGATTAATTTTATTTGGGCTTAATTCATTTGTCTTTGCTTTGTCTGGTAATAAGATATGCCTGGCAAATGTCAGTGTAATTTTCCTAACCCTTACAAATTTGATGCAATATTTTTAAAGTTCTTTAAGTCTGTGTGTGTGTGTGTGTGTTGCAGAAAGCATATGGTTTAGAGTTGTACTAATTAGTTCTTATTGATTCTTTACTACATTACCTCCACTCTCCATCGGGCAGTACCAGCAGGACTTTATGGTAACTTTCTCCCACATGAAGCATTTTGTGTTTGTCTGGGTCAAATTTTGTAATTTTCTTATGTTAAGTATAAAAACTTTCCAAATTTGCACTCCTTGACAGCAAAGACACATTATGTAACATCATTGGCCAATATCGACTGGTTGCACGGTGGAGCTGAGTCACTGCTAATGCTCACCAACCTGTTCATCGTGTTGGGCCTTAGGGAGGCTCTTAGAAAGTATAAAGACAGAGTGTGAAACACATTGAATGTTGCTTATAAGTCCTCAGTCTGGGTGATAAATGCAGACCTTTTGATGCTCATATGCTCCAAACATATGCAAGATTGTGAAACTAGGATAAATCAACTTCTTGGGCCTTAATTCAATGATATGCTGAGTGTCTCATCTTCATCAGCAATCTCAAATACTTCATACTCATTTTGCCTGAAATCAGAATTGTTACACGCTCGAGGGGATTTTTACTCAAGGCAGGATTCCATTTTGTGTCTCAGCAATCTCAAATACTTCATACTCATTATGCCTGAAATCAGAATTGTTACACGCTTGAGGGGATTTTTACTCAAGGCAGGATTCCATTTTGCGTCTCAATGTTCATTAACAGGATACTATACTTTTATCTGTTGTGTAATGGTTATCTGTTTGTAAAGGGTTTCTGTTATCTGTTTCAAGATTGTTTTTTTCTATTGCACTTGATTAATCTTAATGCCCGTGGTGTGTTACCCTGGTCATGTAGTATTTGTTTACAACACATCTTCCATGTATAAGCTAAATTATAAGCCATTAGAGCGGCCGTTTTCTTGTTCCTTCTTGATGTAAATTATTTTGCAGACACCATCTTTTCGGACTTCGTTCTTTTTTTTATTGATAATCATTTTGTTGCAGAGCTGAGCTTTTAAACTAGGCCTTTCTTCCCGTGCTGAATATGCAATTTAATAGAAGCTATTCTGGAACTTTAGTTTCTCTGCCATTTGTCCAAAATTAGCAGAATTTGTTATTGATTGACAATGAGTTTCTATCTTGATTGCAATATTACACATCTGGATAAATTACTAAAAACATCTCTCCCTTATATTTAAAGCAGCTAGAGTAAACCATAATGGTTTCAAAACGTTTTCCTCTAATCTGTTCAATTATGTGAAAAATCCCTGGGCGTTAAATGGGAAATTCGGGTCTAGATCTACATGATCAATCGGGAACTCCATGCCTCCAATTGGAGAATTAGTTGTTGATGCATGACCTGAAATTATCTCAGATTCTGAATGTTGATAATTAGTACTCCCTCCAAAGTTCTTCACTGGGTAGCTGGCTGGAGAAAAGTAATTGGACCCTGATGTGGCTGGAGATAGAAACAGCTGAGAATACGAGCCCATGTGATTGTCATCAGCAAGAGCAGAGATTGGAAAATAGCAATCCTCTCTTTCATGGGTTGCATATGTTGATGGGAAAGAGAATTGGGGCGGCGTCTCGTTGTTATCCAAGTTTTCTGTGGTGACTCTGAGGTTAGATTTGAAGTTCAAAAGTGTCTGATTCTGTGGTTGTTGATTGTGGGAATGGTGTTTGAGTTCTTGATTTTCAGGTGATGCTGGTGCCGGTGCGACTGCGGCGTTCGTGGACTGGTGGCACAAGTGCATTCCTTTGTATGTGATCTCGAATATGTTCGGGTCCTCATCGGACCTCTGCACTTGCTTCGTCGCCCAGCAATTTTGAATGTTACGGTAAGTACATCTGTAATAGCTCCTGTTAACATGGATTTGGGTTGTATTAGATTTTGTCACGCTATATATGCTCTTTGTGTGTGTGTGTGTGTGTCTTTGTTCGAGGGGATGCGGGCTCATGTCAAGCCACCTGAACAAGTATACTAAAAATAGAGAAAGAGAAAGAGACTAGACCTTGGATATTTGGCTCCCAAAATGTCCTTCTGGCCATACTTCCTCCAACTATATCCATCATCAGTAGGTCCTTCGAGTCCATTCTCGGAGTTAACTCTCACTTGTTCTGTCCATGTGGGCTGAAGCTTTCTGCAACACCAATCAAGAAACAGAGTCGGCAAAACAATCAGTTGAAAATTTTATATAATTAATTGCTGAAAGTGTCTATAATCATTTTAAAGAAAACAAAATTTACCTCTTCTTAGCTGCGCTATAGTCCTGATGATCCCTGAAGTGTTTGTTCAATTCCTCACTTCTTGGACTTCCATCGACCGATACCGAGGACTCAAGCGCACCCGATGGTGGCGCCGCCACTTGTCGTTGCGCTGTTGGTCCCTTCCACTTGAGAATCAACAGAGCCTTCTCATAAGAAGACACTATCCTCTGCAGGAGCAAGTCCTGAGTCTCCGAGGGAGACGTGGAGCACAGATGAAACCGAAGCTGAGTAGCTTTCTCCATTCCCTGAGTCAGTTCATTGATCAGTGCACTGTATTCCCAGGTGAAACCACTCTCCATTTCTTTCTTTCTTTGGTGATTTGCTTCACTTTAAGCAGAATAATTTCATAAATTATCTAAGGTAGCTACAAAGTAATAGGATTTATAGATAGTTATTCTGGTTTGGAAGTTTGTTGTGCTTGAAAACTAGGTATGTGTGGCAGTCATATATATATATATGTGTGTGTGTGTGTGTGTGTGTGTGTGTGTGTTGGTGATGAAGTTAGGAAGTGAGGCCTTTGAATATATATATATATATATATATATATATATATATAAGAAAGCTTTTTGGAATTTAATTGAATAAAGAAAGGGATTTGGAAAAGAGTGGTAAGAGTGTTTGAAGTTTGACTGGAGAAACCGAGTTTTTCTAAGTGGACCAGTTGCTGGTCATTGTACTATGAAGATTAGTAACAGCTGACCAATTCAAATCCTTTATAAAGTCATATTTCTAAGAGTGACACTAACGCCAAAAAAAAAAATTTTTAAAAAAATCAGAAAATTAAAGCATAATCTTGGGCATGGTCTTCCCATATCCAAGTCATTCATAGGATCATGAAAATTTTTCATCTTGATGCATCTTAGAGTTTGTATTAGTCATCAAGAAGCAAACAAATCGAGGGTTAGACGATCAGTTCAGTGGGATTAAGCTAATTTTACGAGCGTACGCTAAGAATGCTAATCAAGAATCATACTGGCGTTGGAACCGTATTCACTTTGTTTGATGGGATACATGCCGAAGTGAGTATCTAGAAGGGTAAGTATCTAGCCAGATTCGAAATTTTGGGTCTTTTTTATTTCCAAAAAATATATTTGATTAACCCTTACATAATAGTCTATGTAAAGATATCCTACGAACATGATTGTAAAATAATATGTAAGAGCTATAAATGCTAGATAAATACTACCTCTTAGGACCCGTTTACTTGTATAGTTAAAATTCGACTGATTTAATTATAAATTTTACTGTTAAACATTTAATTAAATCATTCATAGCCAAGCTACATAAATTTTTGCCATAAAAATGAACTAGCCCTTAGAGTCCCTGTCCAGAAGAACGAATTTTTGGTATTCGATATTCAATATTCATTCTTGAAGAAGGGCTGGAGCATGTTAATGCACAAAACAAACAGCCCCTAAAGTTTTTCTTCCTTATGTTGCCTACTCTAACTTCTAGATAGAGAGAGAGAGAGAGAGAGAGAGAGAGAGGAAGGTCCAACAGCTGACCAATTCAAAACACTCCAGAAAATAAAAAAAGTCATGTGGTAAATGAATGATTGAGTTGAATGGAGAAGAATGAAATATTGTTAAGTCAAATGTTTCAAGTGAAGATGAGTGATCTAAAGAATCTTTCAAATTCCGCGTTAATTGATTATGTTGAGTAATTAATTGAGAAGGGATGAATGGTGGGACCCGCTGCGGACGTGCACCAGTGGTTGTCATTCCCAAACGACGCCGTTCTATCCAGTTTGTGAATTATCGATAAAGGATAATTACGTCGAATTCCGCGGAAGTTCCTCGGAAGTTTGCAAAAATTATAATTAACCCTAAATTTCTGAAAATTATCTAAATAATTCTGGGTATGCAAATGTTTTGGACATGTTTGTCCTTCCTCTACTATTATAGGGTTTTTAGTGGAAACTATTAAATGTGGCCCATTGGGCATAATATGTATAAAATTGGAAGATCTAAGTTATTATGCCTAATGGGCATTTTAGTCCTACAAAATTTGTTAAATTTGGTTAAAATTTGATCAAAAGGATAAAATAAGAGCATGTTATAATCTACTAGTTTTTGTTAAAAAGTCGAAGTAGCAGATAGAGGGTTAACATGTGTAAAATGCTTGTATACATTAGGATTATTTAGATAATTTTGATAAATTAAGAATTTAATTTATAATTTTGACAAACCTGAAAATAATTCAGTGTAACTATCTCTATATATTAATTGTTGAAAAGGCAACGTTTCTCCATAAGTAGAAGCTCATGAGACGTGTACATGTGGAGCAATTAGCATTGTGTCCGTGCTGTACTGCCATGCACGGATCATTAGATAATTTTCCATCTTGAAATAATAGTTTAATTTCTGTTTCAATTTATTTGATCAAATATATCATCTTATTTTCATATAAAATGGTAAAATTTTAATTTGATTACAAACAATATCATTTCTCAAATATAACCAATTAGTTTTAGATATGTTGAGTAACTACTAAATTTGTAAATAATTAATACATTCACCCTTTTCTTAGATATTGTCTTTCGTAATTAGGATGGGAAAGTTGAAAATCGGGATGGAACCAATATATATTGATGGGGCATATCCCACATCGAGTGGAAACGAGGACCTTGGTTGCCATAAGAGCACCAACTCCTTTCTCTCTTTCAAGACGCGTTTTATAAAAACCCCCGGCCTGACGGAATCCGTTTTAATGGCCAGCAGGCGGGACAGTATCTTGCGCAGGGAGGCCATCGGGTGGTCAGATATCGTCATCATATATATATATATATATATATATATATATATATAAGACAATCACACTTCTTTTGGGAGTTAGAAAATAAGAAATGAGATATTAATGCATATTAGAAGGATATTCATTTAGTTGACAGAGATTCTAATTGTTTGAAAAATCATGGGAACCAATAAAAATATTAATATTGTTGTTAGGTTCATGTACAATACTACAATTAATAAAAAGATGAGTATAATGTTTTATGTTTGAACTTTTGTTTAATATCGATTAAATGAGAAAGGTAACGTTTTATTAATCAAAATATTTTAACTTATTATTGATTTGTATGATATGAACCAAAGAAAAGATATGATGAAAAGAATAAAAAGATGAAAATAAATATGGAATGAAATAAATTGTTGTGGTACTATGTACATTCTTAATATATTTTACCTGTAAGTAATTTGATATGATTACTTAATCTTTATATAAGGAATATATAGAAATAAAAGGAATTAAGTATAAACAAAAGAAAACTACAACATTTGTTCAGCTTCAAAAAATACTAAAACTAGTAAGAATAAAAGAAAATGACCCAGATCATATACTTGAGAAATTAATTGATATTTAGAGCCTGTTTGGATGGATTTTTTTGAAAAGAAGCACTTATTTTTTGAAAAAAAAAACACTTCAAAGCAAAAAGTTTGTGTTTGAATGAGTTTTTTAAAAAAAAGTTTTTTTAAAAGCTACCTCAGAGTAGCTTCAAGTAAAAATATTTTTTAAAGCACTTTTAATTACTATATTCAAATGCAAAACTGCTTGGCTTTAAAAAAAAGTCTACTATAAAAAAAACATCATTCAAAAATTACTTTTTTTTTTTAATCCATCTAGACGGGCCCTTAGAGGCATTATATAAAAACATTAATAAGTGCATTAATCATCAACATAACTCATCCCCATAATTTCATTCTAAAAAATATTACTAATTAAATTCAACTAGCATTAGTCAATATAATTATATATTAACTTTTATTAGGATAACTAGAATCAATAAATATACATATACACGCATATGTGTAAACAAAAATAAATAAACAAAATAGACTGCTAGAGTTCAACAAATGGCCCTCAATTCAGTAAAAACTCAAAGAAAACGAAATCTAAAAGAGAATAAAAAAAAAAAATCAAATAGGCAAACATAGAAGTTGAAGAGTAAAAATAATGACAAAGAAGAAAAGAACACAGAATACAGGGATCATGAAAAATACATCTACCAAAAATATAATGATGGAAATTATATGTAGTTTATGTATTTTGTAACTTTGTATTAACAATTCAATTAATCGAACCGTCAGATTTGATTAAAATAGAACTTAACCGTCTAACAATATTAAAGCAAACTAGAACCGTCAGATTATGTAGATATCCAATCTAATGGTAGAAAACCAACAAACTTCGCAGAACAAACGCGTAAGCCGTAAGGAGTGACTCTGTACCTTTTCTAAAATCATGGGGGGTTAGTTGGCTATTTATTTATGTTTCATATCGGAGGGTATTTTTCTTATTTTTAAAAGGGCTAATTACAACTTGTACCTCTGAACTTTATCCCTTGTAACACTTATTCTCCTCAACTTCATAACGTAACAATTTAACTCCTCGAATTCGATCCATTAAGTACACCGTTTGTGCAAGCTGACGTGGTCGTTGACTTAATCTATTATAATTGTTGCTAGTGGTTGTCGTAATACGCAGGATCATTTTACTCTCATATTAAGGATATCAAAAAGTGATATGAAAATCATGTATTCACACAAACATATATATATATACATATATATATTCACACACGCACGCGCACACACACACACACACACACACACACACACACACACATATATATATATATATATATATATATATATATATAGAGAGAGAGAGAGAGAGAGAGAGAGAGAGAGAGAGAGAAACAAGGGGGTGGGGGTGGATTGAAGGAAATTTTGGGGAGAGAGGGATGGGATGGGGAATTGGGGGTGGGGGAGGGCGATTTTTTGGGGGGGGGGGGGGGACAGGGCAAGTACGATTTTGGGGGGGTGGGGGGGTTGGGGTGAGGAAGAAAGGGGAGGGGAGGGGAGGGGAGAGGAGGGGTGGGGTGGGGTGGGGGTTGGGCGATTTAGGTGGGGCGGAAGGAGGTTGGTGAAGCAGATGATGAATAGTGCTTAAGGGTGAAGTATTTTTTTTTTCTTATTTTAATTAATTAAGAAATAAATTAATTAATATAAAGTTTAAA
Source organism: Petrea volubilis (assembly GCA_026212405.1). Taxonomy (NCBI): domain Eukaryota; kingdom Viridiplantae; phylum Streptophyta; class Magnoliopsida; order Lamiales; family Verbenaceae; genus Petrea; species Petrea volubilis. Next base: position 10,070,743 of record CM047879.1, read on the forward strand.
TTTCTATTTTCAAAAGAAGTTAGAAAATTTTATTTTTTTAATTTTTATTATTTAATATGTAATTTCATTAAATTTTGTGTTTATTTAAATTAATTGAATTTATATAATATTATATATATATATATATATTTAAGTTTTAAATTATAATATTTATATAAAATAAATAGTTTTAAATATATATAGTAAACTGTATAAATAAAAAAAATATATGATGTGGCTTTTTTTTTTTAAATGTCATTATTTTTTCCTTTAATGACCAGATGGTAATTTACGTATTTTAGAAAAGGGATGACATGTGCAATTTAACGTAACAATTTAACTCATCGAATTCGATCTGTTAAGTGCACCGTTTGAGCAAACTGACGTGATCGTTGACTTAATCTATTATAATTGTTGCTAGTGGTTGTCGTAATACACAGGATCATTTTACTCTCATATTAAGGACATCAAAAAGTGATATGGAAATCATGTATTCACACAAACACACACATATATATATATATATATACATATATATATTCACACACGCACACACACACATACATAGAGAGAGAGAGAGAGAGAGAGAGAGAGAGAGAGAAACAAGGGGGTGGGGGTGGATTGAAGGAAATTTGGGGAGGGAGGGATGGGATGGGGAATTGGGGGTGGGGGTGGGGGTGGGGGTGGGCGGTTTTGGGAGGGGGGGGGGGTTGAGGAAGAAAGGGAAGGGGAGGGGAGGGGTGGGGTGGGGTGGGGGTTGGGCGATTTAGGTGGGGCGGAAAGAGGTTGGTGAAGAAGATGATGAATAGTGTTTAAGGGTGAAGTATTTTTTTTTATTTTAATTAATTAAGAAATTAATTAATTAATATAAAATTTAAATTTCTATTTTCAAAAGAAGTTAGAAAAATTTATTTTTTTAATTTTTATTATTTAATATGTAATTTCATTAAATTTTGTGTTTATTTAAATTAATTGAATTTATATAATATTTTGTTTATATATATATATTTAAGTTTTAAATTATAATATTTATATAAAATAAATAGTTTTAAGGGAGAATTACATCCACATCCCCTGAGGTTTGGCGAAATTACATTTTAACTCACGATTTTTTGTAAATTACAAAAACCCCCCTGAGGTTTGTAATAATTACAAGTAATGGACGGAAAGTGTAAAAAGTCCGTTTTGCCCTTTATTTTTTGCTGAAATTAAATAGGGCAAATTACATCTACCTCCCTTGAGGTTTGGAGAAATTACAATTTAACCCACATTTTTTTGTGTATATTACAATAACCCCATGTAATATGTAATAATTACAAGTGATAAACGAAAAATGTATAAAACCTACTCTAGCCCAAAATTAACCTCACCAATGTGTTTTCCTCGTCAAAAAGTTGAAGACCCGCTTCAAGTTCACCGAAAAACTTGTCGGAAAACGGAGCAATTTTTTCAATATTATTACTTTTAGCCCCACAAAGATGTAATACATAACATACAACCCCAAATATTTTATATATATGACAAAAAAACCCGTCAAGGGTACTATCGGAACTTTATGTACAAAAACTAACGGAACCCTAACGGTCATAAACGACTGGGGTAAATTATTAGACGGAATAAACCTCGGGGGGTTTTTTGTAATTTACAAAAAACCGTGGGTTAAAATATAATTTCGCCAAACCTCAGGGGAGGTGGATGTAATTTTCCCTAGTTTTAAATATATATAGTAAACTGTATAAATAAAAAAATATATGATGTGGCTTTTTATTTTTTATTTTAAATGTCATTATTTTTTCCTTTAATGAGCATATGGTAATTTACGTATTTTAGAAAAGGGATGATATGGTTAAGTCAAGCAAACGGACTATCTAACTCCATTTCCTTTTTTGGCTTTGACTATTATGTGGAAAGGCTGAATTGTTATGTTATGAAGTTGAAAGGGATAAGTGTTACAAGGGAATAAATTTAGGGGTACAAATTGTAATTAGTTCTTTTTAAAATGACGGGGTAAGTTGCATTTAACCCTACAAAAATAAGCATTGAGTGAAAGGAATATAAAAAGTCTTGTCAAAAAACAAAATTAAATAAATAAAAAGTGTAAAGATTTGGACGAAAAGAAAAATTAAATGTTGAACTGTAATATATTTCAACTTACTAAAGGTATTTCAATGAGATAAAAAACATCTTCTGAAACTTAATTATGAAACTTCTAATATTTCTTAATGACCACACCATTCAAAATAAAAATGAAAAAGTAATATATTTAATTTACTTAGTTTTTATCTTACTATTATTTAAATCAAAATATTTTATTCCCATTATTATTAATAGAGTGATTCAAAAAACAAAAAAAAATGTAAAACAAATAGAAAAAATAAAAATAGAAGGGAAAAAACAACGTTATGATGCAAAATAAAACATTAGTATTGTGTCTATATTCAAACTTAAATTTTTTTTTAAGAAAAAATATGAGAAATCCAATTAACTAATATAATTATATGATATAAAAAATTATCAATATCAACAATCAAGAATAATCCATCAAATATAAAAAAAAATTTATAAGTATTTTAAGAATAATAAACATATTAGTTTGTAGTTATAACAATCTGTAATGTGCATGAGAAAAAACTATATCTAGTGAACCATAAAGTAAAATAATAAAATTCAAAAGGAATTAATAAAGAACAATTAATAAATTCTTATAAAAAAGAATAATAGATAAATTAGATTTTTCGACAATCTAATACCCAAGAAAAATTGAAGACAAATATATATACGATAATGCAGAAAGAGAAGTTAGGTTATAAAACTTTATGTAGCGCTAAACTATATAAAAAAGAAATGATAGACATAAGAAGGTGAAAAAATATATTGTAAATGATATTGTGTCCACATTTTAATTTTTTACATCTTTTAAAATTATGATATGACATATTGTATTTAACATATTTTTCCAATTAGAGTTACATAATTTTTAGTTGAAAATTTTTACTAATTTTTGAAGAAAAATTGACCACAAATGACATTATATTCAAATTGACTTTTCTAATAATTTTATGACATTAAATAATATTTCAATTAAAAATTTTCTTATGTATATATGTTATTATGCAATTATTTGAAGTTATTACTCATCCTTGTTCGTGTGTGTGTGTGTGAGTGTGAGTCTCTGTGTGTGTGAGTGTGTGTGTGTGTGAGAGAGAGAGAGAGAGATAGAGAGAGAGAGAGAGAGAGAGAGAATTTTAGAGGATTAAAAAATTATTAAATGTTGAAAGTTTGTGGACTTGATGATTAGGTGAGATAATAATTTATAATTAATGCAAACTAATTAAATAATTCATTCTAAACAATTAAAATTAATTCAAAAGTATAAGAATTGAGAATTTGATCAAAATTACACATTTTGGTCAAAAGATTTTTTAAAAATATATAATAGTATAGATATAGACCTGGTTTGGATGGACTTAAAAAAAAGTGCTTCTTAAACGGTGCTTTTTGAAGTAGGGCTTTTTTTTTTAAACCCAACAATTTTGCATTTAGATACAATAATTAAAAGTGCTTTAAATTATGCTTCTATTTGAAGTGCTTTTTCTCAAAAAAAAAAAAAAAAAAAGAAGCCATTTTTGGCTTTTCTCTAACTTCTTTTTTTATTTAAAAGTCAATCCAAACACAGTTTTTTTCTTGAAGTGCTTTTTTTCAAAAAAATAAATGTTTCTTCTTTAAAACAAATCTATCCAAATAGGCTCATAGATATAGATTGATTCGAATTTTTTTCTATATAGATCTATTTTTATTGAATGTTACTATTACATTTTTATGTCTTTTTATGTGTGTGTGTGTGTGTGTGTGTGAGAGAGAGAGAGAGAGAGAGGCTTCAAAAAATATTGAAATATTATTATATATTATTTGTGAATTTCAACGATTAGGAGAGAGAATTTAGAAATTCACAATTAAAGGCAACCAATCAAATAATATATTTTAAATAATTTAAAATAATTCAAAATGCTAAGAATTGAGAATTTAGTCAAAATTATACGTTGTGGTCAAAAGACTTCCTTCAAATATATAATAGTGTGTGTATGCATATATATATATGTGTGTGTGTGTGTGTGTGTATATAATTCAAAAACTTTGAGATATCCAAGTAACCGACACCTATCGCACATTTGCATAGTCTCATCATGCTTTACTATGATACATATAGAATTATAATAATTTTAAATTTTAATTTCTATAAGTTTATAGTTATTCATAATTATCTTAAAGAATTCAATACTTATCCAAAACCTAAAATAAGATGTTTCAATTCAAATCAAATGATAAAATTTTTATTTGTTTATTTACATTGTCATATTTACAGTAGTCATCAATTATTCTAATTTGGAACAATTACACTCATCTCCTTTGAGTTTAAATGAAATTATTGATAACCCCCACTTATTTTGAAAATTATCAACACCACCTTAATATTTACCATCGTTTAACAAAAAATATCAGCCTGGCGATAATTTTTGAAATTATCAATAACTTTCCTACATTATAGTAGCTACCCTAGTCACCAAAAGATTCGATTCGTCAAGTTTGACAAAATCTTTCAATTAATTTTGTGATTCAACCAACCTTCGTAAAGTAAATTTATTTTATACCATCATAATTATCACTGCAAGTTTCACCATCTCTATATTTTGAATTTGTCAATACCATTGAATATCATCTCAAAACCCCATCAAAAACACTAAATACAACTTCCAATTACGTCTCACCTTGATAAAGGATAAATTTTGTTAAATTTATACATACCTAATAGGGGTTTTTTTTAATTTGTAGAACTACATGAACTAATTTATAATTACACTACATGGGTTGTAGATATAATTTATCCTTTTAATTTTAGTACACTTTTGCTACTTTGGATATGATTATATATGATTCATTAACTATGGATTATTAATGAAAAAAACTATATCAACTCCTTAGTAATTTTTTGTTTGTTAACTTATTCGTTCATTCTAGATATTCCACACTTTTATTAGTTTATTGTTTGGTTGTGTGGATTTACTATGTTGGATTAAATGAAAAAATATTTTATTGTCCTCTAATTTTTTAAGAGTTTCCCATATTCACCCTCAAATTTAGAGCACTATTTCAATCATGAACGTACTTAGCCATTGTTTCACTTGTTAAACTATCATCCACCTTGTCATATGATTTATTTAATTAGTTTCATTTAAGTTAGTAAATTTATTTTTATAAGATATAACATTGTGAACATTCAATTTTTGAAAATTAAAAATATGTTTGAACTTTGTGTTATCTAAAGTTTGTATTTATTAAGACAAATATTTAAATATTAAATATCATTTTTTTATCTTTATAAAAGAGGCCATTATTTATTTTAAAAAAAAGGTAAGATTGTCTTTCCAAATTTATTAAAGGAAAAAAATAAAAGAATGGAAAATGCATTACGCCCTTTTAGGTGTGATCTGTAATCAATTAAATCTATCAAATAGATCTCGGGCTCTTGTATAATTATGGGCTAAAATTTTGCAAGCTAATGACAAATTATATGGATAAATGTATCTATCAGATTCAATCCAAAATAGTAAACGTGCCTTTAAAGTATTAGATTTACCAATCACCTACTTCCGCATAGACTTTAAAAATGAAAAAGAAAAATCGCATGACACAATTATACTTAATAATTGAAATTCAATATACTATGTTTTTTGATTCAACTTTTGAAATACTAATTCATTAATTACTTTTTTACAATGCGATTTTAGAAATTTGAATTCTGCAAAAAGGTTAGTTTGCTTATACTGTCTCATAGGATTTGATACAATTATAGGACCAATATATTCATATAATAACAACATTTTTATATGATTCAATTTCAAAAAACAAAAAACAATATTTTTACATAATAGCAATAAAGTTAAAAAAAATTAGAAAAATTTATTTTAGCAGCTTAAAAGATTTAGAGTTTAACTAGCCAATATATCAAACTTGAGATCAAAGCAAATGTAAAAATTTGAAATAAACTTATGAACAAATTCATTAGCTGAATCTTCAAAGTTTAGAAATTGCCTTCTTAATAAAGTAATAAAAAATGGTGAAAGTAATTAAAAACAATTGATTGAGTAAGTAAAAAAATATATTTTAAGAAGAATTCTATTTTTGTGGTTTATTCTCCAATTCTTCATTTATCCTGTTTAAACCTTTTATAATCAATATATATGTTAATTTTAATAAGAATTTTGGCCGCAATAAATTTCCATGTAAACAATTCCTAATTTTTATCAACTTACGGGCTCTGCTAAATACCGACAAAGAAAGCCGATTCCTTTACAAAATCTGAGATTCGTGGATGGTGATATATAACCGCATCATAGTCTTCATAACTCATAAACACTCGAACTTGTATTATCAAATTATAACTCAACAAAATATATTATCGGTCTTGTAATCTCCTGTTTCACACACCCGAAATATGAGCAACAAAGTTCATTCATCAGGCCTACCAATAGCAGGAGAAGCACGCATCGGAGTGCCGCCACCACCGCCTCCGCAGCCGCCGCGGCGTACAGTAGTTGACGACCCCGCCCCACAGTCATGCTCGCCCCCCAGGGCAACGTATTGGGTGCTCTTGGTACTGTCGATCGTAGCACTTTTTACGATGCCGTATTGGATATGTATGAGTCCCGGTTTTAAAATCGAATCCGTATCTGTATCTGTTTCCGATCAAAACGCGACTTGGAGAGTTGCGTTTTCAGTAGCAAACGGCGATTGGTTCAGCCACTATGACTTTCAGGAGATTGACGTTACCATAAAAGAAGCAACGTGGTCCAGGTCTGCAGGAGCAGTTGTTCCGGGCTTTGGTCAAGGTCCGTCGAAGACCACTTTGATCAACTCGACGGTTGTGATGGCCTCCTCCTCCTCATCACGGCCCGATTATAATAATGCTACTGGCCCAATATTGATATCGATATCGATCGAGTTCCAGGCCATGTTTACAGCAGGACTCCGGTCTGATGTTGGGGCTTATTACGCGTGCAAGAATCTCAAGGTTGGATTTTCGTCTAATGCTACTACGCCGCTGCAAGGGGTTTTGTTGGGAAGGCCAGTTAGATGTGATCCTGTTATTCATGGTTAGGTTTTTAGGTCGTGTTTATAGTGATGTGTTTTTAGTTAAGGATTTTAAATCAAATTGCTTGTATCCCGTTTTGAACTGCTTTTGAAAATCATTGTGATGGATACGAAATCCATCAAATTTGCTGTTATTTTTGAAATCATTCCCTCAAACTCAATCCATAAGCTTGTATCTTTTTGAAATGCATCTAGCTAATTGTGTTCAGCTGGCCGTTTGATAATTGTTATCCTTTGGGGAATGCAACAATATTTGAGGACTAAAATATCAATGTCTGTAAAATTTTGAAATTTGAAGTATGTTTATTGTAAATTACATAGGGTTGTATTTGTTATATTTCGTTAAACTTTTGGTTGATAAAGAGAGTGTGTGTCGGTGATGATGCTGACACTCATATACACACATTAGCGCAAACACATTGGGTTTTTGCATCAAATCACAACAAATAAATATAGTTTTTTTTAATAAGCTTGACCAAACAAGTTGAATCATGGTAATTTGACTTGGGTTCAACTGATTTTCTAATTCGAATTTCGAAAGAATTGCATGACCTAAACCCCTTTTGACCAGGCGATGATGTTAGGCATGCCCTTACAAGGCGGGACACGTCACCAATCATGGAAAAATCGAAGAACACGTCACATGGTTATAATTCGGAAAATAATGCAAGGCTTGTACCCTAAGCCACTACACCCTCGAGATGGGAGAAAAGCCCTCGAAGAGATTTCACGGGAAGCCCAAACATCGGCCCTCGGTTAATTAAGCAACGCAGGAAACCCTCCTCCAGGGCCGAGAGTTGGTACCGTAAAGCAAAATCGAATACCCATGTTTACTAGGAATCGTGAGTCCCCCTTAAGCAAAAGGGGCTAAGCCCGCAAGAGGCCTCACACCTCGATGGTCAAATTGCACCCACAAAGGCATTCGAAGGCGGATATTAATAGTATTAACAAATTATTTTTCCTATGACTTAACATTAATTATTTGTACATTATTGATTAACAGAGTATTTTGCTTTTAGTATTTTAAAAATAAAACACTTTAATTAATTAATTTCACTTAATTAGTTAATATTAATTACTTTTAACATTTATTTATATTATATTACATTTTAATTATTTAGTTTTCTTTATGCAATATATGCTCTATTTGATGAATGAACATTTATAATTGAAAAAATTATTTGACATTCTTAATATATTATTTACTAAAGAGAAAATTAAAATCAATCTTTCCCATAAATATTATTGTTATTAAGATAACAAAACAAAGCATTTGTATAGTATAATAAAGGGCAATTTTCTTATTAATATTTAGGACAACTAATTTTAGGGGGCAACTGATTTTTTTGTGGTATAAGCGATACAGGGTATCTAACACGTGTCATAAGGGACCCACCCCCACTCATACGTGTCACTCCAGCATGGCACATTTTCTCCTCAAAGTATCTCTGCCCTTGAGATTAGTTGTCCATCACAGATGCAGAGGTCGATATTCAACGAAGCCCCTTCGAGCGGAGGCCCTCCTCAAGTAGAGTTGGTCCCTCGAGGATGGGGCTCAAGGTCAAGGACCGGTCATCTGCCCGTCACCATCCTTCGTACACTATCACTCCCAGTTGACTCCTAACGCCTACAGACCTATTCTGCAACCGTTGTAATAGCCTGCAACCACCTTTTTGCACTTAGACGCCACTATCTTAGGTATCTCTATCTACTCTCCACAAATCCCAAGGGTCTTCCCACAGGTGACAAACATCAACATATTCTTACTGCATATAAACCTTCTACTCAACTTTCCTACATAGCCATTGTCTCCTCATCTCGCTTACTGACTTGAGCGTCGGAGATACTTCCGGCTAGACTCACGTATTTTCCATCCTAGCAAGACGAGGACTCATCCGTTAATGATCGTCGGGTTGCCGGCCATGTCACTCTTGAAGGACAAACCAAATCTCGACATCATCAATAAGGAATAAGTGTTACAAATGATATATTATAAGGGGCGAAGTGTATTTTTGCCTAATTTATGGGCCGTATTTTTTCTACACAAATCTAACAATTGCTTTTATTTGTCGGGAATTGGAGATCAAGCTCACCGTGCGAAATCAAGCTGTGTTTGCATAAATTTTCTCCGGCCCCGCCGAAGTGGCCGCTCAGGGTTCGAACCGGCTGAGTTCGATTGGAAAACAGCCAATTCGAAGTGAGCTTTCTCGTGTTCGGGTGCGGGCGTGCCAGTGTGCAGGAGCACACAAGTGGAAGTCTTGTGTTTCAAGTGAAAAAGTGCAGTTCGAAGTGAAAACAAAGATGTAATACAATTCGAAATGAAAAATGTAACGCGCCCAAGACTTCTATTTGAAAAACGACTGAATCGGAGTAGGCAAACACTATCCCTGAGGTTCTACTTGCCTACAACTTAATGTAGGACTTAACCATTCAGCACTCTCAAAATCGAAAAGGGTCGAAAAGTTTAAATCGAAGAGGAAATAAATTCGAAGGCGATAGCTACTCGCCAAATGGACTTTACAGGGCTCGACTACAAACACACGCATTGATGACTCGGGCCATATCTATGACAGAGATGCATTGAGCAGTCCCTAAGAACTCTAGCTACAAATCGGCCATATTGATGACTCCGGCCATATCTACCTGTATATGTCTTCAAAGTCTGATCACTCCGACGAGCATTGATTGACTCCGTCTGTACTCCTCTTCATGCATGCGCTCGATATGAATGCTGGGTACCACTCCGCCGCATTGATATCTCACCTCGAACTGGGCCCAATCCGAGTGAGTGATGGCTACGACTTCGTGACGTTACGGAATGAGTGCATTGATATCCTCACTTCGAGCCGAATGAAGTATGGCTACAAACACCCCGTAGCGGTTTTCTACCTACTTGAACTAAAGCTATTCTTTGTTCATTTAAGCTAAGAAATCAGAGAAGTGTGGACTTCTTGATTGAGAAATTGTTGTTGATTGTTGATTGACGTTGTGTGTCTTTATTCTTTATGAATCCAGCTCCCTTTATAGGCTTCAAACTGTAACTGCATCCCTTTATTTTTGGAGTTGGATGACTTCAGAAGACTCTGACTATTTGAAATGGATGAACCTCCTTATTTGTTGCTATGGCAGTTTCGCCATTTAAATTTTAAACTTTCAGCAACACATGGCTTTATTTTAGGCATGTGCAGATGCCTATTTTTAGCCATCTCCTAACAACCCCTTATTGTGAGGGATTTAGATTTAAATCTACTATTATATTTATTTTATTTTATATTTTTGGCCGATTAGGCCATGGGCCGTTATTTCATTTCGGCCTGGGCCTCGAACATGGGCTCTGTGAACGCGTCGAAGTGGCCTAGGCCTAATTAATTCATTTCGGCGTGGCGAAAAGGACCAAAATCAGCCCACTCCGAACTTGTACAAAAATTCTTTTTGGGCCCAAACAATGCCCCCAGCAAGTTGTGGTCAATTAGCAAGATTTGACCATAACTTGATTTAAACTTCACTCCCTTAGCGCCATTAAATTTGGCGGCTTTTTATGCTTGCCATATTCAACATGACAGTTTCGTTTTTCTTGACAACATATTGTTGAAAACACAATAGTCTTCATGTTGTAATTAATGTTCGACCATCAGGTTATGAGAACGTTATTATTGCACCTCTGCAGCCTTCCTTATTACTCTTTTACTTAAATATTTTCCTCTTTTTCTACTCTTTCTGAATTACGGCCGGTGCTGGTGCCATCATGATGGCGCCCTTTGAGTGTCCCAACATTAGCCGTTTCTAGTATTTTTCACGTCTGGGACTCTTTTTATTCCTGAGTTCCCAATCCCCTTAAAATCCTTTACGTACTTACCCTTAAAATACCAATACCTTCTGCAGCCATCAACTTTGACTTTTCTCATTCTCAGCTCATCCTCCCTCATCGTCTGCTACACTTTCTTCCCCCAAATTTGAAAACCCTAATTTCTCTCCTTTCTTCAATGGCGTCTCAAGCATCCACCATTTTCTCATATGAAGGTTCTTATTCCTTGGGTCCCGTAATCAGCGGAGAAACCCCCCGAGATCACCCTAGGGATCTCGCACGCTTCGAAGAGAATCTGCCATATCCAGAGGGCCATGTTTTTGGCACCTCAGTTCGAAATTGGCCATGGTTGCCCAACTCTTCAGTCCATCGTGATTTCTTGAATTGGTACGCTCGTGTTGAAGCAATTTATGGCCAATTATGGAGGAGTATTGGCATCTACGAGCCCCTTCAGGTTTCGAAGCACCCATACTCTCTTGATATGGGGTTTTTGCAAGCAGCGTCCCCTTTTTGGTGTCGTATTGACAACACCTTCCACTTTGCCGCTGGTCCCATGACCATTACGCTCCTCGACCTGGAGCAGCTAGTTGGTTTTCGCTCGTTCGGTCGTCCGATTGGCGTTGACGCGAGGTACGACGACCTCGACGTGTTAGAGATTTCTCACCTTTCGCGCGACAAGTAAGCCCATGACCAGCTATGGGCACATTATTTCCCATTTCGTGAATAAAGCCACTCCGGTCTCCTGCGAGGAACATGTTCGATTTTTGGCGTTATGGCTGTGCAGATACGTCTTCTGCAGCTAATCATGCCAACAAACTATGGAGTTCTATTACATTGCTGGGGCCATGGCTGCGGGGGCCGACTTGGCCCTAGGTCCAGCGGTGCTGGCCTTCATTTATAAAAGGTTGCGCAAGTTGGTGAAAGTGAGGCACGATCCGAAGAAAAGGGAAATCCACCATGGGGGTTTGTGGCTGGTGCAGATGTGCTTCAGGCCTATTTTCCCCATTTATGTGCCCGGACCACTGGAATGAGGATGGAAAAAGAACTTTTTCGCCACCTTTCTTGCACGCAGTAGCGTGTCGGCAGTCCATCCCGAACGCGTCTTCGTTCGATTCTACCTCCCTCAAGATGGCAGCATCCCTGCTTGGGATGCACTCTGCAGTGGTGACCCGGCGTTTTATCACCATGGGTCACATTCTTTCCATACTAGTGACCAAAGGCGGTGGGCCTCTTTTCTTGTTGCCCGAGACTTGCCATATTGTTTCCGATTCGACAATATGGTTTCTAGCTGTCTTTTACCGTATGCCCCTCATTATGTGGCCCGTCAGTTCGGCCTCATCCAGTCCATTCTTGCTCCGATCGTGACGCTTAACTCGTCACGTTTCAAGTTAAATAAATACAAGAACCGGGGCATGGACGTGTTCAGGGATTTAACTGCTAGTTCTCTGCATCGTTTGGGTGAATTCGAATTCACCAATTTTGTAAGGGACCATCAGGCTACTCCGGCTTTCCAGGTTTGGTGGAATGACTACCTGCGGCGTTCAAGGATCCAGCCTGCTCATGCGGCCGTGGCCCGTTTTACCTTTTCGAATCTTCCTATGAAGGTGGCCACCGACGTGCCGTTTCCAGAGGACGTGCTCGTCAAGTCTTTAGCGGGTAAAAAAGATATTGACAAATTCGAACGTTTTTATAATGTTACCGAGGATCCTTTTGACCGTGACGGATGCATTAGGCAAGCTTCCATTGTATTTTTCGAAAAGAAAGAAAAATTGATAGCTAAAGCCAAAGAGCGCTTCTACACTGCTAGGAAGAAATTAGAGGACCGTGCTCCACATTGGTCCACTTTTTACAAACCGCTATGCTTGACTGCTCCCCCTTTACCTGATTTCGTTCCGTGGGTAATCATTCCCAACCTTCCCCTCGAAAGGCCCATGAGCTTCCATGACGAGGTTACATTCAGCGGCTTGTTTGCTGATGACCCCGTGGGAGTTCGTCGGGTTGAGCTCTTTGGACTTGCTATTCCTTTTCGGAGTAATGCAGTGACCATAGAAGGGGAAGGTATTACCTTCATCTCTGTTTCCCCTGCTTTGGCGTCTTCTTATACCGTGCCTTGACTCTCTTTTTGTTTATAGGTTCTCGCAAGAAGACGGAAGCTATGGTGTCAGCTGCCACTGCTATGCTCGCTGGGATCCCCATTCCATCTCCAAGCCCTGCCCCTGTGCCTCCTTCTGTTAAGGTGGGTATTCGCCGTTCAGCTCGCCATATTCACTCCAAAAAGGTCGAAGGGGTGATCGAAGTGTCTGATTCTGATGATGGTGCCTCTGATCAGGTATCTTCTTCTTGATTGTTTCATTTCTGCCTTTTCACCATGTTGATTTTTCCTTTTTGCAGATTTCCAGTCGGAGCAAACACGCCATCCCGGCTGACCCTGCCCCTAAACGACAACGCATCAAGCAAATTGCAACGAAGAGGCGTCTAGTCTTACCTACTTCTTCCTCTGACTTTTCTCCTTCCGGCACCCCTTCTGCTTCTGCTGGTCCTCAAGTAGAAAGTGTCAAAGAGTCCCCCTCTGAAGAAATAGACGTCGGCACGGCCATTGATCGGATTTACGCTGATCTTGCTGTAGCTGGGTATTCCTCTGTGGATATTTCAGGCCTTAGTCCTCCCGTTAGGGAGGATATGCTGCCCCCTCCTCTTCCTGTCAAGGTGACAGAGGTAATACCTCTTTGACCCTTTCTCATCCACTTAGTGCCATCTTTTTCTAACCTTAATTCTTGTAGGCTGTTGTTCAATCTGTTGTCCAAGCTCCCTCTACGACTTCCTCACTACCAGACACTCCTGCTGGTAGCTCCCAGGTACAATCTTTCCTTTGCTGCCTACCTTGCTTCATTGTCTATTCTTTATACTCTTGTTTGAGTTTGTCAGCTAATTACCTCAATTCGAATTCAGGCCATTTCTCCTCGATCACTGCGAGGTTCTACTCTGTTGAATAGTGCCAAGGCGGTGGTGGACCTTCTTGACTCCATCTTAGGAGATGCGTCCGTTCTTGAGGTGGCCACCCATCTTTCTGACGCTCGTATTCAAGAGCTCAAGAGGCTTCTTGCAGGAGTAGATTCTGAGCCTGCATCGGCTATTCTTGGGACCAAAAAGGATCTCATTGATAAGATTCTGCAGGAGGTTGCCCGTCTTACCATGGCCCCTAGTAAAAGACGGTTCTATGATGATTTCGCAAGGAACCTCCCTGGTCTCAGGATGAAGCGTGAGAGCAGCCATGCCTTAATCCAAGCTCCCCATGTTTCTACCACTGGCCCCTTAGTTAACAATTTGAAAGCTTTTCGAGTCCAACTGACCCAAAGGGCAGAGCGTCAGTTGGAGCTGACTGCCACACGAGAGCAACTGGCCGCTGAGATGGAACGCCTACGCAAACTTACCGCAGAGGTGGATCAGCAGTTGCTTCATGTTTCTGGTGAAGTTGAGGCACTTAAGGTTGACTCTGACGCACAGATCAAAGCCTATCAGCAGGCTAAGGAGAGGGATTTGGAACTGAAAACGTCAGGTTGAAACTGCCTCTGCTGAACTTGACGAGGTGACTACCTCTTTGCATTTGTTCTTTGCTCGATTTCGAGCTGACTTCTTAGGGTGAAGGGACCCCAAGAGTTAGTGAGGCAGGAGGGCAAGGGGTTGGTCACCTGGCAGAAGCCACTTCGACTTCTAACCAGCCAATTAGCGAAGCGGCTGGTCCAAGCGGCACGGCCCAGGAAAAGGATGCCCCGGCCATTTAATTTTTATGGCCTGCGTGCCATTTATAAATGGCATTTTTGTTGCCGGAATAGAATTTAAGCCATTTCTTGGCTCAATTTTTGACCAACATTATTTCGAACTTTTCTTGATTTTATCCAGTTTAATCATGCTATTTGACTTGCTTATGTCAAAATTTCTTCAAAAAAGCATTCGCATGTGGAAAAGAAACCTCATAGGCGCATCAATAACATGACCGAAAAAAATGAATACCACAAGTTCGATTGGCCCTAAAGGCCATTTTGACTTAGGCACCTCCGTCGCTCTAGTGGCAATGTTTCCCAAAGGGTAGGATGATACTTTTTCAAATATTTGCCATTAATCGGGTCCCTGAACAAGTTTCCATCCATGTTCTCTAATAAATAAGCTATTCCCTTGGTTATCGCACGGATTGAAAAGGGTCCTTCCCAATTAGGGCTCCACTTTCCAAACGTAGCATCTTTTTTTTCCAAGGGGAAGACAACTTTCCACACGAGGTCGCCAATTTGAAACTTTTTGACTTTGATTTTTCTGTCGTAGGCTTTGGCAACTTGTTTTTTCTGAACCTCGATGGAGTCTAGCGCTTGTATCCTGATGTTTTCTACTGCATCCAATTCATCCACCATCTTCGTGCAGACCTCACGTTGATTTCCATGGGTAAGACTACATCGTGGCCATAAGTGAGTCGGAATGGGGTAGTCCTTGTACCGGTGCGTTTACTTGTTCGATAGGCCCACAATGCCTCGAAAAGCAATAAATGCCATGCTCTAGGATTCCCTTCCACCATTTTCGAAATGATACCTTTTAAGGTCTTATTGGTGGACTCAGCTTGCCCATTCCCTTGTGCATAATATGGTGTAGAATGTGTGAGTTGAATGCCATATTCAGTGGCAAAAGCCTGAATTTCGGATCCTGTAAACATGGTTCCCCTATCCGTTACGATAGTTTGAGGGATTCCAAATCTATGCACCAGGTGCTCTTTGATAAATCTTATTATCGTTCCTTGATCTGTTTGCTTGAGGGGAATAGCCTCCACCCATTTAGTGAAGTAGTCCGTCGCAGTGATGATATGGGTATGTTGCTTCGAAGAGGGAGGGAAAATGGCCCCTATTAAATCGATGGCCCAACATCGAAATGGCCAAGGCTTGATTATTAAATTCATTTCCTCCGCTGGCACTCTCTGAATTGGACCATTTAACTGGCATTTTTCACACCCTTTGGCCAGCCAATGGCAATCTTGCACCATTTTTGGCCAGAAATAGCCATATCTCTTGATTAACCATGCCATTTTGCGGCCACTCTGATGGGCTCCTCACACTCCTTCATGGACCTCCATCATGATTTTCATTGCCTCATCTTGTCCGACACATTGTAAGAGCACTTCATCATGACCTCGTCAGTACAGCGAGCTACCTCCCAGAACTACATAGTTGGCCGCTCTCATTCTGACTCTTCGAGGTGCTCCTTGGGAAGGATCATTTAAATACCTTAATATTGGTTCGCGCCAATCCTCCACTTGTTTCATGGTGCTTTTTATAGCGCAAACATTGATTCTTTCGAAATGAGAGGGATAGGCCTGCCTTGTGATGGTATAGCTGGCGGCCATACAATTTCTGGGGAATTCTGCTCTAGTGGCTATCTGAGCCAATTCATTGGCTTCGAAATTGGAGTTCCTAGCCACATGCTGAAACGTCACTTCGTCTAATCCCATTAGTAAAGCATTAACCGTGGAGATGTACCTATCTAGTATGGGATTTCGACATTGGAATGTACCTTGGATCTGCTTAATAACGAGCTGAGAGTCTCCACTTACGCTGATACTGGATGCTCCTAACTCACGTAATAATTCTAATCCAAGGATCAATGCCTCATATTCGGCTTGATTATTGGTGCATGGGAAATCGAACTGGACTGACATGCTAGTCTTGATTCCTGATGGTGAAGTGACCACAATGCCAGCCCCAGATGCTTTGTCTGTTCGCGATCCATCGAATTGAAGGGTCCAGGGTTTCACGAATACTGATAGCATCTCGATTTGCTGAGCTACTTCGTCATCTATTTCGACACTGGGGTGGTTGGTGAGAAAATCGGCTAAGGTTTGGCCCTTCACAGCTTTTTGTGGAACAAATTGTAATTGATACTCCATCAGGTGGATGGCCCAACGGCCTATCCGACCACGTACTACTGATCTCGAAAGCATGTATTTGACCACATCGATGCTACTGATTACAAGAACCTTTACCGGTAGCAAATAATGTCGTAGCTTGATACATGCGAAATATAAGGTCAGACACACCTTTTCGATCGGATGGTATCTTTGTTCTGTGTCGCTCAAATGCCTTCTTAAGTAGTACACAGCTCGTTCAAGACCGTTTTTGTCGTCTTGAGCCAAAAAGGCTCCAATGGTCTTGTCTGCTGCCGAAATGTAAAGCTTAAGTGGTTCTCCTTTTCGTGGCGGCATCATCACAGGGGGGGAAGTCAGAGCTTCCTTGTTCTTATCAAATGCCTGCCCATGTTCTTCTGACCATTTGAAGTAGTCATGGTCTTTTAACTTTAATAAGGGTGAGAAAATCTTGGTTCTGCCTGCAAGGTTCGAGATGAATCTTCTTAAATAATTGACTTTTCCAAGAAACTGTTGAAGTTCTTTCTTGGTTCGAGGTGGTTGGGCGGCCAAGATGGCCTTTGCCTTGTTTGCTTCCACTTCGATTCCTTTCTTATGCACTAAGAACCCAAGAAAATGGCCTGCAGCCACTCCGAACACGCATTTTAGCGGGTTTAACTTCAACTGAAATTTTCTCATCCTGTCAAAGGCTTTAACCAAGTGCTCTAAATGTTGAGCAAAGCTGGTAGACTTAATGATAAGATCGTCGATGTAGACTTTGACGAAATCATTCATGTAGTCATGAAAAATGCAATTCATAGCTCGTTGGTAGTTAGCTCCAGCATTTTTAAAGCCAAACGGCATAACCTTCCATTGAAAGGTACCAATGCCCCCCGGGCATTGGAATGCCAGTTTCGGGATATCCTCTTCAGCTACGAAGATCTAATTGTATCCCGCATTGCTGTCGACAAGAGTTAAGTACTCATGCCCTGCAACGGCATCTATCATCATGTCGGCCATTGGCATTGTATACTCATCTTTCGGAGATGCCAAATTTAAATCCCTGAAGTCTATACAAATTCTCAGTTTGCCATTCTTTTTGATGACTGGCACGACATTGACCACCCATTTAGGGTATCTGGCCACTTCGATGAAGTCTGCCTTAAGAAGCCTTTGAATCTCTTCTTTAATCAATACACAGACTTCTTCGGACATGCGCCTAAGAGGTTGTTTGCAGTGGCTTAAACCCAGGCAAAATGGGTATTCGATGTTCTACCAAGTCTCTGTTGAGACCAGGCATTTCATCATAATTCCATGCAAAACAGTCTTTATATTCTTTGAGTATGTTGATCATGGCCTCTTTATTTTCAGGGCTTAATAAAGCACTAATGTATGTGGGCCTATGATCATTTTCATTGCCAAGCTCCACTTCGATGACAGGATCTTGAACCTGAATCCTAGTGTCATCTAGTTTTGCCGGAGCGGCATTCAATTCCTTTAGTGTGATCCCATCCGTCGAAGTGAGATCCTGATCGTGCTCATAAATTACATCCGCATTACAGCTATAGTAATCGGAAAGGTCCTTGGCCAATAAGGCCAAAGTGTTATTTATTATTACTGATCCGGCGCTATCCGGAATTATTACAATTTTGTCTAAATCGACGTTATTCATGATCAACATTTTGAAAAGTAGAAAGCGGCCTTTCTTCGATGTTGCAAGGCCTGCTAACCTCCTTAGTCATTGCTACTTCTAAACTAACTGGCGCCACAGACGAAGTGGCACAGAGCGGACGGCCATATTTGTCCTGTCCGATAAATCTGTATGGTCCGACATTGTCAGAATAGTACCTAGCTTCTACTACATTCACATTGGCCGTGAACGGCCTTTCCTCCGCCTTCACTATTCCTGGCTTGTTCTCGCCATCTCCCAAAAATACCAAAATTTGGTGTAAGGTTGAAGGGATGCACATGGCGGAATGGATCCAATCCCTTCCTAACAAGGCATTGTAAGAAGTCTTCGCATCTATAACGAAAAAGGCGGAAGTGACTGTCTTACTTCCAATACTTACTTCGATTGGCAGTATCCCCATGATGTCTGCTTTTCCTCCCGCAAAATTGCTGATCACCACATCTGTCTTAAGAAGATCATCCTTTTCTTTTCCGATGCGTCTCATGGTTTGGAGAGGCATGATATTCACTGCGGCTCCATTGTCAACCAGCATTCTCCGAGTAGGCTTGCCATCGAGATGGCCAGCTACGAAGAGAGGTTTTACATGCTTTGCCATGCTTGGCGGCGGCTTCTGGAACAAAGCCTTGATCTCTTCGACTGTCTTACTCTTCTGGACTAGGGATGGCAATGGGTCCGGGTTTGGCCCGGACCCGACCCGGACCCGACCCGCTAGGACGGGTTTAGACCCGTTTAAACGGGTCTTGGGGCGGGTCGCGGGTCCAAAATTTTGGACCCGCCAGGGTTCGGGTCGGGTCTCGGGTCCACTGAGACCCGGCCCGAACCCGACCCGTATATATATGTATTATATATTATATATATTTATAATATATAAATAAATAAAATTAAAGAAATTAATTTATATATAATATATATTATATATATTTATAATATATAAATGTTTCACTTGAACATATTTTATTAGGCTTTATAGTTATGATTATGGTAATTTTTTCTTATGGTTGGACATTTAAAGTTGGTTATTATTATTTCACTTGAATATGTTTTATTAGGTTTTATGTACAATTTGAATATTTTCATCAATTATTAAGTTTCTTGTACAATTAAAAATTATTGTTTCAAAAAAAAATTAAAAATAAAAATTTTAATTATGGAAGCGGGTTTGCGGGTCGGGTTTGGCGGGTACGTGGGCGGGTTGGGAGGGGTTTCGGAACCCGGCGGGTTCAACGGGTCCAACCCGCCGGGTTCGGGTCCAAGCCGGGTTCGGGTCGGGTCCGGGACCCGTCGGGTCTGGGACGGGTCCCGGGTCCAGAAAAACCTCGCGGGTCGGGTCTCGGGTTTGGCCAAACCCGTACCAGACCCGACCCGTTGCCATCCCTATTCTGGACTGTCTGTTGAGTATTACTTACAAAGAAAGCGATCGGCTCACTATCGTTCCAAACTTCATTGCTTTCACCTGTGTTACCCTGAGAATCACCGTTAGCATTAGTATCAGAAAGGAATGCCCATACCATGTTACATTTCATGTTGATAGCATCGCCACTGGATGACGGTATGCCCGTGGTTTCCATTGGCAACTCCTTGTCGATCTGGTTTAGTTCATCCATCTTTACGATCCATTCACTCAGATCATCCTCTCCGACATTGTCTGGTCTGCTTGGGACACCGTTCTTTGATTCATCACTTTCTAGTATCATTGGGGCAGCAATCTTTCTCTTAGGTTGACTGTCAGTTGGGATGATTTTCTGGCTTCTTAGCTCTGTTGACATCACTGCCTTACCCTTGATGGGTTTCGTTGTTTCCCTTTTGAGTGTTTCGGCTTCTTTCTGTTGCCTCAAATGTCTTCGATACTGTGTTCTCGTCATCTCACGAGGACTTTTCCCGTTTGGGAACTTAGGATGTCTTACTGCCGTCCACCATCCTTCCTGGACTGCTGGCGGTTTAATGAATCTAGAAAGGACCAGTTCTCGAGTTGGTTCATGTCTTCGAAGTGGGCTAGAGGGGGCCTTCCTTTTATCACTTATGTCAGTCCTTCGGGAAGGACTTCGATTTCTCTTATCCCGATTTTCTCGCAATGGATCGCCATTGGCACAATGCCCCCCGAGCATGTGAAGGGGATATGGCACCATAGGCGGCTGTGGAACCATAGAAAAGCTGGCCATGGGATTGGCCCAGGGATAGTAAGCTCCCGTTGGATAGACCCATGGCGTTGTTGCCATTTCGGAATGACATCGGGCACAAAGGCCTAATTGCCATCCTGACTGTGTCATTTCCTACTCAGTTTGTTGGTTTTCCTTTTCGGCTGGGTCATCCTGAACGTTGACCATGTTTACTCCCTCCGCCTGGAATGGTTCTTTGTCAATTCCCATTTTCTTATTCATCCATTCCGGCAGAAAGCGCAACGTGCCGTTGTCTAGGCAGCTTTGAATCATCCACCTGAAAACCAAACAATCATTGGTATTATGAGTCCATGCATTATGAAATTTGCAATACACTTTGCCTTCCAGCTCTTTGGCCGTTGGCATTCTATGATCATTAGGTACTTTAATTTTGCCATCAGCCAATAAGTGATCAAAAATAGCCTCGGTTTTCGATACATTGAAGCCATAGCGCCTCTCTATTTCAGAACGAAACTCTGGTTTATTCAGCATGCCAGGAGGCATTTTGATGTGAGGCTGTAATGCTCTTGGTTTTATTAAAGCCGGGCAAACCGTGTTCTTTTGGCAAACGACTTGGGCTAGGCCCACTTCGTTCTCCCATTATTCTTTTTCGACACTGACCAAGTCATCTTGGACTTCGGCTAGGCCTACTTGATAATGAGTGGCCTTACCGTGATGACTTCTTCGATTTTCTTCTCTTAACAGTTTTTCATACTCAGTGACATGCCTAATTAAGTCAAAAATTGATGCAAATTGTTGGCCAAACATTTTCTTTTTTAATTCGAGGTGCATGCCTCCTATGGCCAAACTTATGTAGCTTTCTTCGGCCATGATCACTGGGCAAAAGTGTCTGGCCCGGACGAATCTTCCCATGTATTCCTCGGCTGACTCCCCAGGCATTTGTCTCATATTGGTTAATTCCGATATGGATACCTCAGGGGGTAGTCGATAGAAATGACTATGAAAAAGATTCTCCATTGTTGGCCAGTCGGGGACAGACCCTGGTCTAAGTCTGATGTACCACAAAAAAGCTTCTCCAGTTAATGAATTCGGAAATAAACGTAATTTTAGGTTTCCGTCCATTCCGATCTCACCACATTGTGTGGTGAATTTGGCAATATGTTCAATTGTGGTTTGTGACCCATCCCCGTTAAACAAAGTAAAAACTGGGATCCTGAACCCTGGGGGAAAAAGAATCGCGTCAATATGAGGGGGATAGGGGCGAGAATACCTGGGTGGTGAGGCTGATCGTTTATGCCTTGCCAACTCCTGTCGCAACATTTCCTGTATCTCTTGTCGAGACACGGTTGTGTTGTCATTTCGATTGGTGGCAGGTTGGGGTCTTTCCGCCACGTGTGGCATTGCATAGGGGATTTCAGGTCCATCAAAATGATCCCGAGAGCCTGATCCTTCTCCTTCCAAAAGTATTCCCCTAGATTCAAACGCCACTCTTTTGCCAGTATCTATGTTGGGGTATCTTCCACGGCGATCATTACCTCCCATGTTTAATCGCTCTGGCCGTGCGTCGGCAAAGTCAGGCCTGTGTCGTTGTTCGGCCTCATTTCGTCGTGGAGGTTCTCTCACCGGTGGAATGTTGTCCATTCTTGTAGCCACGCTGCGCAAGTTTGTTCCGTAATGCGGATCCGTCACTCGGAGTGATTCTAACATGGAGGCCATTTGTTCGGCCCTCTCCGATTCTTCTCTTCCTTGTCTTTCTATCAACTCCTGAAATCTGCGGTTGGATTCCAAGATCCATTTTTCCATCACATATAATGCGTCTTCGCCACAATTGGCCACTCTGGCCAGTAAGGCGGGTGCTTCTTGAATCGGCGCCTCTTCAGGCTCTCTCTGATTTCGCTCGAGCCGGTCAATGATGGCCTGAACGTTGGGAGGTGGATTATGTCCACTCATCTCTTCGTTCTGATCACTGGCTGCCTCGCTTCCACTGTCTGAACCGAGGTCAGCTCGAGTTTGGCTCCTTAAGCGTGGTGGTGCCATAGCTTGCTGTTTATGAATTTTAATTTTTAATTTTTTATGATTTTTCAATATAGAATGCAAGTACGCAATTGACCGAAATAAAACGTGCTTTCTAAGACCTAAATGCTGACAAAACCTTTTCGAAAATTGAAGTGCTGTCCCACCGGGCGTGCCAGAAAGATACGTTTGCATAAATTTTCTCCGGCCCCGCCGAAGTGGCCGCTCAGGGTTCGAACCGGCTGAGTTCGATTGGAAAACAGCCAATTCGAAGTGAGCTTTCTCGTGTTCGGGTGCGGGCGTGCCAGTTTGCAGGAGCACACAAGTGGAAGTCTTGTGTTTCAAAGTGAAAAAGTGCAGTTCGAAGTGAAATCAAAGATGTAATACAATTCGAAATGAAAAATGTAACGCGCCCAAGACTTCTATCTGAAAAACGACTGAATCGGAGTAGGCAAACACTACCCCTGAGGTTCTCCTACAACTTAATGTAGGACTTAACCATTCAGCACTCTCAAAATCGAAAAGGGTCGAAAAGTTTAAATCGAAGAGGAAATAAATTCGAAGACGATAGCTACTCGCCAAATGGACTTTACAGGGCTCGACTACAAACACACGCATTGATGACTCGGGCCATATCTATGACAGAGATGCATTGAGCAGTCCCTAAGAACTCTAGCTACAAATCGGCCACATTGATGACTCCGGCCATATCTACCTGTATATGTCTTCAAAGTCTGATCACTCCGACGAGCATTGATTGACTCCGTCTGTACTCCTCTTCATGCATGCGCTCGATATGAATGCTGGGTACCACTCCGTCGCATTGATATCTCACCTCGAACTGGGCCCAATCCGAGTGAGTGATGGCTACGACTTCGTGACGTTACGGAATGAGTGCATTGATATCCTCACTTCGAGCCGAATGAAGTATGGCTACAAACACCCCGTAGCGATTTTCTACCTACTTGAACTAAAGCTATTCTTTGTTCATTTAAGCTAAGAAATCAGAGAAGTGTGGACTTCTTGATTGAGAAATTGTTGTTGATTGTTGATTGACGTCGTGTGTCTTTATTCTTCATGAATCCAGCTCCCTTTATAGGCTTCAAACTGTAACTGCATCCCTTTATTTTTGGAGTTGGATGACTTCAGAAGACTCTGACTATTTGAAATGGATGAACCTCCTTATTTATTGCTATGGCAGTTGCAGCCATTTAAATTTTAAACTTTCAGCAACACATGGCTTTATTTTAGGCATGTGCAGATGCCTATTTTTAGCCATCTCCTAACAACCCCTTATTGTGAGGGATTTAGATTTAAATATACTATTATATTATTTTATTTTATATTTTTGGCCGATTGGGCCATGGGCCGTTATTTCATTTCGGCCTGGGCCTCGAACATGGGCTCTGTGAACGCGTCGAAGTGGCGTAGGCCTAATTAATTCATTTTGGCGTGGCGAAAAGGAACCAAAATCAGCCAACTCTGAACTTGTACAAAAATTCTTTTTGGGCCCAAACAAGCTGTTATAATGAAAATCCTCAAGAATACGCGTGATACTTATGAAATGATCTCCAATACGAAATTTTTTTGAATCAAAGTTAAATTCCAACTAATTTACAAAATCTTGGACTCTTTTGGATAATGATCAATGACCACTTGCGTTTATCAAATTTTAAGTCAAAAAACTGTATTTATAGTACTCTTGTAATCTATTTGTTTACCCTGACAACCAAGATCTCTAGTTAATTTTCAGATCCGAAATAATGAGCTACAAAGCTATTTCATCAGAAGAAGTATGCATCAGAGTGCCGCCGCCGCCGCCGTGTACCGTGGTTGGCAACCCCGCCCCACCGCCACCATCCACCACCACCACCACCGGTGAGGAGGCTCTGCCTCCGGGTGTGAGCTTCTTACTAATTTTTGGATTATTTGTCACATTCAATACGCTCTTCACATGGATCCTGTAAGGTGATTCCTATTTTGAGGTGATATCCATATCCGTATCCGATCGAGAAGCCACGACTTGGAAAGTTGTGTTTTCAGTAACAAACAATGATTTCTTGTACCACTATCACTAAGAGGAGATTGATGCCACTATAAAGGAAGCGACGTCGTCCTGGTTTTCGGGAACGTTTGTTCCGCCCTTTCGTCAGGGTCCCTCCGAGACCACCCTGATCGACTCAACTGAGGTTGTGAGGGTCCCATCGCAGCCCGATTTTGGCCCGATCATATCGATGTCGATCAAGTTCCGGGCCGTGTTTAAAACGACCTGTTGTCATTTTACTTTCGAGACCATGTGAATTATTATGCGTGCGAGCATATTGAGGTTGGGTTTTCGTCGACGGAGCCGCAAGGGGTTTTGCTGGGAGGACCAGTTTCATGTCATCCTGTTACTAGCTAGTCATTACCTATTAGGGTTTTGTAGTTTGATTCGATTCAAGCAATTTATTCATTTTCATCAGGATGAGTTTCGGCATGTACATAGTTATATCATTTTTAAATGCATCTAGTTAATTGTGTTTAGTTTGCCGTTTATTATTCAGTTCAAATCATCTCTTGCATAATCGTGCTACTTGTTCTATTACAATTATCAATACACGCTATGTGTATTGGCAAGTGGCATAATCATGCTACTTGTTCTATTATAATTATCAATACACGCTGCGTGTATTGGTAAGCGGTTGAGATAAGGAAAGAGAATATTTATATTTTTTTCCATATCATCAGTTTTTCTCTTTCCTTATCTCAACCGCTTATCAATACTCGCGGCGTGTATTGATGAGTCTAATAGAAGATGTAGTACAATTGTGCAATAGAGGATCCAAATTGTTTGTTATTTTTTGCAAATGGGCAAATTTCACTTTACCCCCCTGTACTAAATCTCACTTTTTTTTTTTAATTCTCCCAATTGTATTGCTACACCCCTTTATACCTTTTTCATTGTTGAAGTTTAATTGTTTTTGATAAACAGAATTCTTCATAAAATTGTCTATTTCATATATATTTTTTCATAATTAAGAAAATATTTAAAATTTATTTACTATTTTGAGGTTATAATTATCCATTCGTAAAAATCATTGTTAAAAATTTCATTTAAAAATATTATGTTGGATTATCAATTTTCAAAAAAAATATATTTTTTTATCGCTTTAACAATGTATTGTAGTAGAAAAAGGAATTTAAAAAAATTCGACGATAATTATTTCCAATAAACTCACAAAAACAATAATTAACCATTGCTATTGCAAAGGCTAAATGTGAGGCAAAAAAGAAAAAGAAAAGGACAAGAAATAGGCAATATCAATAAAAAGATTATTGACCGTGTTTGAGTCCAAAAATGAATTTTTGTATAAATTCGGAGTGGGCTGATTTTGGTCCTTTTCGCCACGCCGAAATGAATTAATTAGGCCCAGGCCACTTCGACGCATCCACAGAACCCATGTTGGAGGCCCAGGCCGAAATGAAATAACGGCCCATGGCCCAATCGGCCAAAAATATAAAATAAAATAAATATAGTAATAGATTTAAATTCAAATCCCTCACAATTAGGGGTTGTTAGGAGATGGCTAAAAATAGGCATCTGCACATACCTAAAATAAAGCCATGTGTTGCTGAAAGTTTAAAATTCAAATGAAATGGCATAACTGCCATAGCAACAAATAAGGAGGTCCATCCATTTCAAATAATCAAGTCTTTTGAAGTCATCCAACTCCAAAAATAAAGGAATGTGCTTGCAGCTTGGAGCCTATAAAAGGGAGCTGGAGATCATCAATCGAGAAATGAACACACAACATCAATCAACTACAACAACAATTTCTCAATCAAGAAGTCCACACTTCTATGATTTTATAGCTTAAATGAACAAAGAATAGCTTTAGTTCAAGTAGGTAGAAAACCGCTACGGGGGTTTGTAGCCATACCTCATTCGGCTCGAAGTGAGGATATCAATGCACTCATTCCGTAACGTCACGAAGTCGTAGCCATCACTCACTCGGATTGGGCCCGGTTCGAGGTGAGATATCAATGCGGCGGAGTGGTACCCAGCATTCATATCGAGCGCATGCATGAAGGGGAGTGCAGACGAAGTCAATCAATGCTCGTCGGAGTGAACAGCCTCTGAAACAACCACAGGTAGATATGGCCGGAGTCATCAATGTGTTCGATTTGTAGCTAGAGTTCTTAGGGACTGCTCAATGCATCTCTGCCATAGATATGGCCCGAGTCATCAATGCGTGTATATGTAGTCGAGTCCTGTAAGGTCCACATGGCGAGTAGCTATCGTCTTCTAATGTATTTCCTTTTCGATTTAAGCTTTTTGACCCTTTTCGATCTTTGAGAGTGCTAAATTATTAAGTCCTACATTCAGTTGTAGGCAAGTAGAACCTCAGGGGTAGTGTTTGCCTACTCCAATTCAATCGCTTTTCAGATAGAAGTCTTAGGCGTATCACTGTTTCATTTCGATTCACATTAATTCCAGTTCGAACCACCTCACATTCACTCTGAACCATAAGACTTCCACTTGTGTGCTACTGCACACTGGCACGCCCGTACTCGAACACAAAGAAGTTCACTTCGAATCGGCTGTTTTCCCATCGAACTCGGCCAGTTCGAACCCTGAGCGGCCACTTCGGCGCGGCCGGGTGAAATTTATGCAAACATATCTTTCTGGCACGCCCAGTGGGACAGCACTTCAATTTTTGAAAAGGTTTTGTCAGCATTTAGGTCTTAGGAAGCACGTTTTATTTTGGTCAATTGCATACTTGCATTCTATATGGAAAAATCATAAAAAATTAAAAATTAAAATTTATAAACTGCAAGTTATGGCACCACCACGCTTAAGGAGCCAAACTCGAGCTGACCTCGGTTCAGACAGTAGAAGCGAGGCAGCCAGTGATCAGAACGAAGAGATGAGTGGAAATAATCCACCTCCCAACGTTCAAGCCATCATTGACAGGCTCGAGCGAAATCAAAGAGCGCCTGAAGAGGCGCCGATTCAAGAAGCACCCGCCTTACTGGCCAGAGTAGCCAACTGTGGCGAAGACGCACTATATGTAATGGAGAAGTGGATCTTGGAGTCCAACCGGAGATTCCAGGAGTTGATGGAAAGACAACGTAAGGAAGAATCGGAGAGGGCCGAACAGATGGCCACCATGTTAGAATCACTCCGAGTAACAGATCCACATTACGGAATGAACTTGCGCAGCGTGGCGTCAAGGATGGACAACGTTCCACAGGTAAGAGAAACCCCACGACGAAATGAGGCCGAACAGCATCACAGGCCCGACCTCGCCGATGCACGGCCAGAACGACTGAACATTGGAGGAAATGATCGTCGTGGAAGGAACCCTAACGTTGATACTGGCAAAAGAGTGGCGTTCGAGTCCAGGGGGATACTCTTGGAAGGAGAAGGATCGGGATCCCGAAATCATTTCGACGGACCTGAAATCCCCTATGCCATGCCACACATGGCAAGAAGGCCCCAACCTGCCACCACTGCCGCAAATCCCACCAATCGAAATGACAACACAGCCGTGTCTCGACAAGAGATACAGGAAATGTTGCGACAGGAGTTGGCAAGGCATAAACGGTCAGCTTCGCCACCCAGGTATTCTCGTCCCTACCCCCCTCATATCGACACGATTCCTTTTCCCCCAGGGTTTAGGGTCCCTATTTTTACTTTGTTTAGTGGGGATGGGTCACAAACCACAATTGAACATATTGCTAAATTTACCACACAATGTGGTGAGATCGGAATGGACGGTGACTTAAAGCTACGTTTGTTTCCAAATTCCTTAACTGGAGAAGCTTTCTTGTGGTACATTAGACTCAGACCTGGGTCTGTTCCCGACTGGCCAACAATGGAGAATCTCTTCCATAGTCATTTCTATCGACTACCCCCTGAGGTATCCATATCGGAATTAACCAATATGAGACAAATGCCCGGGGAGTCAGCCGAAGAGTACATGGGGAGATTCGTCCGGGCCAGACACTTTTGCCCAGTGGTCATGGCCGAAGAAAGTAACATAAGCTTGGCCATAGGAGGCATGCACCTCGAATTAAAAAAGAAAATGTTTGGCCAACAATTTGCATCAATTTTTGACTTAATGAGGCATGTCACTGAATATGAGAAATTGTTAAGGGAAGAGAATCGAAGAGGGCATCACGGTAAGGCCACTCATTATCAAGTTGGCCTAGCCGAAGTCCAAAATGACTTGGTCAGTGTCGAAAAAGAATAATGGGAGAACGAAGTGGGCTTAGCCCAAGTCGTTTGCCAAAAGAACACGGTTTGCCCGGCTTTAATAAAACCAAGAGCATTACAGCCTCATATCAAAATGCCTCCTGGCATGCTAAATAAACCAGAGTTTCGTTCTGAAACAGAGAGGCGCTATGGTTTCGACGTGTCAAAAACTGAAGCTATTTTTGATCACTTATTGGCTGATGGCAAAATAAAAGTACCTAATGATCATAGAATGCCAACGGCCAAAGAGCTGGAAGGCAAAGTGTACTGTAAATTTCATAATGCATGGACTCATAACACTAATGACTGTTTGGCTTTCAGGTGGATGATCCAAAGCTGCCTGGACAATGGCACGTTGCGCTTTCTGCCGAAATGGATGAATAAGAAAATGGGAATTGACAAAGAACCATTCCAGGCGGAGGGAGTAAACATGGTCAACGTTCAGGATGACCCAGCCGAAAAGGAAAACCAACAAACTGAGCAGGAAATAATACAGTCAGGATGGCAATTAGGCCTTTGCGCTAGATGTCATTCCGAAATGACAACAGTGCCATGGGTTTATCCAGTTAGCGACTACTATCCTTGGGCCAATCCCATGGCCAACTTTCCCATGGTTCCACAGCCGCCTATGGTGCCATATTCTCCTCCAATGCTCGGGGGGCATTGTGCCAATGGCGATCCATTGCGGGAAAATGGAAATAAGCGGAATCGAAGTCCTCCCCGAAGGACTGACAGAAGTGATAAGAGGAGAGCACCTTCTAGCCCACTTCGAAGACATGAACAAACTCAAGAACCGGTTCATTCCAGGTTCATTAAACCGCCAGCGATCCAGGAAGGATGTTGGACGGCAGTAAGGCATCCTAAGTTCCCAAACGGAAGAAGTCCTCGTGAAATGACGAGAACACAGTATCGAAGACATTTGAGGCAACGGAAAGAAGCTGAAATACTCAAAAGGGAAACAACGAAACCCGTCAAGGGTAAGGCAGTGATGCCAACAGAGCTAAAAAGCCAAATAGTCACCCCGACTGACATTCAATCGAAGAGAAAGATTGCTGACCCAATGATACCAGAAAGTGATGAATCAAAGAGCGGTGTCCCAAGCCGACCAGACAATGTCGGAGAGGACGATCTAAGTGAATGGATCGTAAAGATGGAAGAACTAAATCAGATCGACAAAGAATTGCCAATGGAAACCACGGACATACCGTCATCCAGTAGCGATGCTATCAACATGGAGTGTAACATGGTATGGGCATTCCTTTCCGACACTAATGCTAACAATAATTCTCAGGATAACACAGAAGAGAGCAGTGATGTCTGGGATGACAGTGAGCCGGTAGCCTTCTTTGTCAGCAATCCCGAACAAACGGTCCAGAAGAGCAAGACGGTCGAAGAGATCAAGGCTTTGTTCCAGACGCCGCCACCAAGCCTGGCGAAGCATGTAAAGCCTCTCTTCGTGGCTGGCCATCTCGATGGCAAGCCTACAGGCAGAATGCTGATGGATAATGGAGCCACAGTGAATATCATGCCTCTCCAAACCATGAAATGCATAAGAAAGGAGAAGGCTAATCTTCTCAAGACCGATGTGGTGATTAGCAATTTTGCCGGAGGTAAAGCAGACATAATGGGCATCCTGCCAATCGAAGTAAGTATTGGGAGTAAGACAGTCACTTCTGCCTTTTTCGTTATAGACGCAAAGACTTCGTACAATGCTTTGCTTGGAAGGGATTGGATCCATTCCGCCATGTGCATCCCCTCAACCTTACACCAGTTCTTGGTATTTTTGGGAGATGGCGGGAACGAACCAGAAATGGTGAAGGCAGAAGAAAGGCCGTTTACGGCCAATGTGAACGTAGTAGAAGCTAGGTACTATTCCGATAATGTCGGACCATATAGGTTTATCGGACAGGACAAATATGGCCGCCCATTTTGTGCCACTTCATCCGTGGCGCCGGTTAGTTTAGAGGTAGCGATGAGTAAAGAGGTTAGCAGGCCTTGCAACATCGAAGAAAGGCCGCTTTCTACTTTTCAAAATGTTGGTTATGAATAACGTCGACATAGACGAAATTGTAATAATTCCGGATAGCGCCGGATCAGTAATAATAAATAACACTTTGGCCTTATTGGCCAAAGATCTTTCCGATTACTACAATTATAATGCGGATGTAATTTATGAGCATGATCAAGATCTCATTTCGACAGATGAGATCACGATGAAAGAACTGAGTGCCGCTCCGGCAAAGCTTGATGACGTTAGGATTCAAGTTCAAGATCCTGTAATCGAAGTGGAGCTCGGCAATGAAAACGATCATAGGCCCACTTACATTAGTGTTTTATTAAGCCATGAAAACAAAGAGGCCATGATCGGCATACTTAAGCAATACAAAGACTGCTTTGCATGGAACTATGATGAAATGTCTGGTCTCAGCAGAGACTTGGTAGAACATCGAATACCCATTTTGCCTGGGTTTAAGCCACGCAAACAGCCTCTCCGACGCATGTCCGACGAAGTCTGTGTGTTGATTAAAGAAGAGATTCAAAGGCTTCTTAAAGCAGACTTCATCGAAGTGGCCAGATACCCTGAATGGGTGGCCAATGTCATGCCAGTCATCAAAAAGAATGGCAAACTGAGAATTTGCATAGACTTCAGGGATTTAAATTTGGCATCTCCGAAGGATGAGTATACAATGCCAATGGCCGACATGATGATAGATGCCGTTGCAGGGCATGAGTACCTAACTCTTGTCGACGGCAATGCAGGATACAATCAGATCTTCGTAGCTGAAGAGGATATCCCGAAACTGGCATTCCAATGCCCGGGGGGCATTGGTACCTTTCAATGGAAAGTTATGCCGTTTGGCCTTAAAAATGCTGGAGCTACATACCAACGAGCTATGAATTGCATTTTTCATGACTACATGAATGACTTCGTCAAAGTCTACAGCGACGATCTTATCATTAAGTCTACCAGCTTTGCTCAGCATTTAGATCACTTGGTTAAGGCCTTTGACAGGATGAGAAAATTTCAGTTGAAGTTAAACCCGCTGAAATGCGTGTTTGGAGTGGCGGCAGGCCACTTTCTTGGATTCTTAGTGCATAAGAAAGGAATCGAAGTGGAAGCGAACAAGGCAAAGGCCATCTTGGCCGCCCAACCACCTCAAACCAAGAAAGAACTTCAACAGTTTCTTGGAAAAGTCAATTATTTGAGAAGGTTCATTTCGAACCTTGCGGGCAAAACCAAGATTTTCTCACCCTTATTAAAATTAAAAGACCATGACCAATTCGAATGGTCAGAAGAACATGGGCAGGCATTTGATAAGATCAAGGAAGCTCTGACTTCCCCTCCTGTGATGATGCCGCTGCGAAAAGGAGAACCGCTTAAGCTTTACATTTCGGCAGCGGACAAGACCATTGGAGCCTTTTTGGCTCAAGACGAAAAAAATGGTCTCGAACGAGCTGTGTACTACTTAAGCAGGCATTTGAGCGACACAGAACAAAGATACCATCCGATCGAAAAGGTGTGTCTGACCTTATATTTCGCATGTATCAAGCTACGACACTATTTGCTACCGGCAAAGGTTCTAGTAATCAGTAGCATCGATGTGGTCAAATACATGCTTTCGAGATCAGTAGTACGTGGTCGGATAGGCCGTTGGGCCATCCACCTGATGGAGTATCAGTTACAATTTGTTCCACAAAAAGCTGTGAAGGGCCAAGCCTTGGCCGATTTTCTCATCGACCACCCCAGTGTCCGAATAGATGGCGAAGATATGCTCAAAGATCCATTAAATGGCAAATACTTGAAAAAGTATTACCCCACAATATAGGAAGCGTTGCCATTGAAACACCAAAATAATCTAAGTCAAATGGCCACTAGGCCAAATCAAACTTAGAGTCATTTTCTATTTCGAACGAATCATGTTATCGATGCACTTGAGGGATTTCTTTTCCACATTTAAAATGTTTTTTGAAGGAATCTTAACGCAAGCAAATCAGATAACTTGATAGATCGAAAGAAAAAGAATGTGTACAAAAATGAGCCAAAGTATGGCTTAAAATATCCTAAAGCAAAGAAGAAGGGATCTAGAAGGGAAGCTACCAACGAAGTGGGATTCAGGTAATTTAGTTTTATTTTTATTTTATCATATTAATGTGGCTTGATTACCAAATGTTATTATGGCGATTGGTGACGTGATAGCCATTGCTTAATTAAATATTGCCTTTTAGTTCGTTTTGTTCGTGCCTATGGAGAGAGCTAAGTTGCCAAATCGTACATGGCGAACATAAATAAAAAAAGCTGCCAAATTAAGGGCGCGAGGCATATGGAGTTTTAACCAAGTAGGGTTGTAAACGGAAAATCGAAAATTCGATTACCGTCCGCATCCGTATCCGTTTACGAGGTATATTATCCGCATCCGTTTAAAGTGGATATATCCGTATCCGATTATAGGTATCCGAGTAATAAACGGATACGGATATGGTAATTAGATATCCGCTCCGTTTAATATCCGCTCCGATTGTATATCCGTTGGATATATCCGTTTACTTATATCCGTTATCCGTATTCGATAAATTATATTAAATTATTATTATTAAAATACAACTCCATTAAAATTATTAACATTCAAACATTAAAAATTAGATAAAATATATATTATATTAAAAAAATTAAAAAAAAATCTAACATTATATTAAAATTAGAGAAAATGAGAAAATCCAACAACATATTCAAATAGTTGATTTCTTCTTTCTCTTTCTTTCTCTCTCTTTCTCTTTTTCTCAGAATTTTCTCTTCTTCTCTCTCTTTCTCTTTTTTCTAGATTTTTCTTCTCTCTCTCTCTCTCTCTCTCTCTTCTTCTTCTTCTCTCTCTTTCTTTCTCTATCGTTCTCTTTTCCCCAGAATTTTCTTTTCTGTCACTCCCTCTCTTCTTCTCTCTCTTTCTTTCTCTCTCGTTCTCTTTTTTCCAGATATTTCATTTCTCTCTCTCTCAAGAATTCTCCTCTCTCTCTCTGTCTCTCTTGCTTTCTTCTCTCTCGATCTCTCATCTATGCGAGGCGGAGAGGCGACGGGCGGAGAGGAGAGGCGACGGGCGGATGAGGCTATTTTTTCTTTGTCCGCGTGTGTGTGTGAAAGAGAAGGTGATATATATACTGTATGTATGTATACATATATATTGTCTAAGGTTTGGAACTGTTTATCTTCTTCTTGATCTGCTTCTTCTTTATTTGAAAAGTTGTGTGAATTTTTAGATATACATACGTATTTGACTTGGGTTTTGAATTTTTCATCTTCTTCTTCTTCTTTTTTTTTTATTTTATTTTTATCTTGTGCCCCTTTTTAGTTAGATCTCTGATCTCATTTTCTTCACCTTCAATTCTTCATGGTAAAGTGTGGATGCCTTTCTGCTTGAAGTCAATGCTCCATTTGCATTTAACAAATCTTTCCATTTTTGGGACTTTTTGGTTAATTTGAAAATTTTGAAAAAACCTTAATTGTTTCAGTTTGAGGTTTTGTTTACTGGGTCTAATCTTCTGGGTCTTTTCATTTTCTCTCGATCTTTTGTCTTTCTTTCTTTTTACTTTTTTTCTACTCTGTTGGAGAGAAGGGGCTAATTGGGTTTTATGTTCCAGGTGATTCTTGGAAGAAAGAGTTCTCTAAAGTTTGTATTTATAAGCTGTTTACACTTAAGCTTGTGATATTTAATGAATTTTAAGCAATATCTGTGAAGAGATCTGCAGAAGATATGAAATTCTGATTTTGTGGTTCCTGCAGATCTGTGAAGAAGATATTGCGAATTTCGGATAAACGGATTCGGATATCTAAACAGATATTCCGATAATTGTTAGCGGATTCGGATATTCGGATATCCAAAAATTCATAATTATGTTATATTTTAAAAAATACTAAACGGATTCGGATATATCCGAATTCGTAAAATATCCGTCGGATGCGGATTCGGATATAGGGTGCGAATATCCGACGGATTCGGATTCGGATACGGATACGGTAAAATTTAATCGGATACGGATACGGATATAGCATATCCGCTCCGTTTAGTATCCGTTTACAGCCCTATAACCAAGTTATGATCAAATTTTGCATTTAATCACAACTTGCGGGGGGCATTGTTTGAGCCCAAAAATGAATTTTTGTATAAATTCGGAGTGGGCTGATTTTGGTCCTTTTCGCCACGCCGAAATGAATTAATTAGGCCCAGGCCACTTCGACGCGTCCAGAGAACCCATGTTGGAGGCCCAGGCCGAAATGAAATAACGGCCCATGGCCCAATCGGCCAAAAATATAAAATAAAATAAATATAGTAATAGATTTAAATTCAAATCCCTCACAATTAGGGGTTGTTAGGAGATGGCTAAAAATAGGCATCTGCACATGCCTAAAATAAAGCCATATGTTGCTGAAAGTTTAAAATTCAAATGAAATGGCATAACTGCCATAGCAACAAATAAGGAGGTCCATCCATTTCAAATAATCAAGTCTTTTGAAGTCATCCAACTCCAAAAATAAAGGAATGTGGTTGCAGCTTGGAGCCTATAAAAGGGAGCTGGAGATCATCAATCGAGAAATGAACACACAACATCAATCAACTACAACAACAATTTCTCAATCAAGAAGTCCACACTTCTATGATTTTATAGCTTAAATGAACAAAGAATAGCTTTAGTTCAAGTAGGTAGAAAACCGCTACGGGGGTTTATAGCCATACCTCATTCGGCTCGAAGTGAGGATATCAATGCACTCATTCCGTAACGTCACGAAGTCGTAGCCATCACTCACTCGGATTGGGCCCGGTTCGAGGTGCGATATCAATGCGGCGGAGTGGTACCCAGCATTCATATCGAGCGCATGCATGAAGGGGAGTGCAGACGAAGTCAATCAATGCTCGTCGGAGTGAACAGCCTCTGAAAACAACCACAGGTAGATATAGCCGGAGTCATCAATGTGTCCGATTTGTAGCTAGAGTTCTTAGGGACTGCTCAATGCATCTCTGTCATAGATATGGCCCGAGTCATCAATGCGTGTATATGTAGTCGAGTCCTGTAAGGTCCACATGGCGAGTAGCTATCGTCTTCTAATGTATTTCCTTTTCGATCTTTGAGAGTGCTAAATTATTAAGTCCTACATTCAGTTGTAGGCAAGTAGAACCTCAGGGGTAGTGTTTGCCTACTCCAATTCAATCGCTTTTCAGATAGAAGCCTTAGGCGCATCACTGTTTCATTTCGATTCACATTAATTCCATTTCGAACCACCTCACATTCACTCTGAACCATAAGACTTCCACTTGTGTGCTACTGCACACTGGCACGCCCGCACTCGAACACAAAGAAGTTCACTTTGAATCGGCTGTTTTCCCATCGAACTCGGCCGGTTCGAACCCTGAGCGGCCACTTCGGCGCGGCCGGGAGAAATTTATGCAAACAGACCGAAACTTATTTGAACTCAAAACATGAATTGGTTGTACACCCATGATATAAATTATAAATTTTGCATATCTTTATGCAAGTAGTCTAAGTTTCTCATTAACCAAATTAAAAATCACAAAATTCATAATTCTCAAAAAAAAAAAATCAATACCCTTCAAAAAAATAATTAAATATACAAAAATGATAGAACAAGTGAATTTATTGTCATTTTTATAATGCAAAATATTAATCATGATGAATATTATTTTTTTCGAAAAAAAAAATCTTTAAACAAGACTAACAAGAATTGGGATTTATGTTCATTTTTAAGTGTTCCGGAGAATGGGGCTTTATATCCATTTTTAAGCATTCGGAGGGTGCTTACTTATAGGAAAAAGTTGAGGAGACATTAATACAATTTTCACAAACATATATAATGGATATTTAATGAAATATAACAACTGAAACAAAAATAAAAGGATAAGAGAATAAAGTGATGAATTGAAAGTATGAGGATGAGGAAATAAAGTGAGATTGAGCCAAATTAAGTAAAAGGGGTCAAATGGAATTTGCCTTTTGCGAAAATGCAAGTATGCAACAATTAATATTACCTCGCAATATTTAGGTTTTTTTATTTATTTTTGTTCGAATTGTTTCAATAGAATAAAAGTTCAAACATGTTCATCCAAATGGAAAAAAATCTAATCTTAGATTCGATTTGGTCAAACCAAGTCAATCGTGTTGCAAGTGTTGCTGCGTTTGTCCATCCAGAATCCAATGATTATTGTTCACAAATATTACTTTTAAAAAAAAGTGATTTTTAAATTGTTCTTCAACCAAAAGTATTTTCCATATTATTATTCCTATTTAACGAAATGGGTCCAGTGTTTGCGGGTTTCGATTTGCTTAGGGTGGATTTGTTTGGATTCGATATCCGACCCGAACCCAAGTAGGTCCAAAATCTCAGACCTATAATTGGCCCCGAGACTTGTTTATTGCTCTGAACTCACTTGTGTTCGAAAAAACAATAGTAATATAAAAATAATCTATGTAATATATATATATATATGTGCATATATATATATATATATATATAAATTAAAGATTACCTCAGTTGAGACAATTGGTTGGGAAAAAGATTAGAAGAATAAAAAACTTTGCTGCAAAGACGTAATAAAACGGTCACACAAAAGTAATTTCTCATCAGTTGGACCAATTGTTAACTTACAACAGAGCGTCAATACGTATTGCAAAGACCAATTGCTAAACGAAGTCGGTTTGCATTTTCATTAAGTAATTCATAGTGTTTTAAAAGGTGATTTTTTTATTTAAAATTATTTTGGATAAATTCTTTCTGGCTTCTTTTTTTTAAAAAAAATCCAGCAAAATATAATTTTTCGCTAAAATATTTTACTTGAAATTATTTTGGATAGATTTTTTAGATTAAGTGTTTTTATCCCTACTCCATATTCGAAACTCAGATGTCAACGGTCCATGTATACTTATTCCTTGTTTTGATGGGGGTTTGTCTTGTTATTCCAAACTGCTGAATGGACCGTCCACCATTCTTCCCGCTGCCCGGACCTCACTTCCCACCAATCAGCAATCACCATGTTCTTACCTTCCCTAGGTGGCTCCCATTACGACCTGCCCGTAGTACCCCATTTTCAATTACGCTTCAGTCTTAAACAAAAAAGTATACGCAAACACAACCAAAAACTTGCTCAATGGCGAAATTCACCTTCACCGCCACCGCCACTGCCGTTGTGTTCTTCTGCTTATTCGCCGTCCCACTTGCACGCACCCCGCCTCAAAAAGATGACGCCACCACCGCGATCAGCCTCCCCTTCTCTGACCCCGTCGAAGCCGAGGACTCCGACGCCGCCACAGGCACCGAAATCATGGCGGTTACCACCGCACCGCTGATCGAAGATACTTTCCGGCCGGTCAACCGCCACTTTCATGTGAGACCAAAGCACGTCTGCGGCCACTACCTCCGACGCCTGGAGATCCCCTACGGTAACGATATGATGGTTTCGTCTGGTGAGGGTAGTGACCTCGGTGACCCGGAAATGATCCACGGCGGAGATAGGCGGCGCGCGAGGCTGCACCACCACCTCCACCCCCATGACGATGAAGACAGCGACGGTGACAGTGACAGTGATGATGAGGAAGAAGAAGAAGACGGTGATGATCGGATCGCGAAGATCGTGGTCAAACGCTACAATCACCATAGGTACGACAGAGAGAAGTTGAAGGAATTGAAGAAAATGAAAGAGAAACAGAAGAAGTGTGGTTTCATGAGGCGCGTGCGCAAGTTCTTGGACCACTATTTCTAGATAGTTCGATTTATGTCTGCTTTGATGAAATGAGTAATCGCAGTGTGTGTTTGTGTGTGTGTGTGTGTGTGTGTGTGTGTGTGTTTTCTGATTTATCTTTTGGGTCATGCGGTTTGTGAATAATTCGTCTTCGATTTGAGATTTGGGATGAGTTCATGTGTATATGATGATGATCAGATGCAATATCAATCATTTGGTGTTTGTATGAAAGTTTGGTTGTGGTTATGAAATGTGGGCTCAAGTTAATTTCTAGACCAAGTCTCTTCATATTTAAGATATGATAATCAAATTTCTTCTTCTTACAAATAAATAATCACCATCTATGATCTAATCGATCAAGAGACGGCCAAATTTCACAATTCTTAGAAATAAGAAGCACACGCACCAATTTGCTGGCTGCTGGTCAGCTCATCACACGGCGATGGGCTAACTTTAACCGCAGCTCCACTCACATCAGAGCACTCCCAGGGCAAGTTTCTTGTCCCTGTCGCGCCATCGAGGTTGATATTGGACAGACAAATTCCAGTAAACGGCACATCCTTCACGCCACGAATCTGGCCAGGTTGCTGCACGCTTTCACCCGAGACATCCTTAATCAAGACATCCTTAAGAACAGGGAGAGCATTCGGATTGTACTTATCATCTGGATGGTCTCCAGTGTCGCCTGATATCTTTATCCCCTTTCTTGCTTTGTTCATGTACATGTTTGAGACTGTGATGTTTCTTATAACACCTCCTCTACCAATATTTGTCTTCAAATGAATGCCGAAAGCCACATTGAATAGATTTATGTGCTCGGCTAAGACATCTTCGATGCCTCCAGATGTTTCACTTCCAACTGCGATTCCAGCATATGGGGATGATCCGTTGACCCGTCTAATGGTTATATCACGACTAGGACGACCGTAGGCAATTCCATATTCATCCCAGCCACTCTTGACAGCCACTAGGTCGTCTCCCGTTGATATGTAGGCGTCCTCAATGCATACATGGGAGCTCGAGTCTGTAACAGGAAATAATATGGATTCAGTGATCAGGATCACATGGGGTTTCATAAAACCAAATCTATAACACTAAAAGAGTTATCTGAATATGTTTGATGCGCCAAGATAACTCTTGTGGCCTGAGCATCATTGCAGGTGTACAGAAATAAAGAGGAGAGTTGACAAAATGTGAGAACATAGATTGTGTAGCAGGGGACTCTGCATATTGAACCTTGTTATACACTTCTAACTTCCTTAATTATTACAAAAAATATGGAAGTAAACTATGAATGTTCTGGTGCATTTCATGTGACCATGTTAAATAATGTTGAAAAGGTAAGTAGCATGAATGATGTTGAGTCAATTATGTACCAATTAATATTTTTGAATCAACTGAGTACCAATATTACATTCTATTGCATACCTGGGTCTATTCCATCGGTGTTGGGAGAGTCAGCAGGAGCCAGTACGGTGACATAATTAATGACAACATTGCTGACAAGAGGAAAGGAGTGAGTAAAAGAAGAAAGATTATCAGTTTGTTCAAATCCCGTCTCACTCTCCTATTGAAATAAGTGAAAAAACAAAAAACTCGATTATTCAACGCAAAGTACATAAACAAGAATTAGTTGAACCTATGTAATAATAAGAAAAAAAGGGACCAAAATGCTACTGATCAAATTCTATAAAATTAGTGTAAGATGTTTTCACTTGGATTTAAAATCTAAAACCACATCAGCATTATATGCTGAATGATCTTCCAAACAGTAATTTTTCCTATTCAAGGAATAGCAAGTGCAACAGTGGTTAATGACCGGA
This sequence comes from Petrea volubilis, assembly GCA_026212405.1. Classification (NCBI taxonomy): domain Eukaryota; kingdom Viridiplantae; phylum Streptophyta; class Magnoliopsida; order Lamiales; family Verbenaceae; genus Petrea; species Petrea volubilis. The sequence continues at coordinate 10,111,175 of CM047879.1, forward strand.
AAAGGAGGGGAAAAAAAAGGAATATTTACATACAATAAACAAACATAGCGAGATGAGTAGCATATATATTAAATAATTACCTGCAATACACAGGGTGTATGTTCCAAAAAGGTGAATTCTTGAACGTTATATTGGAAATGATTATACTTCGGGAATTCATCAGTTCAATTAGGTTGGGTCTAGTAAACTGAAGAGTTTTTTGCCTCCACATGTTCCACCAGACGTCACCTTGGCCGTCAATCGTCCCATTTTCACCTATAAATAGCAAATGTATGAGAGCAGATAACTAGCTAGCTGTTTCTTCAAAAGGAAACACAATTCAATTGTCGATTTTTACAACTTTTTAAGTCCTTCCAATATCGTTTGTCAAATTTAATGATCAAAGGCCATCCAATGGCACTTGCTATGGTCATTTTCAATCAACAAATAGGCTTGTAAAATTGTTTTAGTTAGAAAACTCGTAAGTCATCTGAAAGATTGCCTTGACATTTTTGCTTGATTGAGATCAAGTTTTGCCTCATATATCTAGCCCATAAGATGCTCTAACTGACCTGTGATTATCACATCATGGATCCCATCCCCATGGATGAAGCTCATATACCTTCCTCCAGGGAGTTCTCTTCCTCTTCCATAAGAAGGCAAGGGGGCTATTAAAGGCCACTGCTCAGTATCCTGCAGCACTTAATACACAAAAAGTTAAAAGATCTATATACAGTGTGTGATAAGGATGCAGAGAAGCAAGAAAGTTAAAGTTGTTATGAGCAGAAATGTCCAGGAAATCATACAATGCAAGGATTCCAAATCTTTTAGGTCCGCGCACGCACGCACATAGGGACAAAACATCAAAGCACAAACAGCCAACCTCTGATTCTTTGGTTTAAACACAGTTATGTCATGAAATACAAATTTTGGCATGCAGAGCATAGCAATTAACAAGACCATTTTGCAAATTCAATGATAACTTAGATACTGTTGAGCAATTAACAAAAAATTGCTTATCATTCTTTAGTTCCCACAGCAATCCAGCGAAGATTTTCTATTATGCAATACTTCTGTCTTAACTATGTGACTATCTAAATCTATTCTTTACATGTTTTGTGAGAGCCCTGATTGAATCGGAGTTGATTAGTCTGGTTGTCAAATTCTTAAATGACATTATCTGCACCGAAGTAACTGAACTAGATCTTCTGTCCATAGACATCCTTAATGTATCTCTAAAATTTATAACACAAAATTAACATTCATTGCAGCCCATTCCTTTTCTTTTTCCATCACAAATCTGTATTGCATTGTGGTGAATGTGGCATTTGAAACAGAAACCACACAGTTTATCACAAAGTAAAATGAAGTTCATCAAACGAAACAAAAGAAAATCGGTTCACATGATACTGCCTAAATCCAGTAAAGAATGATAAACTCCCTCAAGATAAACAATTTTTCACATAATCACAGCAGGACAAGCAGAAAACGATTCACACTAATATAACTAACGAGACGACCCATACCGTTGTGGCTCTGATAACAGCACCACTGGCCAAATACAGAGTCATGCGGCTAGTGATGTTAAAGGGTCCTGTTAAATACACCCCGGGAGGAATGTAAAGAAGTGTACCGCCAGTCCTGTTCAGATGCTCAATTCTGTATATTGCTTCCCTGAAAGCTTTTGTGTTCAGAGTCACTCCATCACCGACACCTCCAAAATCAACTATGGATATCTTATCATACCGATCCTTCATCGGCACAATTCCCGAGCATGTCACCCCTTCGGCACTTGTCGATGTGAAGCAATTAATCAAAAGTACCAGAACCCCAAAGCAGAGGAAAATCGAAAAATCACGGCCGTTCATCTTGAGCCGGAGAAAAGGAACCCTAGAACGGCTCCCAATTTTGTTTCTGAAATTCTCTGAAGATAAGTGATGGGAAAAATTGGTGTAAAATAAGTGGATTTGGTGAAGAAAAACAAACAGAAAGCAACAAAAAAGAAGAATCTAAGTGAATTAGGATATTGCTGAAGATAAATATCAAATCAATGATTTGAAGTTAATGATGGTGCCAAACTTGAGATTCTGACAGTAAATTTGCAAGCAAATGAGTAGAAAAGAGGGCTTCACTTGTTTTTCTGCTTCTATAAGTGCATAACTGTAAAGAAAGGTAAAGATTAAAATGGTATTAATCGAGCTCCAAAGATCTGGAAAATGAGCCAAACAGAGAGCTCCAAAATTGGATCTTCTAATAATGCTGATAGCTCAAATCTGCAATTACAAGAGACAAAGGAGCAAAATCAGTAGAACAAAACTGTGAGAATATATCGATACCAAAAACACACAAACACGCAATAACATGTGCGTGAGATTTGTAGTGTGAGCTACTTAACTGGCCAGCCGAAGTTCTTTGTCTGCAAGTGAGAGAGAGATAAGAGAGAGAGAGAGAGAGAGAGAGACGGTGCGGAGAGATTTAAGGACGATACCTGTCCATGGGGTGTGTCATAATTTATTGATCATTTTTTATCGTATGATTTTGGACATTTTTTTAAGTTAGAAACTAACAACTAGTTAACGGATAGTTTCGGGGTTTGACGAATGGGGGTAAACGCCGTGGCGAGTGTTTTAACATTGTGTTTGTGTGTGTATATATATATAATATACAATCCCAATATCTAAAGAAGAATATCAATTTATGTCTCTTGCTAAGTGACATAAAGCGAGTGCATATGTAAGTGTAGAAGTGAATGTGCATATGCGAGAGCATCAAAATTTTAAAAAAAAATTGGGTACGAAAGCGTTTTAAAGCATTTAATAAAATTTATTTTATATGTAATGTTAAGTTATATATATTCAAAGAAAAACACATTTGAAAAAGGAATATAAGCAAAATATTTTTATTAAATGCTATAGTTGAATTATAACATTGATAATTTAATGTAATTTACTATATTCAACAATTCATCTTACAAACTAATTTTTTTCATACGAATTTATAATTTGTGCACAACAAAGCTAATTGTATGAGTACTCTTAAAAAGAAAACTAACTTATTGTCCCCGTATATATTACTTACTATCTAGCAATTAGAATTATTAAATACTAATTATATTAGTAAAAAATTATTTATGTAGTATTTAACTAAGACATGCATTAATTTTTCTTAAAAGACTAAATCAAAAAATAATTGAAAGAGTTAATATATCGAATGAATATCAAACAATTAGTATTTTTCTTAATATTATGTCTAAACTATAAGTGCGTGATTAGTAAAATTTAATGCAAAAATTAAGAAATTTTAAGTCGTTTGAAAGCAATAACTGAGTACTCAATTCGCCAGTTCAAGCAGCGAATGTGAGAGCAATGAGAGTGATAGAAAAACTATGTAACCTAGGTCTCCTCAAATTCTATTCCTGTTGGATCTTTAAAGTAAATAATGGGCTACATATATTTAACAAAGAAACAAATGGATAAAAGTTTCAATATGATATTTTTATGAAAAAAAAATGACATAGACAATGCTTTATAACATTTTACACAATTCATAGAGTGGAAAATTAAATGGTAATATTCCCCTCGTTTTGGTAGTGAATAACAAAGAAAATGAGTCAAATGGTACCTCATTTTCAATTTGAAATCAGTTAAGTATATTAAGTTTTAATAGTAATGTTACAATCACTCTAGTTAAAATTGCATTTTATGTTGGTCTTTCAACTTTATTTTCAATTGGATTTTACTGAAAAATGGGTAAATATCAAGGGCATTCAATGTTTAATGACAACAAAAATATATATGATAGGAAAAATCATACCTTAAGGGATTTTCTTACAGGCAAATCACGACCACAAATTGAGGAATAGATGCTGCCGGCAAATTAGAAAGCAAGTCGTTGTATTATTTGTGAAAAATTATAATTGTCCCCAAGATTTTGATGAAAATTCAATTTTGGCCCAAGATTTTTCAATAACATCCAAAAATAACAAAAGTTAGATATTTATAATACCATGAGATAAAATCTAAAATATAGTCAACTATATTTTATAATAGCATAGGATTTGACCAATATAATATATGTACATATAAACACTATAATTTTTCACATAATAGCAATAAAATAATCATGAATTGATAGTTAGCAAAGAAAATATATATATATATATATATATATATATTGTGATGAAGAACCAGTAACAAAGTCCATTTTAAAATATTGTATTCTCAAGCACTCAAACTCACATAATAATTTAATAGGTATTTGGGGTCTTATGAACTCTGTTAGTTAAAATGCGTATTATACCCGTATAGTATTCTGTATGTATGAATAATTAAAAAATACTTCTGCTTCTCGTACATAATTTGAGCTCAATGAATAATATCCATACTTTTGATATAATATGTTTAATATGCGTACAATACGTATTCTATATAATACTTGACAAATAAGATTTCATCTCATGAAATATTTATTATATTTATTTTGAATTTATAATATATAAAACAAATTTATAGGTACCAAAAATAAAAATTAATGATAATTATTAATTGAATATTATATAAGCAATAAATTTGTAGTACTTTATAAAATATTAGTTATTACATTAATCGTTATATATAATCTATATTCTGATTATAAATTAAATAATTTAATGATGAATTTTAAATAATATTTTCATTGTTTAAGTTACATAGAAAGCATGATTTATATAAAAATAATACCAAAATAGTCGTATTTTTACTCCCAAATTTCTTTTTCACATCCATATCATACTCGTATTTATGAGTTGTTTACACATTGTTAAACTGATTTTTTCAGGGTAACTTTAAATAAATATTTATAATATATAAGTACGTATTAAATTTCGAATAATGCATGTCCCGTATTTAACTAACCAGTGTTAAGAAGTTTTTGTTTATTTAAAGTCCAACTACATCAACTTTTATTGTTATTGCAGGTCCAGCCATTGTTATGGCTTTAACTTCCAATCTCACAGCTTCATGTGAGATATGCCGTACCATATACAACGTATAACTGTTTAATTTTTAAACATTGCACGTGCTTGTTACATGTGTGCTCATCTCCAGCCAAAAATTCATCAGTAAAAGAGTGTGAAATGAAATTTTACTTGAGACACGTAACGTAAAATTAGAATATAAAAAAATTAAAGCGATTATACATCAAAAGATGTACCCTTTGTGACATTCAATCTAATTTTTAAAAAAAATTAAAATTAAAAGTAAAATTAAATCACTAGCTGTCCTGAGAAACACCCTAGCTGTCACGGATATATATCTCCTATTTAGTTTTTCAGTCATTATTATTTAGTTTTCCACTCATTATTTTAAAAGGCAAAGAAAGTAATAGTGTGAAAAAAAATAAATAGTTTATGCTCTTCTTCTTATTGATAATAATCAACATATATAAGAACAAAAGAAATTAATAAGTTCTTAAAAATCCACCTACAGATATTACAGGATTATCAAAATATACACTTAATATTATCTCGTTACATTTATGTTGCCCAATATTATTGATTAAATATTATTGATGTAGGTCGATCCTATCGGTCGAGAAGTCAATGGAGTAGATTGGGAATATTAGGACCTACAACAAAGGGAAGACAACGTGAGCTAATTGAGGTGGGTCGGCTAAAACCTTTCAATACTTAAGTCAATGATTGAATTGGGTAGGAATTTGAGCAGCATAAGTAGATAGAATGCAATTAATGTTTTTGCCATAAATATAGGGGTATTTACAGTGTGTGCATGTAGATCTTCTCTCATGGGACCCTTAGGCTTAGTAGATTATTATGTTATGATATGGAGTAACCCATAAGCCTAAAAGTTGGATCTAAGGGCATTAATTGTTCTAATTAATAAAGTATGAAATTAGATAATTGTCACATACCTTAATTGATAAAATATTTAATGCCAATATTGATTGATAGGACATGGTATGTGTTTGGTCAAATATCCATTCGACCATGCAACTCGACCCCAATTATAACTGTCAATCGAATAGACCTAGTCGGAAGAGCACCAACCTGATTGAAAGAACTGGGTTTGCTCTTCACTGTATGAGTTTTGAGGATGACACATGGCATGAGGAGGCCCATCGAACATAGGCCATGTCAATTATATTGCCTAATATTATCCATTTCAAAATTGAGAATCGTCGGAGGCATGCCCACTGAATGGAATTGATTATGACTATAGCTCATGTAGAATAGAGCATTTATAATTTATTTATGAGTACAATTAACTACATTTGCATGTGGGCGTTAGGACGTGATGTTTGCACATCGTTGTGTAGCTGGCAGGGATGGAGCCAAAGGGTACTATCACACCCTCGAACTTATCTTGTCTTAAAATTTTATATGTCATTTTTCAAAAATTTGAAATTTTTTCTCCTCCAAAGTTATAAAAATAACTTTAATATTTTATAAAAAGTTGATATTTTTCAAATAAAAACTTCTGATTCAATCACTGGTAGTTAAGTTGTACCTACATCATAAAGTTCTCCTATCATTCTAATCGCTCTCAAGCTCAGTGTTCGAACGGATGAATTAAGTGTTCAGTTCTCACTTTAAAACGACTTAAAATGTATTAATTATTGCTTTAAGTTTTAATCGTAGTATACTTATACTTTAGACATCTAATTAAAAAAAATACGAAGAGTTTGATATTTAATCGATAGATGAAGTCTTACAATTAATTTTTTTATTTAGCCTTTTGAGAAAAATTAATGCATATCCTAATTAAATATTGTATAAGTAAACTTCTATTGATGTAATTACTATCTAATAATTCTAATTGCTAGATGGTAAGTTTATATATAAGGACAACAAGTTAGTTTTTTTAGGATACTCGTGCGACTAGCTTTTTGTATAATAAATTAAGCATTCATATGAAAAGAATTTAGGTTGTAAGAAAAAAATTGACAAATTTAGTCCATAAATATAAATTTATCAATATTATAATTTAAGTGTAACATTTAATAGAATTATTTATGCTTATATTACATCTTCAAATAAAAAAATAATATATTTTGCATTGAGTATATATACAATAATTTTTTATGGGTCCTTTTAAGGTGCATTCGCACTCAATTTTTTATTTTTATTTTTATGCACACTCGCACTCGCATTTGCATGCACAGTCGTTTTATGTAACCTAGGATTGCACATGTGGCATATTGTATTGTATGTATTTTATATGATGTTGCATAATTTTGACAGTCAAAAAATTGCTAGTTTGGCCCATTCTGGAATCTGGCATTTGGGCCCAATTGATGGGCTTGACAATATTGATTGGAAAAAAATTATGCGTATATTAATATAAATTTTCTTTTTGATCGAAAACTTTGATACATTAACCGGAGTCAATTTGAGACGTGGAAATTGGGAACGCAGCCCATGATTCCATTCCATTGGACTGAGTGGATCTGGGCCGTCGTAACTGCATCACTAATAAGTAATCCGCGGTTTCGATCTTTTATTTTTGTTTCAAAATATCTATAATTGTACAAAATGAACGCTATTAAATGCGCTTTTTCAACCTTACCATTACATTTTTTTTTTTTGGTCTTAAGCACCCGACTCCGACTCATTAGCTGATTAATTTGGATTGAGTACCGCAAGGCCTATTATGGGGCGATTCTCCCAACCCAGTTACTCCATTTACAACAATAAGATTGAAACTTTGAACGCTGCTTAAGGGATTCAGTGCCTGATTCCACTAGACCAACTGGTAATTGATTATCATTACATAAATAATACTATAATACTCACATAAACTTTCCTAATTATTCGACCATTTATATGCAATTCCAGCTTAATATACATGTAACTTCAATAGAAGGTGCAAATGTGGGTAGATGAATATTAGCATATCATATAGCCAACGCATTTGGTTAGATTCGCGCACCAAACTGGGCTTTTACTAAAAATTAGATAAGGAGTCTTAGGACAAACTGTGATTGGCAAATTTAAAGTGTGTCCACTTTTCGTAGTGCTCAACGTGAAACTTTTCTGTTTTTTTTTCTTTTTTTCTTTTTCATCACAAATTTTTACGGGTCAATAACTTTTGACATGCGGCCCCTTTGATATTCGGTATTCTTATGGTTAAAATTTAAGTAATTTGATTATTAATGATATAGTTCACTATCTAAAAGTAAAATTTACGACCATATCACTTTAATTTTAATTATAAAAGTAAACGACTCATTAGGAACTATTTAAACCTTTCGTATATTGAATTCAACAAATTACACTTCTACACTTTAAACTATCAATACTTGTAAAAACGCAATTGCATATATGATATAATGTGTAAGAAAACCCCCTAAATTAAATAAAAAGAGCAATCCACCCCCTTTATCTTTTTAAAATAAAACATTTTATCCGCTTGTATAAAGCTTTGTTCTTCGTTTGTGCAATTTGAAGCTGATTTGTTGATTTGGACCATGTAATATCATTTTCGGCTGGCCTTCGTAAAAATACAAGTGAAATATTAACAAATTTTACAATTTTCTACTCAAATGAACTATGTTGTCATCTCAAAACTCTCTTTCTACATTTTAATTAGAGTTAAGAAAATTGTGAAAAATGATAAATATATCACTTATGCTCTTACGAACTAAGGGTAAAAATGATATTGCATGCTCCAAAATCAGAAGAATGTCTCAAATCTCACAAACGAAAAAACGTAACTTCAAAAAGGTGGTCAAATGCTTTATTTTAAAAAGTTTAAGGGAGTAAATTGTTCTTTTATTTGATTTAAGTTGGTTTCTTGCACATTATGTATTTTATAAGGAAGTAAAATGTAATTAACCCGGTGTTCGTTGGATACAAGGATTTGAATTTAAGCAAACCTTTAGGAGGAAGAATTTCAAATGACATCTATATTAGTCGGATTTCAAAACTTACCATAATACCTATAAATGTGTCTCCCTCGGAAAAGGAAGAAAATCCATTGTAACGTTGAATTACCATAACAAACTAGATGATCTTTTCACTATATTTTTGAAATCCTTTTAACTCAAAATTCAATAATTCAAACACATCCTAAGAAACCTCTACTTTGTTCCATAATTGCTGTAGCCTGTAGCAGCCCCGTAGACCGGGTTAATTGCAAATGAAAACTATCCATGTTGACAAAGAAACACTGAAAATTAAATGCTGGAAATCTTGGGATCATCCTTATCTAAAAAAAGGAGGATATATGTGTCGTCATATTACCACGGGTGTATTAAGCCAAAGTTGAGTATGTTTAGAGCCATTCGTATATGTTGATGGGGTTGTTCAGTTCACCACTGACCACAAATTTTTCTCCTTAATAATGAACCTTTATCCGTCACCAAAATCCACCAAAAAATAATGCCTAAGAAGTATGGCTTAAGTTCCTATGGACACACCTAAGAACAAGGTGTCTAGCATGATACTTGTCCCATGACCTTTTTACCCCGACAATTCTTAGAAATTATTGTATACATCGGGTGTGATTTTTATTTATACATCCAATCGTCAGAATTGGATTATATAAGCACTTAAGATCCTTTTATCCGATACACATAAAATATTATCTAATTCTAATCATATGGTGTCGAGATACAAATGAACCGAGCCTATTTGCAAGCCTGACGAGCAGACTCGACAAAGATTTGAACTCAAATTCAAATTATTCGAACCGAGCCCTTATATATTTTGAGCAAACTCAGGCCACGTAATTCTTGTTCGTAGGCTTGCAAACTTTCAATTTTTAATATTTATTTTTATTTTTATATAATTATATATATAATTGTAAATAATATATTGATTAATAATTGAAAATATTTGAGTTCGAGCCCGAACTTGAACTTATAATTTACTTATAAATTCAGGCCAAATAAGCCGAATCGAGTTCGAACGTGACTCAAGCCCGAGCTTGAGCCTGTTTTTTCCTTGCTCGAGCTCAAGCCTGAAAAGAAAAAAAAAAAAAAAGACTCGACTGGTTTGCATCCATCCCTAAGTGTATGTGTGGATCCAAACATCAGGTGTATATAAGAATTTTTCGTTGATGTTTATGTTGTGACTGTGCTTCAAAAAGTTTAGAGGTTCTTAAGCCATTTTAGCTTTAAACCATTTGATTTGGCCAAATATTAGGAGTAAGAGTAAAAATATATTAACGTCGTCGATAAATTTTTAACTAGTGAAAAATAATTTTGAAACAAATATCAAAAGTACACCGTCTTTTCACTATAAATTCACGACACACTGTAACGGATGTAATATTAGGTCAATTTTCTTATTTGCCATTAAAATTTGTACAAATGCCTTCATTAATTAATAATGAGGCGTTTGAGGAAAAAATCTCATAACCACAATCGTGGAAAAAAATAAAAAATATACATATATTTAAATCGTTCTCACATGTAATTTTTAGAAGCAGATTCTAATATTTGTAGACTTAACAAGTTTTGTCTTTAAAAATTTATCAATTTCTAAGGAGCTATTAAATAAAGAGTCTGCTTATTAACTCATCTCTATAGATTACCCTATAGTTGCCTTTAATTGATCAGTTCGAATACTCTGCTATAAAAAAAAATATTACATTTTCTTCTACACTCATCAATATATACTATGGCCCCTTTTGATTTGTTATAATACGTTGTAATACAATAAATAGTCCAATCTAAATTCCATATTTGATTCGTAATTTTATCATGTATTGAAATGCCTCAATCCATGATACCATGGATTGAAGCCATCATTTAAGCTGGATTCAGTCTTAGGGGGGGGGGGGTGCTACTAAAAGAAGTTAGAATGTATTGTTAATATCCCAAAATTGAATTTACTAAATTGTCCTTGTTATAAAAAAAAGTCAAAAACCAATGAAAAATAATTTTGAGGGCAAAATGGAACTTTTGCTATTAATCCAATATAATCCACAAAATCAAACGAGATTTATATATCATTGAAATTTGAGCCATGAACTGAATCCCACAAATCAAATATGGCATTTCAACTACAATTATCCAACCCACCAACCAACTCAATACTAAATATACATTTATCCAATCCACCCAATCAAAAGGGGCCTATGAGTATTAGTGAATAATTAAGATAAGAAAAGAAAAAAACTTATTATATGAACAAATCTCTTTTTTTATTCTCTACTGCTCACCCATATACATGACGTACATTAAGGAGTATAGGAAGAGATTTAACACGTTTTATAATAGAAAATCCGAACTGCTAATTGATATGTCCTCAAAGTAAATATTTTTGCAGTGATAAACATATTATTGCAACCATAGACGTACTTTAGAAACAAAATTGCAAATCATGCTAATAATCGAAACTTGAAATTGTATTGAGAAAAACAACTAAGTTTTTCAAATAGAACTAAAACTCCATAAAAACATTCAAGAAAAAATTGATCAAAAATCAAAAAGCTTCTCGCTTCTCAATCCCAATCCACACTCATTACTACAACAGAGCCACTAAATTAGGCGCGAATATATATATATATATATGTAACGGAAAACGGAGCTACTGAAAAGACAAAAATGCCCCTCAATTGGCCAGAACCTCCCAAATTAACTCGGGATCAACCGACGGCAGCCGATCAAGCGAGTACCCTTCAAGCTCCATCTCCGCCGGCTCCGCGCACCAATCGTACGACGCCGACGTCGCCGGCGAATCGGCGCCGCCTCTCAAGAACCCATTTTCGGAAACACTAAAAACAGAACTGTCGGTGTTCAAAACCGCCGACGATGGAGACGAGTCAATTTTCGTAACTCCACTGTCAATTCCACTTTCGCCAGGACAATTGCCATTGCTGTGGCAATTAGAATTACTATTCCCCTCCGATTTCTTCTTCGCAGCTCTGCGGGTTTTCTTCTCTCTCTTCACCTTCTGCCAAATCGCCTGAATCTTCGCATCCACGGCGTTCTTCAGGCTCTCGAGCCGGGCCCCGTCGCCGAGCCCCAATCGGGCCGGGTCGCGCAGGTTGGGGAAATTGAGGCGGGCGTACTCCCCGCGGAGTTTGTACGCCGCCCTGTCGTAGGCGTATGCGGCGGCCTCCGCCGTCTCGTAGGTGCCGAGCCACACCCTCACCCTGTTCTGGGGCAGCCGTATCTCCGCCACCCATTTGCCCCAATGCCTCTGCCGGACACCTCTGTACAGCTTGGTCTTGCTCGGGCTGAAATACGTCGGCCTGTAGCCCGGAATCTGAATAGGGCTTCTTTGGAAACTCCTCGGAATTGAACAAGGGTTTGCTTGTTTCTCGTTGGAGAATTGATGGATCAAATCTGTGTGTCTCAGGTACACTGACGAGCCCAGTGGCTCGGAAACAGGGGCAGTTTCAGGGTTTGATCGTTGTTGTTCACAGTGTGAAAAAATGGAATCCAAGGTGTTTGAATTACTGTTTAGAATGAGCTGTGATAAAGAAAAACCAATATGTGAAGCATTTTCACCGGCAAAAGGTATGTTTTCTTGGATTCTAGCCATTTCTCTTAGTTACAAGAACAAAAACAGAGCAAAACAGGGGAGATATAGAGTAAGAAACAGGGGAAACAGGGTACCTCAAAAAAATGTCCCTTTTTCCTTAAAATTTTGAAGATTTAAACAAGAAAAACAATGAGACTGTTATAATAGAACCTAGTGATCCCATATAGAAAAAGAGGGAACAGTAGATTAGGCTTGGAAAAGATTTATGGAGAAGTGAGAACACAATAATGAAGAAGATGGGGTTCTTGCAGTTTTTTGAGAAAAGAAAGATCTTGGAATTATTAATCTCTTTGGGGAGAGAAAAAAATTGGATTCTCTTGTTGTAGCTGTTAGGTTAGAAAGATTTTTGAGATTTGAAGGATATAATCTCTTCTCGTTTGGTGTATTTATAGCTGCAGAGCAAGAGATATTTCTTTTTTCTCCATGATCTGTAGGAGTAGCTCACATTTATGACTCGATTTTTACCTTCTTGGTCCCTAAATGACTATTTTGCCACTACAACTGTACAACGTGTCATACTCTAATTTTGGAGAGAATTTGTTTTATTTAGGTATTTATTTTCTATTTGAGGCACATATTTCTTGTTGAGCAGAGTATTGGGATAAAATCATTATATTTTCTCCCTTTTTTTTTTTGAGCTAATTAGCACGTAAGAAAATCTATATCAATATCAATATTAGTGTCGGCGTTCAGTATCACCAGATTCTAGATTTGCTATACTGATAATATATAATTTTCATTTTGTATTTCAGTGCCATAGAGTTTTTTTCTCTCGTATGGGAGCCTTGTCTACTCGCATGAGAGTCTTGTCTCGAGTTTGCTATATTATTAGTTTTTTGGTTTTGGCTGTTTCGTTTCTCTTTTGCTCACTCTCTTTGCGTGTTTTTGCCACTCGTTTCTTGCTTGCAGGCTGGGGAATTGAGTTACGACACCCGGTTTTCCGTATCATCCTTTTGACCGTCCCTTCTAGCACTTTTGTGGTTTTGTGATGGAGGAGGAGTTGGACCTCCTACGGCGGGCGCTTGTGCTTACGGAGGAGGAAGCGGTGGGGGAGTTGGCGCCGAGGACAGTGTGGACTGAACGACCACAGGAGACAAAGTACCGACTGATTGGGCGAATCTGTACCAAGAAACAGGTGCACTTTGAAGCCTTTCGGAATACTATTATGAAGGCAATCAGTCCATTACGGGGCATGGAGATTCAGAAAGCGGCTCAGGGCAGATTCATCATGAGTTTCCAGCACCGGGTGGACATGCAAAGAACGATGGCAGGCGCCCCATGGTCCTTCGAGAAATTTATCATCATTCTTGAACGTTTGGAAGAAGGAGTAAACCCTTCGGATGTTAACCTTGACTGGTGCCCGTTCCATATCCACGTTCACGGCCTGCCTTTCAGTAAGATGACTAAGGAGATGGCGGCATTTATTGGGGGTCGAATTGGCAAGTTTATGGAGGTGGAGTTCGACTGGCCCGGAAAAGCTCGGGGAGATACCATCCGCCTCAGGGTTGCCCTCAATGTATCGAATCCATTGAAGAGGTGTCTCAAGATTCGAGGGCACGACGGGGAAGAACTTATGGTTCATTTCTCATATGAGAGGCTACATAACTTTTGCTACATCTGTGGCTTGTGTGATCATATTGAACGGCACTGTGAACGACAACTTGATGATGGCTTCGTGGATCCAGCGCCGAACTATCCGTTTGGGCCATGGCTCCGGGAGCTGTCACAGAGAGGTGGGCCGGCCTATCAGACACCGGCGATCGGAGGAATGGGTGGTCAGCTGGCAGCGCGGTCCCAAGATGGTAGCCCCGTGAGAGGGGCGGCTGATGGACGTGAATCGTGGGCGGGGATGCAGACAAAATCCCCTAATTGTTGGATCCCATCATCTTCGCCGCTGGAAGATAGAGTTCCCTTCAATCCTTCCTATAATGTTGGTCTTTCCTTTTCTGCCTGCTCAGACTCCAGAGGAACACATCCTGGACCAAGCTATACAACCAGCCCTATTCTTAATTTCTCGCCCCAAAGGTCCAGCCCGTTAGCCTCTCCTGAGCCCAGCAACCCGAGGATGACTCTCCCTGTTATGTTAAGCCCACCTTCCTTCTCTATTAATAACCCCCTTCCTACGGCCCATTGGACGAGCCCAGTCACACAAATGACAAACCTTCCTCTCCAACTCACCATGAAGCCGGCCCAATCCAGTCCAGTTATCCCCTCTTACAGCGTACTCCAGAAGCTCCCAGCACTAGATATTTCCCCCAACTCCAGTCTCCTCCCCGTCACCATTTCCACCACAGCAGGTCGTCTCCCTGCTTCTCATCTTCCCGCTCCCGCCCCTTCCATCTCTTCTCGCACCAAAAATCAAACTTCTCTTGCTTTGAGGCCAGGTCCGAAAATAAACAAACGGAAGAGTTCTCTCGCCCTTCCCAGTAAGCCCTCTTCGGCGGTGATCCTATCTTCTAATCCACCCCACAATTCGCTCAACCTAATTGATGAGTGTCTGGAACCAGCGGCGGAGACTGCCTCGCAGTCCCGCCGAGCATCATGAATATCATAGCGTGGAACTGCCAGGGGTTGGGGAGGCCCTGGACAGTTCGCGATTTGCTCGACCTTTTGCGGAAGGTCAACTCCCCCCTAGTCTTCCTCTCTGAGACTAGGTGCCGACAGGAGAAGATAGAGAGGCTTAAGAGTAGACTCAACTGGTTTGGGGTGAGTGTGGATGCGGTTGGCAAGAGTGGCGGGCTTGCATTACTTTGGGATAAAAGACTTGATGTGGTGGTCCAGAGCTTTTCAAAGAACCATATTGATGCTACAGTAATTGGGGACAGCAGTGAGAAGACGTGGAGGCTTACTGGATTTTATGGAGAGCCCGCTGCACTTAATAAATGGCAGAGCTGGAGGTTAATTCGACGGTTAGGGAATCAGTCGAGACGACCGTGGGTTTGCTTGGGGGATTTTAATGACATCCTCAGTGATGATGAGAAGTCTGGCGGCGTCTCGAGGTCGGTCTCATCCATGCAGGCCTTTCGGAGCACACTAGACGAAGTGGGTTTAATTGATTTGGGGTATCTGGGCGAGAAGTTCACTTGGTGTAACAACCGGGTTGAACCTGCAACGATCCGAGAACGTCTTGATAGAGCATGCGCTACTCAGACTTTCCTCGATTTGTTCCCGAACAGCCGTGTTCGACACCTCACCACGAGTTGTTCTGATCACGTTCCTATCATGCTGGAGTTGGAGCCACCTAAACACCCGAGGCGTGCAAACAGACGAACTTTTCGGTTCGAAGCTATGTGGATTAAGTCGGACGATTGTGAGAACATCATCCGATCTCAATGGCATCGAACCGATGAGTGGAATCCCTCGGAGGATTTTTGGGGGATGCTTC
Organism: Petrea volubilis; assembly: GCA_026212405.1. NCBI lineage: Eukaryota > Viridiplantae > Streptophyta > Magnoliopsida > Lamiales > Verbenaceae > Petrea > Petrea volubilis. Next base: position 10,127,029 of record CM047879.1, read on the forward strand.
GGCACTGTCAACTAGGCCTTTTGAAGTGGAAGAAAGGGTTGGGGACTCCTAGGCGAGAGCTTGAGACCATCGAAGCAGAAATTTGTCGCCTTCGAGGGGGTCCGATAACGCTTGAATCTCAGAAAAAAGAGCGCGATTTGAGGAGTCGGGCAGGGGAACTTCACCTTTTGGAGGAGATCCGGTGGAAACAGAGGAGCAAACTGCACTGGCTACAGGAGGGGGACCGAAATTCGGCCTACTTCCATGCCCAAGCGTCGAGGCGACGCCGAATCAACCGAATTGAGAAGCTGAAAAATGAATCAGGGCAGATGTGTGAAATGGAAGAGGAAATACAGGGTATCATTCAGCGCTACTTCACTGACATCTTTTCTTCTGAGAGACCGACAGAGGCACATATTGATGAAGTGCTAGAAGTGGTTCGGACCTCAGTGGATGATGCGACAAACAGGGTGTTGTTGGCTCCTTTCACAGCGGATGAGGTATCTCGATCCCTCTCTCTTATGTCCCCTTTGAAATCCCCTGGCCCAGATGGTTTCCCTCCTATCTTCTATCAAAAGTATTGGCATGTGGTGGGTAGGGAGGTCACCGATTGTGTTTTGTCGTTTCTAAATGAGGGTAGGTTTAGCAGTTCCATGAATTTTACACATATTGTCCTCATTCCCAAGTGTCCGAACCCGGAGATGATTACTCAATTCCGGCCGATCAGCCTCTGTAATGTAGTGTATAAATTGGCCTCTAAAACAATTGCTAATCGGCTTAAACCCTTACTTTCCCGTATAATTAGCCCTACTCAATCAGCTTTTGTGCCGGGTAGGCTCATCGCGGATAACATCTTGGTGGCCTTTGAGGTTAATCATTACCTGGAGCAAAAAAAGAGGGGGAGCGAGGGATATATTTCTTTAAAACTTGATATGTCAAAGGCTTATGATAGGGTTGAGTGGGGTTTTGTTGAAAGAGTGCTACTTAAACTTGGCTTTCATCGTCGTTTCGTTGATCTCATTATGTCTTGCATTACCTCTGTGAATTATTCTTTTATTGTGGGTGGTCAACAATTTGGACAGCTTACACCGGGTAGGGGACTCCGCCAAGGAGATCCTCTCTCCCCTTACTTATTTCTGTTGTGCGCGGAGGTTTTAAGTTGTTTGTTGCAGGAGGAGGAGGCGACGGGCCGTATACAGGGAGTAAAAATTGCTCCGACCAGCCCGAGTATCTCTCATCTTTTGTTCGCTGACGACACCCTCATTTGTTGCCGAGCCTCAACTGAGTCCGTGCGTAGTATTCAGCAGGTCCTCCAGAGATACGCTTCGGTGTCGGGACAGCGAGTGAATTTCCAGAAATCTACGATAGTGTTTAGTCGCAATGTACCAGGGCCAGTTCAACAAGAGTTAGCGTCCGTTCTTGGAGTGCCTATTATCCAGCGGCATGATATGTACCTAGGCATGCCCGCGGTCATCGGGAGGTCAAAAAAAGTAGTGTTTTCAAACATCCGAACTCGGGTTCGCAAGAGAATTGAAGGATGGTCGGAAAAGATGTTGTCGGCGGCAGGCCGGGAGATTTTGATTAAAGCAGTCCTTCAAGCGATCCCCACATATGCGATGGGGTGTTTTTTACTGCCTATTACTTTTGTTAAAGAAGTGGAGATGATGGTAGCGAGGTTTTGGTGGGAGAGTAGCTCTACACGCCGGCTACACTGGCTGTCCTGGGATAAGATGTGTTCGTCGAAAAAGGAGGGGGGTATGGGGTTTCGAAACCTTCGTGCGTTCAACTTGGCGCTTTTAGCCAAGCAGGTGTGGCGCATCAGCTCTCAACCAGACTGCTTATTGTCTCGGCTGCTTAAAGGCCGATATTTCCCCGACTCGGATGTTCTCACGGCGTCCAAATGTAGGGGTGCGTCGTTCACTTGGAGGAGTTTACTTGCGGCAATACCTGTTGTAACTAGAGGGTCGCGGTGGAGAGTGGGGACTGGGACTGGGATCCGAATTTGGCATGATCGATGGTTGCCGAAACCTTTGTCTTTCAGCCCCTCGCATAGACCCATATCTGCTGACGAGCTTACTTGGGTCCGGCAATTGCATAACGGACAAGGGGCTTGGGATGAGCCCTTAATCACAGAGACTTTCTGGCCCGAGGAGGCTGAGATGATCCTAAGTATGCCACTGGGCCACGAGGGTACTCCGGATCGATTGATTTGGCATTATGAGAGGAATGGAAGGTTCACAACTCGGAGTGCGTACCACGTGGCGCTGCAAGTTCTGAATGGCAGTGGTGCGTCTACTTCGAGTAGTGGCAATTGCGCACTGTTTGGGTCGATTTGGTGTGCACGGGTGGCCCCCAAGGTTAAAGTGTTCCTATGGCGTTTCTTACGGGACTTGTTGCCATATGCCTCAAATCTGGCCCGGCGTCATTGGGGGGGCACCTTTGATTGCCCTTTTTGCGGGGAGACAGAAACTTTGCAACATGTTTTTCTCAAGTGTACCTTTGTTAGGCAGGTTTGGGCGTGCTCCAACTTTCGGTGGCACTTGATCGATACTTGGGGGCAAGATCACGCGACTTGGCTGGGGGAGGTGCTGCACCATTTGGAGGGAGCCCGAATTCCCACCTTCCTCACCCTCTTGTGGTCTATCTGGACTAACAGGAATAAGAAGTGGTCCACTGGCTCCTGTTGGGAGCCACCTGAGGTCGTGACGTTTGCTCAAGGTTTCGCCCAAGCGGCAATCGATGTTGCTGCCCTGTTGCTTGCTCCAGGCCATCCCCCAGCGAGCTCTACTTGGAAACGGCCGAATCAAGGAATGATAAAACTTAACTGTGACGGTGCAATCTTCAGGAACGAGAGAGCGGTTGGCATTGGGATAATAGCGCGGGACTCCACCGGTGGCTGTGTCGGGTGGCGCTCGCTCCGTAAGAGTGGTTTTTTTGAGCCTGAGCATGTGGAATTAATTGCTATATTGGAGGCTCTCCAGCTTGCTGAGGAGAATGGGTGGTAGTGCATCATAGCTGAGAGCGACTGTCTCTCAGCAATTACTAAATTATCTTCGCCAGATGAAGACCTCTCCAGCCTTGGAGTTCTCGTGGCTGTGATTCAGCAGAAGTCTGTTTCTTTTGGTTCCTGCTTGTTCGGGTTTGCTCCTAGGCAAGCTAATAAAGCCGCACATGCTTTAGCGAAATGTGCGAAGAACTCTTGTGATGGTTTTATCTCTTTACCGCATTCTGTTTCAGCTTTTGTACTTGATGACCTTCTGCTAAGTTAAGGTTTTACTGCTTCTCTTTCAAAAAAAAAATATCAATATTAGTGTCTTACCGCTACATATGTACATATACATATATATATATATATATATATAAGTTAGATGTTTTGTTAATTTTTCTTCGAAAGAAACTCTTATTTATATAACATCTTTCTATTGAATCAATTCATGTGACGGCAGACGCCATCAATTTGAAGAGAAGTTTAGTACTATTCAAATGTGTATCTATTGAATGACATTGTAACAATTAAATTAAATATATGATCATGTAATAGAATGAAATGTTAATATCATTATATGTAAACTCTCACATTTCAATTACATGCAAATCCACTCAACTAAGGTGTCACTAGTCCAAGTTTAAGGGGGTGTTTGCATTGTGTGTGTGGGGGGGGGGTGCAATAACTTTTGGTTCAAGCACTTTTTTCAAAAGCTATGTAGTGTTTGATTATGTAATTTATGTTTTTTTTTAATTGATAAAAGCCAGAAGCTACAAGCTACTCTCTATTCACATTTTTCACCTTTATGTATTTTTGTAATTCTATTGAAATTTGATTGAAGAAATTTTGTTAGCTTCTAGGCTTTCTCTCTGAACATTCAACAATTATTTTTTTTTTCACTTTTTTTTAAACATTATTCGCTTATATTATTTCAGTTTTTGTTTTAATTTTCACAACAACTTTAATTTTTTCAAAAGCGTTATCATTTGCAACCACCTCTCAAGTAATGCAAGATCAACGAAGTGAATTAAAACTCAATTTAAAAAAAAATAAAAAAGCTTCAAAAAATTGAAATTCGAAAAACAAAAAAATAATCAAATTCCCTTCGAAGGCCATTTATGTAATTTCGTCGTTTTGAAAGAGTTGCTTGGTTCACATTTTGACTGGCAGCCCGCGTGTGGACCACGTTGCATCTGATAAAAACTTAAAAAGCCAACTTTATGAATTTATTAGCAGTGAGCCCACAAACACACTACCCTTTTTAAGCTATGAAGTGGTCACAGCAAAATGTGGCAATCACTGTATCCACCGCCACGCGTTTTCTTACAGTTAGAGACAGATTTGATCTAGCCATTTTTCTACTATTGCCAGGAGAATATTGCTTCCACCATTCCCTTTTCTTCTCCCTTTTTTTTTTTCTCCTCCTCTCTTTTTTCATAATTAGAAAATTTTAAAATATGCGTAGGTCAAACTAACCTTTAGGGGTGTTAGTCGAGTGGGGTCAAATTTATGATCAAATATTTTGTAAATCTATATTTTGAAATCTAATTATCACGGTGCATCTATCAAAATATTTGTTAATTATATGTTTTTTAAATGAGGATCGATGTCGATTTTTTGTGAACTATATTTGGTTCTTAGTGATATTATACTGACAAAATCAATACTCGTACTGAATATTTAAGTGTTTGATATATTTATAATTAAATACAAAAGCTCGAAAATGAAATAACAGAAAAAAAATTAAATCCTCCCATACTACTCCATTTTTTAAATACTAAAAAGAATGTCAAACTTTTATACTTATTTAATTTGATGTTGTTAGATTTTGATTTTCAAGATTCAACTCCAGTGTCGACTTTTTTGTACTAGCCGCATTCCAAAAGAATGTTGAATCTTGTCTCCTCCATCTTAAAGAAAATATTATTATAAGTTCTGCCATAGAAATTTAGAACTACTTATCAGCTTACATTTTGGTAATTTTGTTTAAAACAAAATCACCTTTTTTGTTTTTTCTTTCAAATGTGTGATCATACCAATCTAAGTATATTGGATTATACACGTTTGATTTTGTCCCTTGTTGTATGATATCAATTATGATTGCATTTTATCACGATAGAAAAATGTAGCCAAGTGGGACACCATAAGTTATCGTCATTGGTGGACGTTGCGAGTTTGGTAAAACTTTAATTTTATAAAAATAAAAAGGCTCGTGTTTAGATGTCTTAAAAGTTATTTGTGACATTTCATAATGTCTCTAGAGATGGCAACGGGGTGGGCTCTAGGGCGGGTTTGGCCAAACTCAAGACCCTACCCCGTTGGGAAATTTTTGGACCCAGACCCGTCAGGTCCGGGTTGAACCCGATAGACTCAGTTATATTTTAAAAATAATTAAAAATTTATTTTTTTTAAGAAAATTGATATTATTACAACTTCTTAAATATGAAAAGAATAATAGTAGTGTTATCAAAGTATCAATTATTTATAATTTTTAAGAACATATTTTAATTTTTAAAAAATTAAACATTGTTATCACATATTTATGTGCACACATTTTGAAATCATAATTTAATTATTAATGTTATATAATTATTTTTATATACAATAATATCATATTTATTTATTTTTATGTAACTATTTGAATAATATATACTTTTACATATGAAGTATAGCTAGATATATATCATATAAATTTACATAAAATAGCAATATATATATATATATATATGAAATACTATTCGGGGCTGGTTCGGGTTTTAAAATGAAGACACGGGACCCGCCCCAAACCTGATTTAGAGTCTAAAAGGCAGGTTCAGTTCTAACCCGGACCCCATTGCCATCCCTACTGTCTCAAAAGTACGTTTCAACATATTAAATTTTTTGATAAAGGTTATTTATAGTGAAACTTTTTTTATGGAAGTGTCTCAATTACTACATTGTTTAAACATTTTTTTAAAAAATGTCTAGTTAGATGCACTCGCGTGAAGCTTTTTTCAGTAGTGAATGTTTCTAATATATATGTGTAGAAAATCCAAACACTATCTTTTCTCGATTTTGTGAGCACCAATCTATGAAAAATTATGTCAAAAATTAGTAATCTTCCATTTGAGATTTTAATACCAATGTTTCACACTGAATCATAAGGACTATGTATGTATTTTATACACCCATCAATGAGAAAGGCACAAAAATTCCACAAGAAAACAATGGACCTTTTTCTTGATGATAACTCCAATTACCACAATTCGGCTGGACAAAACCTCATGGAGAGAACCAAAATTCGAATATTATCTAACTTAGGAACATGCATATTCATCAGTGGGTAATCATGTAGTGCGTCCAACTACTGAGAATAGCATAGGCAAATAATACGAATTAAATCGATTGTGACACTAGAGGTTAATTTCCAATGCTATAATTATTGCCAAAAATGGTGGTTCAACTAATAGTGGCACCATGTTGCACTAAATTGTACAAGCAAATTTTGTTAGATTTCATCCCTAGAACGACCTCGTGCATGCCTCTTCGTTATTTTCCACGTTAGGTTTTGAGAGTTTGGTGTACATCCATGTCGTCTGCAACTTAAATTACTAACAATCAATTATAAAGTCTTGTTCTCAAAATTACATTACTTCTAATATTGAAAAATTGTTCATGTATCAAATAAGCATCCTAAAAAGTGACACATTCATGATTAAGCGCACCTTAATATTAGGGGTCCAATATATTTAAAATAAGAATGTGCTTTGTTTAAAAAAAAAATTCCTCATTGTCAATTATTTAGGGTATTTTTTAAAAAAATAATAATTTTTTAGTCATGAGCATGGATGGAAAAATGGGGTTGACACAAGTACTCGAATTCATATAAAATTATATTATTTATATTATTTTATTAGAATTATAAATTTGCTCATCCAAAATAATAAATCATTATTTGTATTCTATATATACAAATATAATACTATTTCTCAAATTTTCAAATTTTTAACTTCAATCCTTTCAAATGTGTAGTAACTGAATAAGCATGATAATCGTGAAATATTTTGGCCCAGACCAAGATTCGTCAAATTCAATGAATCATATATCATCTAATACATGAATTACATGATAAATGTAATGATAATTTTCCTAACAAGTTAAAATGCATGATAAAAAGAAAAAAAAAGTTTCTCTACCATTCACAAGAGCATAAATATCAAGAACACGACACGTACTCTCCACTAGCTAGCAATATGCTTTTCGTGTTCGTTTTTTTTTTTTTTTAATTTTGACACCTAAATAATGTACTAATAATACTCCACATGACACGTGCCCAACAATCAACCGTCGATCTGAATTCATGAAAAGTCATAATAGTTAATTTAGCAATCCCATTTTATTGGGGACCAGAAAATGCGCTAAAGGTGTGAAGGTGGAGAAGAAGAAGCAGATGACGATGATGATGAGTATAGCCTTTTTGAAGACAAAAGGCTCGTGATGGGTCCAATAATTTCCGTAAGACGTTGAGAAAACAAAAGGCTTATTTGTATTTATCTGCACGTGATATCATAACCAAACACACACACACGGACGCCAAAGTCAAATCCCAAATCCCCAACTATTTCACTTTTCAGCTGTCAGCTTTGCAAACTTTTAGTTTGTTTTAATGTCTTGAATTTTCACGTGCCCCTAGTTAGTAGGATTCAGTATTTATTTCAAGATTTCGGCAAACATTGACTTGGTTTTTTTGTAATAGGATTTACCAAGAACGAATAAGATCCACCGAATTTTTTTTTTCTCTTAGTTATGTTCTCTCGTAGCCAGCTTGATAGAGAAAAAAGTTCCGGTTGAATAAGTTTAAAAAGCAAAAAGAAAAATTCAATTTGGCTCCTATTTAAAAACACACACACACACACACAACCAAAAGAGCTCTAAATCTCTTCAATAATCTGGATCATCTTTGATGTGGTTCATGATCTATAAGAAGCATTCAGTATAAATCATTGTTACCGTGCTGCATTCAAGGAATTTCACCATAAGGTTTGATTGGGTAAAATAAGGGAAAGAGTTAGAAATTTTTGTTTAAGGAGCGAGGTAAAATTTTCATAAAATAGTAAAGAGATTTTTATGATTTAAGTGGAACGAAATTTAAAATTTTCATAAAAATGCATGTAATTTTAACTAGTTATATGAACTTGGAGGGGGGGGGGGGCGACTGTCTCCTCCAATCCTCCACCCTTGGCTCCGTCCGTAAAAACCATGTTCTTGTTTTAAATTTGTTAGAAATAGTTCATGTTTGATTCACGTTTCTATCCCATATACAATTGCAGTTTTACAAGTATATGTGCCCCCATTTAAAAAACTATTGACAATTTGAAGGATAAAAATATAATTTGTGGCGTTTAAATTACATTCAATATAAGAGATGTTTAAATAGCACCCTTAGCAAGCGACTCCATTGGCATCCTAAATCATGTACATCAAAGCACCAAAACAACTTGCTTAATTAAATTCACTTAAGGTTGACTCTCTAATTTATTTAATCAAGGTATTAACAAAGGATTCGTTTTTTCATTATCTACTGCATTTATGAAACTATATGGTCAAATAAATAAAGCAGAGAATATTAATGTCCAACATTTTATTCTTCATCAGCTTTTAAGTACTTAAAAAATATATAGGATACGATAGCTAGAGTAAATGAGTAACCCTCCTACATCGACCAATGGAGTCACAAAGAAAATGGGTGCCTACTGGAACTCCAAGTTAGGCAAATATACATGCCTACTATCACTCGCTAGTTGGTGCATGACAATATGATAATATATATATATATATATATATGCATATATATATATATATATATAGCCTCTTGGAAGATAAAATAATTAATAATTACCATTAATACTTTGGCTAATTGCGTGTGCCATCATTTGAGGCTTTGGTCTTCATACGAATGAATGGCTCAAGTGCTAACAACGTCGTCCATTCCATTTTAATGTTAACAAGTTGTTCTTCATTGAACAAATGGTTGACAATTCGAACAAGTGAAAAAGACATAATGACAATTATCACCAAAAATTAAAAAAAAAAAAGGAAAAATGGCATAATGCCATTACGAGTAAAAGGATAGTTCATGATGACAAATTGACAATATAGAAATTCTTACTAACTTACGTATTATCTGATAATAAAATTTTATTTTGTTACAAAAATCATTTTGATACGAGTAATTTTGACAAAATTTGTTAAAAGTGGTTGATATTGATAATTAATGATATTACTGTAGTGACAATTTAGCAATAATGAAAAAAATTTGCCAACAATAATGATATTTTCGTGTTACCAAATTGCTAGTATAGAATTGCACTCATTTGATAAAATAAAGATTATCCTTAAGTAATAAATTTATATTAATGATAAAGTAGCAAATATTATTACTTTTAACACATTTTTAATACTATCATTTAATTTTTATTTTTTTTTATCAATAATATAGTGCTTTTTATTTTTCTCAATGTTTTGACCACACAAACGAAGCATGTTGAAGTGCAACAATATTATTCGATCAATAAATAATAAAGGCCCACCATTAATCCATCATTATCTCCAAAATCAACAAGGGCAAAAGCGTAATTGCAAGCGAGGATCACAACTTGATTCAGCAATAGCTTGACTTCCTCCAAACTTGCGGGCGGAAAAAAAATGAATTTGAATGCAAAAAGGTCTTTCTTGTCTTCTAGCAAGATTGTGACGTGGCACCCAAAACACACACCCATGCAGTGGTCCCCACTTCCCGACATGTCACCGCCCAAAGGCCAAAGTCACATCGACGTGTCGTTTCGTTATTTTTTGCAGTGCGTTTAGATTTAATAATATTTTTCAGCCAAATAAAAACAATACATATTCTTTTATAAACGGTTGACAAGTTCAAATTATGAATCATGACCACAAATGGCTTGCACCATCCACATTATGAGTGAGCGTAGCAAACTTTGTCATGAAAATATAGATAAAAGCAAGATGGAGAAATTCTTTTATATATATGCACCGAGTATATATATTTAATAATATAAATTCAATCATATATTATATATTATTTTTTTTATAAAATATATATAAACGTGATTAAATTTAAATCATTTGGTATATTGATGGGACATACAGGCTTACTCCATGGAAGAATTTTTCAACTAGATATGGTAAGATGAAAAAAGAAATACAAGTTTGATTTTAGTATATGTGAAGAAGTGTAAATTTAATTATTTTTTTAAGTATTTACGATATATATATATATATATATATATTAGAGGAAATTTGAAACATTTACAATATATCAAGACTTTTTAATAGACATCATTTCGCTTATGTGTATGAACAAGAAAATTAGGCTTGACAAACAAAATTAAGTAGGAAAGGCGCCATCTTTTCGATTGAGAAGTCGACTAGGAGAGCTAATCAAGAATACCACTGAAATGGGTCGTCCAATTGAGATTGGATATCGTTCTTTTAGTGAGTTATCTAAACCTCACTCTGAACTCGATGAACCTTTAGGGTTATGTTCAAACTTCTAGACTAATGAGACGAATGATTCGGGACAATGAATTGAACCTACTAGAAAATGAATATTGGCTCGGGACAGATTATTCATAACTCAAGTTAGATAGTTACAACTCTAGAGAGAGAAAATATGAGAAAGCAAAATAAATCTTGGCGAGGAAAAAAAAATACAAAATGAGATCACTTAAGCATATTATCTTTTTAAATGAAATTTATAACTATTTATAGTGGTGAATGAACTGATTTCGTATAATGGGCTCTCCAAGCTTTACAGCCCTAATAGGTGTGGTTTAAATTGCTTGTATCTTGCAGTTTGGTCTTAAAAAGAGTTTTAGTCGCACGAACTATTTCAAACTTGGCATTTGAACTTATATATTTATTTATCCATATCTAGTATTTTTTTTTCACCCATATCAACGACAAATTTTGCAAATTGAATCATTCTCTGAAAGAAAATGCAAAAATTTTAACCCTTCCTTACAAATAAAACATTAATACATGAAAAGGTTAAATGATAAGCCCTTTTAACTACATATCAGATTAGCTCCATTCACCAATTATTAGTTACTTTAATGGGATGAGATCCTAGATTTTTTAAACAGCATTTATGGTTTGAATCTTAAAATTATGAATGAAATAATCGAATTGAAATGATCACTCTCATAATGAATTTCTATAATATCTGATCTTAATTAGTCAATCAATCGATCAGAATCAAGTAGTTAAGATATTTAAAGAAAAAAAATGAAGGGACTAGCCCCATTCCAGCCCCCCACCCATCCGTCTCTTTGAATTCTTATCTGGAACGTGTTGTTTGGTTCCTTGCGACGGCCAAATGTAAACAAAGCCTACTTTGATGACCTTATCCCCAACATTATTGTACGGGCCCTAGTGACAGTGATTGTCAAACATACGAGACATCACAAACTAAGACGGCTGACTAATTAATTTCTAAGTTGCACACTCCTTTAACAAACTACTATTACAAATGTTCTTCTTTTTATTTTAATGAGCATCATCAAGTGTACTTTCAATCAATTATACTATTAATACTCAAATTCAACATAATTTATGACATTAGCTATAATTAATTAACGACTAGCTACTGCAAAAATTAAAAGAACACTAAAATCTCTTCAAGATAAAATTTGTGTCCAAATAATCCACAAAGTTAATAATTTTCGATCCAAGAAATCTATTTCACTAACCTTTTGTTCTAAAACCAATTAATGATAATTTTTTAATAAACTAAAATTTTATTATTATATGAATATTAATTCACAGACTCAAAACCATAGCCCCATAATATTGTGTCTCTATTTTGCCATTAGGCCAATGAGCTCATCCACGACAAAGTATTACTACAACTACAAAATGAGATTAACAATTATTAACAAATAATTATATTATTACCTAACTAGTTAGTTTAGGCAAAGTAATACTCATGTATAACTAATCCGACTCAAATTTACCTCCTTATTGTAACTTCTTGGCTTTAATCATTTTTTTTAAAGAAAAAGACTTTATTCATCATGCAATATCCGCAGTTATAAATTGTACCGCTATAGCAGGAATATCCGTCAATCCTTGTAAATTAGGATGAGCGTTCCTAGCAAGACAATGTGCCACCTTATTGCCCAATCAGCTAACATGGCTGATACTGACATAGTCAAAACAACTAAGCAAGAGTATGCTATTCGCAATAATATGCCCAACAGAAGATAAGTCATCATCTTTAGATTCAATCTTAGCCATTAGGGAGGAATTATCCCCAATTGTATTCTAATTGATATTTTATCTCTTATTATATGTACAATTATTTCTTTACATATATACACAATTTGACTAAAGAATACCATTAAATAAACTTATTTCCATTTAAGGTGAAGTGTCCACTAGCTAGGGCATTTCGAAATTAGTCCTACAATGAGAATATAAATAAGGTGAAGTGTATCTGATATCTTAGTACACCTCTCTCATAAATTATCTCATGTTATAATTTAATTAATAGCACTATTGAAAATCGAAATATGGTTTAATTGTTATAACTACACCAAATTTGCAATTAGTTGTACATGTTTAGTTAGGCAGATGGAAATATAATCTCTTCCTTCTAATGTATCATTAGTATCGCGTGTTAATTAGCTATCTAAAGGCTAATAGACACGAACTTATTTCATTAATTAATGTACAATATGGCCAATTAAATTAATGCATATATAATAGATCTTTTAATACATAATATGTATTAAAACATAATCTTAAAAGATCACATACTCCCTATGCACTAGGATTTATATAATACCTCACTAACTATTGCACAACCATATTTACAATACAATCATTTTAAGACTAACCTAGTATTAGAATTTTTAATTATGCAATAGTATTACATTTTATATTTATCAATACACGACAGTTCAAATAAGAAAAAGAAGATATAATATAAAAAAAGGATTAAAAATTCTCTTTTATAATTTTTATAGATTATCCATTAATACACGCATCCTATGTTGGCAAAAAGAATAAAAATTATTGTTTATATCCTATGTCGATATATATGATACAAAATGCGAGACGATATCGAAACTGCAAAACTTTTGCCACCACAAATAACCCTAATAGCAATAGCAAATTAATCACCGTCATTTTGTATCTCATCATCATATGATTAAACCATCCCAATAATTTCATATGAAAATATGTAATATTTAAAAAAAATTTGCCAATATGATCAAATCAGTCATCCACTTTCACGTCATTGTTATGTCTGAATCTGAAATTGGATTTTCATAGAAAAAGCACGTCTTGGGGCCGGAAGTCGGTTTGACAAAATTAAAATGTACACCTTTTTATATTAATTGTTGGATTGACTTCTTCAGCTTAAGAATAATAGAGCTGATTAATGATTGAGAGCTTTCCAAACCCATTTTTTTTTATTTTTTTTTATTCTTTTTCATGGATATTTTATATATGGCGTTCCATTGGGGTACGACTAAGTTCGAAATGAGCGTCGTAGGAATCTTTCTAGGCAGCTACTCTCCCGATTGTTATATTTTATATACGCCAAATTCCAAGACGAGAGCTTATTTTATTGATCCAAACTCAAGTGACATGGACCAAAATCGCTGGTTGAACCTATTCTTTTTTAGGGCTTAGTTAATTCATGATAGGACACCTGTGTCAGTCTGTCACCGTCCATCAGCCCCTCACTAAACCCTAATTCTTGGGTAATTTGACCATGGCATGGAACTTAAACACCGACTGCTGACTCCTGGATTTTCCATTTTGCTGAAATTAGAATTCTTTTGTTGTTGTAAAGATTAGGAAAAAAAAAAATTGACCTTTTAAGCAACCAAAAATGAACAAGGAAAAAATCCATCTGTTTGGCAAACATGTTCTTAGAGTTCTATACATATAAACAAGTTTTCTAAAAGGATAAATGCAATTTATGTCCTCTAGATTTAGCCTATTTTTGATTTTATCTTTGTCATTTCAATTTTTTCAATTTTGTCTTCTCCGATTATCAATGTTTCGATTGTCGTCCGATTTTGAACATAATTTCTCATCGGTGTGATTTTCCGGTCATCACCATAAATGGCCAGAAATCGCCACCTTATCACGGAATGAGAAATTATATTCAAAATCGGACGACAATTGAAATATTGATAGTCGGAGAGGACAAAATTGATAAACGGAGAGGGCAAAATTGATAAAATTAAAATGAAGAGGGCAAAATCAAAAACACTATAAATATAGAGTACAAAAAAAAAACAATTATCCCTTCTTCTAAATACAAGGCTTTCAATTAATCAAAAGGGATTAGGACGCCAGGGTTGATGTATTCCGGCGAAAATTTTCGAATGCTTAAATTTGTGTATCTATTTCTTTTTTTGGAAATAATTTAGTAAATTGTGTATAAATTCAGGACGTAAATCTCATACCTAATTCTTTGGTTCGCTAGTAATTAACATTCATGCAGTTTTATTAACTTATCAAGTATATCACCATAGTTCGTGGTAAGGCTCGTAACAGTCTTGGGGAATAGAAAAGAGGATACCGTTCCAGTTTCATTATGATATTACGGAACGGTTACGGACATTCCACACACTCTTTGTATATATATGTATATAATTTGAAAAAAAAAAACATTTTTAAGGACTCAAATTGGAAAAATATCAAGGAGCAAAATAAGAAAAGTACTAGATCATAAGGATACTCCTACACTTAGGTAATTTATATTGAGTAAATTGCTATATATGATAATACCAAATAATTTTCACAGCAACAATCTTTTGGATTAATTGTAGTGGTGGCAAATGCACGGGTTGGGTCAGGTTTGGGTTGGGTTGAAAATAGATTGAGTTTTAAATCTGTTTTAGAGAATGGGTTGTAAATGGGTTGGGTTGGTAATGGGTTTGAGGCGGATTAATAATAGGTTGATGCGGTTCCTTAACGAGTTCAACACAAAATCAAATATGTTTTCTTTAATATAATTTTGTATATTTTTCAACTATTTACTTGTTATTTAATATATTCTTTAATTTGAAAAAATTATTTTATTACTAACTTTTCAAATTTTTGAAAATATTATCAAGTTATAATGCTTTTTTATCTGGAACAATTTAGAAACTGCATAGACCCATTTAGAAACTATTTGATTCCATTTAGGACCCACTAAATTTTGAAGTCCATTACAACCCAACCCGCTTCAATTCATTTATAAAATTTGAAGATCCAATCCAACCCAAAACTAATTAAAATGGGTTGAAACCATGATTCTCAATCTATTTTGCCACCCCTAATTAATTGTAGTACTTAGTCCTAACTCCTAAGTGATTTATATTGAGTAAACCAACTAATATCTTATGATAAGGAAAAAAGAGGCATTCAAAAATACTTCTTTTGGCATGGAAATGGACGTAGTTACAGAAGTTCAAAAAAGTATCGGAAATTGATACTCCTTCCCAACCCGTTCGGTCCGGAACACTGATTTATTAAAGGAACGGCAGCGATAACACTGTGACAAACACCGGAACACCGAAATAGTGGCTGCCGTTTCAGTTCTGTTTCGACCATTATAACAATGTTCTAACAAACCATGTATCTCGCTATAAGACAACAATTAACCTCTTCACTATCTGAACAAATCCACCACACAGTAAGGGAATCAGTTGTGTTTTGTGCCCTTTTTTTGGCGAATTTGTTCATCACAAATCTATTAGTAAATGACTTGTTATTGCTTTTATTCTATTTTAATGGAAATATCGAATCATAAATCTGTCACGGAATTTTTTCGTTCGTGACAAAGTTTATTTGTCCTAAAATTTTCATTAGAAAATGAGTTGCTTGTTGATTTAGCTCGTGAGAATATATGTGATCGTTAACTAAATCATTCCGCGAATGAAGCCGTTATATATGCATTTTTTTTCTTTTCTCAAATAATACATGCATGTTAATCAATGACCAAATTAATTAATTTTCTTCTGTATTCGGACTTAAGCTGTTAGCCTTGCTATCTAGAAGTGGGCCGCAACACGTTCTGGCCCATTAAGCGTGTCACAGGCCCATTTGCCAGGGTGGTTTGTGTTCGTTTGCAAAAACTCAGGCCCAGTGTACAAGTCAGATTTCAATTGGCTCAAGTGCTCAACAATAATCTTGGTTTGATTTGGGCTTTGAATTGCTTTAACCAATTCTAAATTAGTTGGGCCTACATGGATTTTATTAATTTTGCGTCTGAAATTTGTTCAAGTAGGTCCAACCAAGAAATTTTATAAAAAGAGTTCAAGATTTTCTTTATATATATATATATATATATATATATATACACTAGGCACACTGCACACTTTACGCGTGTGCACAATATAAAAAATATATATTTTAATTGAGTACTTAAATTGTTTTTTAGGATGAAAATATATGTATATTATTAAATTTCTTTTATAAGAATACTTTTTTAAGAATTATTTGAAATAATTTATTAAATTATAATAATTTAAAAATAAAAGAATTATATATAACAAAATTACATGATAAAGAATAAACACAAAAAGAAAAAAAACCAAATAATTGTAATTAGAGAAAGTGGTTTGTGGGTTGAGAATATAAATTTTTTAAAATTGGATGTAATATTACAATATTGACCTTTTTCTTTGCTTATTTATTACATGTGTTTACTAATTAAAATGATAAAATTGACAAATTAAAATTTGGTATCCGAATTAAATCAATTTTATATGAATTTTCAATTTTAACCACAATTTTACATATCTTTATTTATTCCACATAAAATTGAAAGGCAAATTTTGTAAAATTACATAAATAGCCGTCATTTGTGAGACAAAAATAACTTTCTTTTTATAATAGTATATATATATATGTTACTTTGTATAAGCTAATTATCTTAGATTTTGGAACTCAAGGTCTAATAACGCTACAATTTGTGCCATTGGCATTCCATACTAGAAATTTAGAATGTAATTTTTTTCTTAAGAAAAAAAAAATCAATTGATTTTGATAATTAACTAGTTATCAAGCGGAAACGTTAAAATAATGAAGTAACCTTGGCTTTAAGATTGAGACAAAACCTCATTTTGGATGGTTGAGGATAAAAAAAATAAAAAATAAATAAATTTCAAAGTGTTCCAAGAATTGATAAAATATTCGAGTAGTATAAGGTACAAAATACGCGACCAACAACATATTGATCTAGTGTGTAAGTTTCATTATATTCATTTTAAATACCGAAACTCAAATTTAAAAAAAATATATAAAATTTATTAATTATTTAAAGGGTATTATGGTCTGACGATAAATATTTTGTACTGGATTAAATTCTCTTAATTGGCTAAGCTATGTCAGACCTCGACCTGACCTTTTAATCAGAAAAACAAAGGTAAAAAAAAAAGTAGCCGCAAAAGTGATGGCTACAGCTCGTGCTAATGGGTCCACCTCAAGATTGCCTCTGTCCCCAAATTAAAAGTCCGGTTTCCTCCAGATACGATGAATCAAAATTTTGATAGGGTTGGATTTGATGGAACTAGAATAATTTAGAGGGCGTTTGGGCTCAGCTTATAAATTTTTAAAAATATTTTATAAATTATTTAGGAGTTTATAAATTTTTTAAAAAAAATTTCTCCCAATTTTGTTTTTCAAAGAGTTTATAATCTATCTAATATTAAAAAATAAAATAATATAAATATATTTATTTTTTTTAATATTACATTTCTACTATCTAAAAAAAATATTTATTTACATAAAAATAATTTAATTTTATTTTTTTCGATCATCATCACACTTAAAAAAATATATAAGCTCTATTTTCTATCAAATAAAATTACAACTTATAAGTTCAAAAATATTTTATAAGCTACATGGTCTTATTTTATCCAAACACTTTGTCAATTTATTTTTACAATAAGATGTCGGAACTTACAAACTCCAAAAATACTCATAAGTTCTACGAGCTCATAAGCTCTTTAAAATAAACTTAGTCAAACACTCTCTTACAGGACAAATACATCATATTTATTTTCTGATATATCGGTATATATTTTAATTAAATAATTAATCATATAACAATACACTGATATTTATTATGCAAGTAACCGTATGTAGCCAAACTTGATCATTCAAAATCGTTTATTTCAAATCATACTTTGGATTTATTTGATGGATTTTTTTTTTTTTAAATGTCTCTCAAATGGTGTTTTTTATAATAGATTTTTATTCAAACTAAATAGTTTTGCATTTGGAATATAGTAGTAAAAAATATTTTAAAATGTGCTTTTATTTAAAGCTACTATAGATAGTTTTTTAAAAAGTCCATTTCTGGCTTCTTTTGTTTTTTTTTTTTTTATTTATAAATCCATCCAAACACAATTTTTTTGCTTTAAACTGTCTTTTCTTTTAAAGTAAGTGCTTATTATTTTAAAAAAAATCCATCCAAATGAGCTCTTTAATATATGGATATAAGCCAAGTACAAAAATACCAAGCCAAATTAATAATTAAGAATACAATTTTATACATATTATAACATGAATGTGTATTATAAAATTAAAAAAAAATAAATTATCATTTTAAATTAGATGATCCTATCCGAATAAAATTCTTTGCGATCAAATGTTGGTCGTGTTGTCTCACTTCTTCATCGATTAAGCTAAAAGTATCCCTAGTTTTTCTGTATCCTTTCATGCATTATATTTAGTGAACTAAAAAAAATAAAATAAAAGAAGAATTGTTTTTTTCAATAAAACAAAAAGGAAAGGGAAAGAAAAAATAGACGAAGCAGATGAAATGGTATTGGTATGGAGACAACATGGGTTTAACAGCCGACAAACGAATCCGAAGAATAATAACTGTGATAGATTTTCTAGGACCCTTGTTTTGTGTAACTGGATATGTCTTACATTAGTATTTATTTTATTTTTTTTTGAAATTATTATTTATTTTTATTTTCATAATAAAAATTAAATTAAGTAATTGACACGAGATAAGTCTATGAATCTTTAACCTGATGAACAAATATTTCATTTGTAAAGTAACGGGAAGTATTGCGAAATATTCAAATCTTAATCGTGGGTGACATATGTACTTATTATACAAAAGAAAAAGGAAAATTGACATGACATGAAAAGCTAAGTGACCGTATCCATAAACTAAGACCATTTTGTAATATGCACTATTTCTATAACGAGATCTAAGATTAATACACTCACTAAAAAAGAAAAGGAGGTCTACATATTAATACTAATTACATCCAAATAATTTTTTTTTATCCATTGACGGTATCAATAAAATAAACAAGGTTTTATTTAAATATATATTTTTAATATAACAATTTAACATTTTTACACTGTTTATCCAGATATAGTTTTACTTTTACACAAATACTCAAAACAAGAATCTTAATTTGTAGTTACTTTTACACAAATACTCAAAACAAGAATCTTAATTTGTAGTTGAAAATAAAGACAGAGAATTAAAACACCACAATTTTAGCATTAATTAATCAGATGCATCCTAGATAGGGATGGCAATAGGGGGGTATGAGATGGGTTTGGCCAAATTCGGGACCCGTCCTGTCGGGCATTTTTTGGACCTGGTCTTGGACCTGCCGAATCCAGGTTTGACCTGATAGACCCAGTTTATATTTTTAAATCAATAAAAAATTATTTTTTTAAGAAAATTGATATTATTATAACTTTATAAACATAAAAAAAATAATAGTACTACCAACGCACTAATTATTTATAAATTTTAATGAACATGTTTTAATTTTTTAAAAATTAAACATCGTTATCACATATTTATTTGCACATATTTTGAAATTATAACTTAATTATTAATGATACATAATTATTTGTATATACAAGATTATCATACTTATTTTTTTAAGTAACTATATATATAATATATACTTTTATATATGAAATATAGATGTATATTATATAAATTTACATAAAATAATAAATAAATATTGTATATAAATTACTAAATGGGGTGGGTCTAGGGCGGATTCTGGTTTTAAAATGAAGACCTGGGAGCTGCCTCAGACCGTTTTAGGAGTCTTAAAACCCGCCCCATTAGTGGCGGGTCCGAGTCCGGGTTCGGGTCAAACTCGGACCCATTGCCCCAGAACACCAAAAACATAAAACGAGTTTTCAATGAGTTAATTTTATCCAAGAGCGCGAAATATCTAGAATAATTGAGTTACAATGCAAAATGTGTTACACAATTTTCATTTCAATTCCTCAAATATATATATGACACGCAAATTCCTGAGTAAAATGAAATATATATGACAATATAAAATACAGGGCAAAACACATTTACACCTCTTGAGGTATGGTATATTATAAATTAATTCCTCTTGTTGTAAAAATTATAATTGCCCTAATGAGGTTTAGGACTTTCATGGAAATTTGAAAGAGATATCCAAAAAATAATTTTCTTACAACCATAGTAGTCAATTCAGTCACCAAGAATGCGCTCCGTCTAGCCTGACAAGATACTTCAATCAATTTCGATATTTCACCCTCCTTTGCAAAACAATCTCTCTTTAAATAATCATAACCACCACTGGGCAGCACATTTATAATCTAATACTGTCACCATTTTTTTTTATTGAAATTGATTTCATATATAACTTCTACATTTGGAACTGATTAATACCATGTGATTCCCATCTAAAAATCTCACTTAAAACAAAAGAAATACAACCTGCAATTATAATTTACCTTGATGACAATTGAATTTTGTTAAGTTAAGTAGCTATCGCATGCCTTAGTGAAATATTTACAAATTTTAAAATAAAAAAAAATAATTTGTAACTATACTATAATTCAAGGGAAGTGGACATAATTCGTCCTAAAATATATTATATTTGCCTAAAATCACGGACGTGATTGAAACTTATAATATCTTATTTGAAGCTCATGACATTCATATTTGGGCCCAATTTGTATGCACTATAAAACAAGTATAATAATAGGATCGAACGTGCAATTTTTTGTTTTCTCCGCCGGCAAGACTTTAGTCCATTTGCGAACATGCAGAAAGAGCCAACATTCGCAATATCAGTTGTCTAATACTTTGTTTAATCTCAATAATTTATTCGCAAGAAAAAAAAAAAGCAAAGATTAAGAAATATAAATATATAATGTCTACATATCACTTAAAAAAAGTCAAAATTATCACTAGCCATACACATTTAAACAAAGAAAAAAATTGTTTCCTCACCACACTAATTTGCGCGATTAATTCTCACTACTAAAATTTGACGATACAAAGATTTTATGTAATTTTTTACTACTGATAATTAATTACACATAATATAAAATTTGTCCCTGTTAATGGGAACTATATTTGGGTTGACATCACGTGAAGTAAAGAATAAAAGAAAAAATTTAGAATTTTTTGTGTTTATTTAAATTATATATACAGATTATTATTATTATTATTGTTGTTGATGATGTTGTTGTCGTCGTATCACTCGGACCACTGGCCTCCACCGCCGCCTCACACCACCACCGCCGGCCCCTACCCCAACCTTCCTCTTCCTCTTTCTTTTTTTTTTTTCCCTCTCTTTCTTTTTCTTTCTTTTTTTCTCAGATCTGGGTCTGAGTCCGTCTCCCTCTCTCTCTCTCAAGCGGCGTCGGGCGGTGGGCGGTGGAGGCGGCTGGAGATGGCGGACGGTGGGCGGGGCGACTGGAGATGGCGGGCGGTAGGCGGGGCGGCTGGAGATGGCGGGCGGTCGCTCTCGATCTCCTCTCCCTCTCTCTCCCCGCTCTCCCTCTCTCGATCTCCTCTCCCTCGTCTGTCTTCACTCTCTCTCTCTCTCTCTCTCTCTCCGTCGGTGGCGACGGCGGACGGAGGCGGCGGACGGTGCGCAGATGGCGGTGGAGGACGGAGGACGGCGCGGTCTCTACCCCCAGCTCTATCTCTCTTTCCTCTCCCTCAACTCTCTCTCTCTCTCTCTCTGTCTCTCTCTCCTTTCCCTCTGTATTCTCTCTCTCGTCTGCCTCTCTCTCCGGCGAACAGAGGTGACGGTGGCGCGGTTGGCGGCGGAGGCGGCAGCCGTCCGTCCGTTTGTGTACATATAGATACATATAATTTTTATATTATATGTATTGTATATTATGTTTATATATATTTATATTATGTATATAAATTTAAAAAATGTGTAAATATATTTATATAAATATTTGTTATTTGTAAATATGTATATATATATATACATAGACATTATAAATAAAAAATGTTCAAATATATTTTTTTATTTATTTAATATAAAATATAAAATTAGCCATAAGGGTAAAATAGTCCATTCATAATTGGTCAAATATATTTATGCATTCACAAGGGCAATTTTGGAAGTTTACTTGGATTTACAAACGTTGACCGTTAGTCAATCTAACGTTTGGTGAAAATTGTAAGACGGCAACAAAACTCAGGGGGGTATTAATAATTTTCGATACAAGGAGGTGTTATTTGTAATTAGGCCAAACCTCAGGGGTGGTGGGAGTAATTATCCCTAATTTTTATATTGTCACAATATCACTCAATGGTGATAAGAAGTAATGTTTTAGTTGTCACCATTAATAAATAATGATACACATATAGTAACAACTTGACGACAATAAAAATTATTATTACGATTTTGTGACGAGATTCTATTGTCACTAAGTTATCACAATAAGCGTGTCACTAATTATCACTTTTGCACTATGTTGGCATATTTTTACAATAAGTTGTCACCATTGACATTGTGTATACTATGTTTTGTGACAATATCAACTTGTTGTCACCAAATTTATATAATTAATAATAATTTTTTGACTATAACTTATTATATAGTAACAAATTTACTCATTTTCTTGTAATGGTTGTTGTTATAAAATAAAATTATTACCATTCCAATAAGTATATTTTTATTGCATTTTCCCGCTTCCCATGCATGATTAGGAATTTATGAATCAATAAAGGTTATAAGACATCCGTCGTTACACATTAATTATTTCACATAGTCTTTTAGCAGAGATAAAATTAAATAAAAATAATTTTGCTAATTATCATTCATCGAAAATAAAACGTGACAGTCGTACTTAATTAGACATAGGCATGCTAATTTAATCAAATTAGTTGACTTTAGAAGGAATCACATATTTGGCTCTCACTGATTTGGGGGATTCCTTAGGGTACATATTTAATGGATTGATTAAAAATCTTAAGATATATAGTATACTTCCAAGGACTATACATCGATTTCCACGTATGTGGACCTTTTTTCACTATATAGTTTGTTTTTTTTATTATTTCTTAATTTTTTGTATCAGACAAGATTATAAATGGTGTAAATTTTTATTTAATTCAAATTACTAATATGATTATATCTATACTATTATACATTTGAGAAAGGTATTTGACCCAAAATCTTTTAATTTTGATCAAATTCTAATTTTCTAGAATTTTGAATTTTTTAATTCAAAAAATTGTCATTACTTATCTATTGGAATCTATTGATTTTTTTAAAAATTCAAAATTTGAATCTATTAGGTCTCTTAATGTGTATTAATTATTAATTAATCTATAACTCTTTCCGAAAAAATGTCGTTTCTTTCCCCTTTCTCTCCCCCATTCAAAATAGCCTTAATAGGATTTCTTCCATTATAATTCTTTAATAATGTACAAATATCTACATTCCCTCACTTATCATCTATTTTTTTTTTCTCCTTTCGATTTTATAGGTATATAATTTTATTTTATTTTTTTATCTTGAATCGTTGTCTTTTCCTACGTTTTTACTATTTTTTTTACTGTTTATTCAACTTTATGATTTATTTTATTTTTGTTATCCTATTACTATTTGTTTCTCATAGTGTTAGATTTTTTTTTTCGGTATCATTCTCTATCTTACAAGCACTTTAGCACCATTTTATGTCCACATTGTGGGATTATTCATATTGGATATCATTTCTTATTTATAGATTTGTGCTTTTGATTTTCACTTAATTTGCTTTCTCTTTTACTTTATCAATAGTTTATTTGAGGTTTAATGTATTTGGTTTTTTTACGTTTTAAAATTTTATATGAATTTATTGGTTTGTATTCTTCTTCGTTTTTTCTTTTTTTTTTTTGTATAAAAATCTATTTGGTAAAGTTGACACATCTAATATTTTCACCTATTTTCGTTTTTTAGGTTTTTATTTTTCTTCTTCTTTATTTTTTTTTCTATAAAAATCTATTTGGTAAAAGTTGATATATCTAATATTTTCACTTTTTCGTTTTTTTTTAATTTTACTATGGTTGTTATTTTACACTATGTGGAATTTTTCCCCCTAAGAATTTGGTAGTTTTTTCTTTTTCTTTTAATGTTATATTTTAGGAATTTTTGATTTTTTTTGGCCCAATTCTCACTTTCTCTAATTTATTTTTAGTTATCTTCATCTTAGTTACGCTTTTTTTCATCAAAATTTCTTTTATTTTTTTATTTTTTCTTTTGATCCTAAAGTGCTTGGAAATCACCTAATTACTACCCTTAATGTTTATTTTTTTGTTGGTAGTAAACGTGATTTTATTTTTTAACTTTTGATATTAGATTTCTTTTTTCGTTATGATATTATATATGTATATATGTATGTATTTCTATGAGTCATGTAATTATCATTTTCCATGAGATATAATATTGGCACAAATAATATTTATTGTGCTGAGATATAATTACATGGTTACAATGGTGTTTATTTATTTTTAACATGTTTTTACATGAGTCATGTAATTATTATATTTATATTTCATATTAAATTGTGAGATAAAATAAAAGTTCTATTGATATATGACCCCAATGTGGATAATAATCCATTATTTTGTAATCTATTAACTTAGAGTAGCTCATAATTTATCATTCATAACTTTAATATATCTAAAAAAATTATTTATTACTTTAGTTTGATAACATAGTTAGATTTTATTTTATTTTTTTGGCATGACAATACTTTTCTCTTTTAAAATAATTAAAAACTTCAAATATAAGTAAAATATTCCTTATTTAAATATTGAACCGTATTGAAAATTATTTAGAGTAAATTTTATTTTACATAAATAAAATATTTTATTTTTATCTTTTTATACAGTATAATAAATTATAATATACGTGCATAGCACGGGATACATACTAGTAAAATATATTTAATCACTCACTATAAAAAAAAATAAAATATAAACAACATAATTCGAACACAATGAGTACAAAATGGTGGGGGTGGTCAATTATTTGAGAGTTCCATGTGAAATCTAAGGTCACTCATTCCAATTAATATATATATATATATGTATGTATGTATGTATCCAACTTGCAATACAACGCCAATTTATTGAAAACATCCTTTCATCGAACAGACTAATAATTTGATATATGACAGAGTTGCAATGGATTCTGTGTCGATTGCTATTATAAATCCCATGTTTGGATATTAAATTTTAATTAAAATATATGAAAAAAGAAAAATATTCGTTCCAAATTATGTGACTTTGAATTTTTTTTCTTTTGACTAGTCTTTCGAATAATTATGAAAATTATAAACAGACGAGGGATACCAGAAAATGAACAGCCATAATTTTGGATTATATAGTGATCATATTGGTGATCAATTATTTATCGTATCTAACCTCAATTGAGATGCCAAAACTTGCACCGACAATACTTTATTTTCTTTTGGGTTCATTATATCTACTACCCCTCTAAAGTTACGAAACTACAATTGGTTCTCTAAAAAATTTTCAGCATTGTCAATTTATACCCTGAGGAATTTCAAAATTATCCCTCTAATCAGCAGATTCCCGATCATATTTTTTTGAACTTTTAATTTTATCCCTACGTTTTCCGAATTAAAAAATTTTTAAACTGGGAATGACAAGGATTTTTTTAAATTACATAAAAAAATTAATGACATCAATAAAATATGTCTGAGAACCGGCTGACCGGGGGTATTTGTAATTTTGAAATCTCTAAGGGTATAGAGTGGTAATATTAAAAATTTTTAGAAGATCAACTGTAGTTTCATATTTTTATATGGATGGTAGATATAATTAATCATTTTCTTATATTAATTTATCGATAGAGAAGTCACAAGCTCACAGCTAGTGAGAATACGTGTTCTTTAGGACAATTTTGGTCGTTACAAATCTTCTAACAAATATCTTTTCATTAATCTTGGGTTAATGTTATAAGAATAACATATATAATAATGTCTAAGTAAGAAGGGTATACTACGATAGTTGATATAGTTTATATGCATAAATCTTAAGATATTGTTCACCTATGTTTTTAACTTTGTTTATAAAACTAACTTTTGACGCCTAAAATTATTATTTCAGATCAGAAATGCATCATCTTACTAACAAAACAATATGTCACAAATTTAATTAAATTTGTCAGAGAACTATATTTTGAAATAAACTTTGCTCGTCGAAAATCTACTAATAATTTTTTTGTCATTGATTTTTCTTGTTTTCACATAATTCCATCACTAATTCACTTCAAATATTTTGTATACATGACAATCTATATGGTTTTATTTAATTCCATTGTTAATTCACTATAAATATTTTGTATCCACGACAAATCTCACATATAGATATATCTATATGTCTAAACATTTTAGGAAAACTCGCATGGCTTGCTCGATTAGCATCATTTTTACTACTAGTATGATCGAGCAACCATGTTGAAAACCAACGTTGTAATGCTGCGATTATTTTTATATTGTCATATATATTTGATATATATATATATGTTACGTCAATCATTTATGTTGCTATATTCGAGGGGTCCGAACGTGCAATGATACAATATACAAGGCGTCGACGAGGGATGTCGGCCCGGTTAAATTAAATTGAAAATGATGAGAGGGAGAGAGGGAGAGAGCGAGAGAGAGAGAGGGCGTGGAGGCACGTTTGAGTGTCAGGGCGTATTAAATTTTCGGGGTACATAAATACTATTAATATTTAGTTGCATTTAATTTTAGCACCACATAGTCCAATCAAAATGCATGTGAATGCATTTGATTTTGTAATTAGACAACTCGACTAAGGGAGGTGTCTATGTACCTCGTAGCCGAGCTACCTCACATGCCTTTCTCACACCTTTTATAGTGTGTTCAAATCCTTATTACTTTTATAGTAATTGCCCCGGTGTTACGATTATTACTTTTGTTTCATATAATTAGTTAATTAGTATTTTATTTTTATACCAGAATACTTATTATTTTATATAAAAATAATATTTAATGTAATTTTTAAGATATATCTTTGAAATAAATAGTAGTCGTATACCATCCAAATTATTACTGCCTTCATTTAATACAATTAGCCGTTTAACGTTATTTCACACAACGATAGAATCAAGGGCTGAAGGGTGTTGTCACCCCCTCCTAAAATCTATATCGAGATAAAATGTATATGCATTTTAGAAAAAAATTTAAATTATGTCCTCCTCTGAACCATTAAAAATACCTTCAATATGTTTACAGAAATTTTAGCTTGCCCCTTAAACAAAAATTCTGACTGTCAATGAATTACACAGATTAAAGAGAAGTTAATGGTATGCTCTACCTAACGAATTTATCCTAATAATGTTTGAAATATGTATCGAATATATAAGTTGTGTAACAATTAGGAGGATATGTTAACAATGATTATTGTGAGGTTAAATCTTAAAAAAACATTGGATATTATCTTTTTTTAATAATATATATTTGAGCGTGTATGATTTATATGCATTTATAACACAGTCGGGGTGTTTTCAATAGTTTTAAAAAAAATGCATTTTTGTACTTTTCGCTATTTTTAAATAGTGAAGTAGTGTTTGGTAAACTGATTTATGCTTTTTTTTAGCAGAAAAAAAGCTAGAAGCTAGAAGCAGTTATAAACCAACTTTGTTCTGTTTCTTCGTATTTTTGTAATTATTTACTAGTTGATTATCTCACAGTAAAGCATTTCTTAGCATTTTTTCCAAACACTCCAACTACTTTTCTTTCTACTTTTCAATTCTTCTTTTCAAATACTACCTACGTTGACTCCTCAATTTTTTTTCAACTTTCTCTATAACTTTAACTTATCCAAAAGCAAAATTTTTTGAAAGCACCAAACCAGTGTGTTGTAAGTAATATGATTTCTAACGATTTTAATGCTATAAAATTTTTAACGCTTAAATTTGATAATATTTTTCAATAATGTTTAATTGATTAAATCTTTTATGATGAGTAATCAAGTTAGGCTAACAAGAAGCAGCATAAAAATACTTAGGTGGTAGATCGGTACGCAAGAAAGGATTTGAGTAGGAATGGAATAAACTTTGGAATGAAATGGAGATAGAAAAAGAATGATATTGTTATACCATTTCCCTACTTGTTATGTCCAAAAAATAAAGACAGAAACGAAATAATTTAGTTCATTTCATTCGTATAATTAGTAATTAAGTATTAACGAACGATATAAATAAAAACAAATTAAGTATGTGATCGCAATAACTTTTATATAAAGACAATTACTTTAAAATTTTAATTTAAATATATTATATATCTTGTGTTTAAATAATGTGTTTGCGTGTTGTTTCAATAATAATAATAATAATAATAATAATAATAATAATAATAATAATAATAATAATAATAATAATGTGTCAGTATGATATATTGATGTTCGACGTATATATGAGTACATTTTCATATACGCTTCTTTGATATAGGTCCCTTTTTATATATATGTTGATATATTATTTCTTACGCATACGATATGCTTTGTTTTATGTACTCGTTTTAAAATACATGTGGATATCAATTATTTTATATCTATATTTGAAGTTACATGGCATTTAGTATATTTGATGTATCATGTATTACCTAAAATAAGTTTAAGGAAAAATTACACTGACCACTCCTAAGGTTTGGTTGATTTACGAAAAATCTCCTACTTTTTCAAAAATTACCAAAAACCCCCTAAAGTTTCAAAAATATTACAAACTTATTCGAATTTCCAAAAATATCCCTTCCCCTTTTTTGGGTGATTTACATTGACCACCCTGAGATTAGGCTAATTTACGAGAAATTCCCTGTGGTTTCAAAAATTACCAAAAATCCCCTGAGGTTATACTAATATTACAACTAGCACCTACTTAGGTTGACTTATCAACAATATTAATTCTTTTTTGTTTTCCCTCTGTAATATTGTTATCATAAAATTTTCATTTAATAGATTTGGAAAAAAAATTTGATTACTTATTCAAATAAATATTCCAAATTTAATGTTATAAATTTATACTAAATATACATAATATGTGCTAAATTTATATTTGAGAAAAATATAATTATATGCATCGTATATATCCATTATGTGAAATGAGAAATATAAACATTGATTGAAATAAAAAATTGAAATTAAATAATGCACTTGAAAACTTTATTTAGCTTGAGGACTCTAACTCATTTCTCTTAAAATTTACTCCGTATTAGCGATAATATAACATACTTGATGTGTTGGTAGATATCTTTAATGCATTAAATTCAGAATATTTATTTGAATAAATAATCACATTTTTTTTTCAAATCTATTACATGAAAATTTTATGATAACAATATTACAGAGGGGAAAAAAAAGATTTAATATTGTTAATAAGTCAACCTAAGTAGGTGCTAGTTGTAATATTTGTATAACTTCGAGGGGGTTTTGGTAATTTTTGAAATCATAGGGGGTTTCTCATAAATTAACCAAATCTCAGGGTGGTCAGCGTAATCACCCAAAAAAAGGGAGGGGGTATTTTCGAAAATTCGAATAAGTTTGTAATATTTTTGAAACCTTAGGGGGTTTTTGGTAATTTTTGAAAAAGTAGGGAATTTTTTGTAAATTAGCCAAACCTCAGGGGTAGTCATTGTAATTTGCCCTAAGTTTAATATACAGTTTTATTATCAAAATCGAGTATATCAGTAACGTATTTAATACTAATTGTATATATGTATATATAAATATAATTTAGCATGTATGAATATATTAAACATATTAATATAATTATTACAAATAAAATAAACTGTTTGATATATATAGTTTAAATATATATACGAATTATGTAAATATATATGTATATATTTAATGTATAATATATATAATTTGAAGAAAAGATTATAACAAATATTATGATGATAATATAAAAATATAATTTATTTCGAACCTACTGGGAATAGATTGACGGAATCACTAAACTTATGGGAATAATGATCCTTATGGAAATGAGTATTTCCTCCTTTAAAATTATACCAAACGTGTAATTAAGGTTGAATGTAGGAGTGCCCATCCTAGTTCTGTTCTATTCCTGCATATCAATCATGTTTCGGTGGTCGAGGTGCATGATGTTAATATATATATATATATATATATATATATATATGTTTGAAATCCTATAATTAATTTACAAAAAAGAAGAAAAGAAAGCGGAAAGCCTGTAATTAAGGTTTAGAGTGAATAGGCAGTCAAAATAGTGGTCATCAGAAAATGGTCTCACAAATTAATGGGAAACAATAAAATCTTTCGTTGTTGTTTCTTGAACTTATTTTTCAATTAAATTCTATCTGAACAACTAGATTATTTGTCAAAACCAGCTCTTAACATTAGTTAAAAGGACATGAAGTGTATATCAGGACTGTTTCATGATTTAACTAATTAAAAATTAGATTTTGTGCTATTATTTATGCTTAATTTAATAGCCATTAAGTTCGAATTAAAAACATAAAATAAACAAAGCATTTAGCATTTATTGAATCAATCTCAACTTCATTTACTACAACTAATTAATGTCCTCGTAGAAGACACGCCAATGCCACCTTGTAGTTTTGTAATTCGAAGTTCCCGAACCTAAAGTAAAAGCACAGTTTTGACCTTTTGCAGCTTTGTGAATATGTATTGTGTGCGTATATATATATATATATATATGAGTTACAAATGTTTAAGCTATATTTAGAGGAGGGTGTTTGTACATCTGCAGTCTGCTAATTAATTCAATATTATTAACTTTTAACATAATGATTAATTACCCAAAAAAAAGATACTAATGGTTTTAGAGTTTGTAACAACCCAAATATATTACATGACTATTTCAATAGACTTAATTTGATTATATGGTATTTTCAATATATGTTTCAATATGGTACCAATTGTGGTACTTCATCAAAAGTATTATTAAATCAATTGTTTGTTACTAGACCAAAAGCTATAAGCTTATAACTAATTATGATAAATGTGCAATTTTATTTCCTTGTACTTTTGACAGCATAAAGTATCATTTAAGGCAACGGTCAACATGAGGTGGTACGCACCCATAAGCACCATGGGTTGGGCAGTTACTGCTCGACCAGTTACATTCTCTCAAATCAAACGGTATCACTCACAATAAATGCTATTCATCAATGAATTGTCATAAACTTTTAACTAAAATATATTTGTGTGACACTATAAAATATCAAATAGATTGTTGAAACACTCCAATTGTGTGACAGTCTTCTCGAAAGTCTTAAATTTTTGATGTTGTCACAATTCTACTTAATAGTCTTAATTAACATTCTCTCTTACTAGTGTTTTTCGGCCTAGGGCCCGTAAAAATCATTCAAATAAATTTGTCATATTTTTTGAAAAGTCAAAGAAACAAGTTTGGATAATTGATAATTGGATTACTATTAAAAATGGGTAGCTAGTTTATAATAGGATAAATGGAGTATTGTTATGTGCAAATTGAACTAATAAAGCCAAACTCAATTAAATCTTGAGTTTGAATGTGGATTACATATATAGGAATTATTCTATTGTTTGGTGTGAATGGCCTTGAAGTTTAAAGGCATATATGTATCCCAAACTCAGAAAAATGACAAAAAGCAGCGGAACCACTATTTTGCCTCTAATCGGAAAATACATACCATTTTAGTGAACTTCCTTGATCAGTCTTCTCCATTATGAATTGAAAATCAGGGTTTCACAGTCCACCAATTTTCTCATTAGCAAAGTCCATTGTATTGGTCTGGGTACGTATATACATTTAATTTTATAATAATAATAATGTTATTGACAAAGATCTAATCACTGTGTACACATTTGTACCGCCGTGTTTTGTTCGGATTAGCGTGCAACAATCACACACACAACCACTTTATAACCGAAAAAAAGAAGAATAACCGTACAGAATTTGACATATTTCATCCACAAATGCCTATGTTTACCCAGTTAAGATAGATAAAAAGTTTCATTATAATAATAATTGATATGAGTATTTTTGGACAACCCGCAAGAACCTCTTCTAAAACGACACATGTGATGGCTTGATAGCTTCCTCTTCTCGAGGCTATCTCCCTCCTCAACCGTGAGAACTTGATGAGGCTATCTCCCTCATCGACCTTAAGGGCTTGATGGCATGAAAACGTGACTAAATTGGTCCTAGTTACTCTTCGGGACTGAGTGGAAGAAGGGAGGGGATTCTCGAGCTCGGAAAAGGCCTCCTCGAGGTTATTTCCCTCCTCGATCTTGAGGGATTGATGGCCTCCTTGAGGTTATCTCCCTTCTTAACTATCATCTCCTCATAGTAGTACTTGATAGTCTTCTCGAGGTTATCTCCCTCATCGACCTTGAGGGCTTGATGGCCTCCTCAAGGCTATCTCCCTCCTCAACCTCGGTCTCCTCATAGTAGGAATTGATGATCTCCTCGAATCTATCTCCTTTCTCAACTTTGATTTCTGCTCAAGAACAAAGTCAACAATCGAGCACCAACTTGTCAGTTGTCGCTATCTTCCGTACACTGGCACTCTAAGTTGTCTCTTGCTATGTGCAGACTTATTTTACACCCTCCAATATAGCCTGAAACCTCCTTTTGGTACTTAGACCCTACTTTTTAGACGTCTTTGTCACCTACTCCATTCTAATATCAAAGATTTGGGCTTACTATAAATACCCCTTGATAATCATATTAGGTATACATTATACATATTTACTATTACTCTCTTCGAATATCCTCTTTCTCCTCGATTTTTATGCTGACTTGAGCGTCAGAGAGTTTTTGCCGGAAGCACTTTTGGCTAGGCTCACGTGTGTTTATCTCTTGATAAGTTGGGGACTCAAATCAGTATTCTCACAAGGCCAAATCCTTCTCCACCTTCTCATGGATCAATTTCTTCTCAAAAATAGATTATTGATCAAGTTTTGACATTGTCAATAATAATAATAAAAAAAACATTGGTATAATTTGATACTTTCCACAAATTCATATATCTCTAGACATTTCCAATTAACACAACAGATAAAGTAGGTCGAGAACATGAATCGAAAAATACAAGAAGTTTTGATCAGGCCCTATATCGTGATTTCATGATCTGCCTCAAATCTATTTGTGATTTCAAGATCTGCCTCAAATCAAAGTGAAACAAGACAGATCCAAATATTTTGTCAGCACAGAGCAGAAGATATGGATGCCCTTGATTGAAGTGAAGACATCACCGGTGGGAACTGCCCGTTGGACTTATGTGTGACGCGTCGATGCAAAGAAATTATACCCGTCCTTTGTTCTCGGGGTGTAAAATCAAATTGAGATTGCATTTTTTTAGTAAATGGCAGAGTTTTATATAGTACTGACTTTCAAAAACAGGGTTAAATACACTTGCCCACTTCAATTATATCATATGTACCGTTTACCTCTTAAGTTATAATATGTATCACTTACCTCTTCAATTTAATATTTGGACAAGAATGCCCTCCTGTCACGTCTATTTATATACCATTGTCATACTTTTGATATTATGTAAAGTGTATTCAACCCTGTAGTTACACAAATATTTGGAACAACTCATACTTTTGATCCAATTTTAAATTATTATTTATCAAAATTGTTTTTAGATTTTGATATAAAAAGAAAACAAATAATTGTTGTTTGAGTATTAAAACAAAAATAATAAATTTATGGTAAACATTAAAATAATTATTTAAAAATAAAACTAAATTATTTACTGTCAAGTAATGCACATTCATTTGTTAAAATAAAATAATACATATATTTTTTTTTATAAAAAATAATCCATTTTTGTTTAACCATATTATCAGTCAATGAGAGAACTTATTTAAACTATAGTTGACAATAATATACTTTTTATTGTATTCAAATTAACTAAACTTCAATTTAAATAAATAATTAATAAATTCATTAAGTTGAAATAATTAGAATAGTTTCTTTTCATATTCAATACTCATAAGTATTGTAACACTAATCCAATAAATTTATTTTTTGATTAAATTACTTAAGTTATTAATATTTTTTTAAAAAAAATTAGAATATTTAAACTTGATTTTATAGTAAATAAAAAACTTTGAATTTTAATTTAAGGAGCTAAATATTAGAAGTATGACAAAATAGAGACCGACAACATGGCAATTTTGTTTAAATATTTCATTGATGGAGGTAAGTATTACATTTTATAATTTAGGAGGGTAAATGATACATATTGTATAGTTTAACGGGGCAACGGGCATTTAACTCTTAAAAATATCTAATATATAGTTAAATTGAAATAATTGTATTTATTGTCATTTAATGTATTATCTAATTATTTTTGAGTGCACTCTTTGATTTTTTTTTCTAATTTAATTATTTATGTTATCAATAGATGAATTAAGATGATAGACCAATAAGACCATAGAATCGCTCGGTTTCCTATGATATTATATATATTTATCCGTAATATTACTGTCACATCAAATAACAAAAAATAAAAAGCAAAATCAATAAGAAGAAAGAAAGAAAACAAACATGACGCGAGTGACCGGCTGTAAACGGTTAATAAAAAGTATTAACCGAACGGTGTCGGTGGTCATTTTTATATTTGTTATTTGAAAGATAATATTCAACTATGGTTGTGAGTTTAATTTGTCGGGCTGTCGGGTTACCGAATCATATGACAGGTCAGAAATCCGGATACTCGTCCACAACCAAAGCTCTTTACAGGAAAGGGCGCCACGTGTCACCCCAACCATCTCCTCAAAGTTTGCGTCTTTGAACAATGTCTACACTAACTTTTGAATATAGTGGGTGTTTGGTTAACTTTATTTGACGCATTTTATATATTCGTAAATGAGTTTAGAAAATATTAAATTTTATTTTTAAAATAAATTATTAAAGTGTTAAATAAATAATTTAGATATTAGATATTAGATTATAAGATGTTAGTAATGATAATATTATAATTATTTTAGTTGAAAATAAAAAATATTGGTAGGTTTTTTTAAAAAAAAGTAAGCACCCTTTTACTTTTTTAAAAATAACTTATAAACTCTTAAATATCTGAAACATCTTATAAGACATTTTGATGAACTTGTAAGCTTAGCCAAAATCTTATGCATGCATCACACCTTTTTTATTCTTTTTAATTGTTAGAAAAAATGGGTGTATGAAATTGTAAAATGCAGCGAAATAATCTATGTAGGTAAAGTGTAAGCGCAAGTGCTTTGCTTACTGGTATTTCAAATATTATGTAAATTACTGATCTGAGCAACAAACAAAAAGTAACTACGAAGTAGTAAAATGACACAAATATTTAGCATGGTTCACTTCAAAGGGTTACATCCACTTGCTAAGTTTTTACTTAATAAACAAAATTAGTGCAATGCACAATAATACCATATAAGTAAAGGAGAAAGAAAAATAAACACTCTCAATCCCGAAAATGGACAGTCTTGTGTGTAACAAACGCCATCCGAAGTAAGCTAGCATGACTGGTTTCAACTTGAAGTATTTATTTTTAAGGCATCATGCAAAAGTGGACAGTCATGTAACAAATACTATCCAAAAGCGTTATTTTTTAATAAAAAAATAAATTGGAAGCATAAAAAAGCCATTTTAGTAGTTGAAATGCAATAATTTCGAGTCAATGCGTGTATAATACATGAGGATTTTTGTAAAATATGATATTTTTTAAGTTAATTTTTTTTTCTTCACATGATATTTTTTTGCTGATTAGGTACAACATAGGGGTATTAAATTGCATTTTACCTGTTTTTTTTTGCGATATTCACAAATACACGCTGCATGCATTGGTGAGTGGCTAAATTTCAGATAAAAAAACACCATACCAAGAAAAAATGAAAACTTTCTTTCTAGAAAACAAATACAAATTGCATTTCAGTCAACTTAAATGGCTCAGAAGTTTAACAAAATCTTGATTCAAAGAACAAAAAACACACATAATTAAATCCAAATAAACATGTTAGATTCAGCCAAAAAGCATGCTAATATCTAGAAGATTTTAAAGAATCCAATTAAATCAAACTTTTTTTAAAAAAAATCATTTTTTTTTCAAGTTTTAGCTCAATCACCTAATTTCCTCCAAGCCCAAACAAATTTGCGGCGTTTACAATATGAAATTTGACCATCACAAAAAATTCAATGTTCTTTTGTGCCCTTTCAACGACCTCATGCAAGGCTAATGAAAGTTTAACCAAACATGCCAAATGCCATAACAAAAAGTCCAGGGGCAATATAGACAATTCACCAATGTGGACTTAAGGGAGACGGCCTCTTGGAAACTTTTTTGACTCTTCTCATTATACCATTTTTGGTAATTCTCAAACAAATCAGTTGTTTTTGGCATAAAGTTGGCCCGTAACGTTAAAATAATCAAACCTTAATTAGGCATAATTGATTAAACTTATCTCTTCACATTTGAGATAAGTTATTTTAAATTGTATTTCATCTTTTATTTCATTACATTACATGAATGAAAAAAAAATCATACTAAATACATAATTAAAATAATAATTTATACACGCAGTATAAATATGTACTATGAAATAGAAGATAAATAATCAATTTAAAATAGAAGATCTTATTCGATCTCTTCCTCACTTGGCAATTTGAACACACACGCAAACCCACATTGTATACATATTTGTATACCATTTTGAGTTTTCTATTATATAATTGTATTATATTTTATACGATACTCATTAATAAACATTATGTATATTAATAAGCAATTGAAAAAAAAACAAAACTATATGATATGAAAAAAAATATTATTTTAATCCTTTATCAATGCACATGGCATCTATGTGTATTGATAGATATATACGCCATAGATAGACATATATATGTATGTATGTATGTATGTATATATGGCCACCTCAACTGAAATGTACAAAAATACCAAGGCGACACTTCGTAGCAAAAGCGCCGAACAAAAGCACATGTCTCTGCTCTTTTCTCATCTTCCCCCTCATAAATAATTTGGTACTCATAATTTTCTTGCTTTGAAAAAAAAAAAACTGCATTTATTGATCTCCGCCAGTATCACCTATCCCTTCCCTCCTCTATATATACTGCCTTTCTGCCTTCCATTTCCCCAAACCCTTCTCTCCTTTTCTCTCCCACTTAAACTTCAATTCTCCGTGAATTAGCAAAACTTTTAGTTGATAGCACAAAAAAAAAAAAAAATTAAGCATTTTATTTACACACACACACACACACACAAAGAATTACACATATACATAGCAACCCTTTTGGGTTTCTTTCAGCATTTTGAGAGAGAGAGAGAGAGAGAGAGATTTGAATGGAGAAATCTGTGGGACTCTGTTTTTCAATGTCTGCCCTGTTTTTGTTACTTGGGTTTATTTTTGTGCCATTTGCAACGGCTGGGCATGACTACGGCGAGGCACTGTCGAAGAGCATTCTGTTCTTTGAGGCTCAGAGATCTGGTTATTTGCCCAGTAACCAGAAAGTCAAGTGGAGAGGTGATCCTGGCCTCAGTGATGGCAAAATTAGTGGGGTATGATTTTTTTTTTCCTTAAACAAATTGTACTGATCATCTCCAAGAAATGCAAAAAAGAATAACATATAATGTGTTGCATTTGAGGTGAATTTTTTGAGTTGTGATTGTTGTAATAATGTGACACAGGTAGATTTGGTGGGAGGATACTATGATGCAGGGGACAACGTTAAATTTGGATTGCCAATGGCGTTCACCATTACTATGATGTCTTGGAGCATAATAGAATATGGTGGGCAAATGGGTGGCAGTGGAGAGCTTGGGAATGCCATTGATGCTGTTAAATGGGGCACTGATTATCTCATCAAAGCACACCCCCAACCTCATGTCCTCTATGGCGAGGTAATTAATGCTTCCCTCCTCTCTCTCTCCCTCTCTCTCTCTCTCTCTCTCACACACACACACACACACACACGCCACTCTGCACACACTAATTCCTGAAACAGTGCCTTATTTATGCGACAATGAGTGAGATTTTTAATATTCTTGAGCAATATTACCACCGACTTGGATGTAATAATCCACATTGTTGCTTCGTTTTTCATGCAGAAAGTGTATTTTGTAGTTTAATTGATAACTCTTTCTAAAATATGTACAAACGACGTGGCAAGTATAATTTACCGCATAATGACATTGATTTGGTCAAATAGGGCTTAGACTAGAATTTTCTGGATAATTGATTGCTTGATGCGACCTCTAAATTCTCTCTACGTTAGCATAAAATAATTTAAGTAGCCAAATGTAGCTGTACTATTAAGCTAAAGTTTTGTTAATGTTTTGAGGACATTGATTGGTTAATTAAAGCAGCAATTGATGTGATTTTGTAGGTGGGAGATGGGAACACAGATCACTACTGCTGGCAAAGACCGGAGGACATGACCACCTCGAGAGCCGCCTACAAGATCGACCCCAGCCACCCGGGATCTGACCTCGCCGGCGAGACCGCAGCCGCCATGGCCGCCGCTTCCATCGTTTTCCGTCGCTACAACCCTTCCTACTCGGCGGAGCTCCTCAGGCATGCCTATCAGGTCATATTCATTAACCAACTATTCTAGCCATTTCTCTCTCTCTCTCTCTCTCTATATATATATATATATATTATGTGTGTCCTTGACTGGGGAAATGCGTTCTCTCTCTCTCTCTCTCTCTCTCTCTCTACATATATATATATATATATATGTATATATATTATGTG
The DNA here is from genome assembly GCA_026212405.1 of Petrea volubilis. NCBI lineage: Eukaryota > Viridiplantae > Streptophyta > Magnoliopsida > Lamiales > Verbenaceae > Petrea > Petrea volubilis. The sequence goes on from CM047879.1 coordinate 10,166,067, forward strand.
TGTCCTTGACTGGGGAAATGCGTAGGTTAGTGAAAACGTAACGCAGTTATGAGGCAGTTACGTAGAGCTGTGCTTTTAGTCTGTCAGGTTGTTGGTGCACTATAGCACTGGGCTCCACCTCTATAACTTTTGTTTATATCAATGGCAGTTAGTCACACTCTTAGTTACGTGACTAAATTTTGATACTATAAAATAATAAATATTTATTAAATATATGTTAACTAGAAAATAATTGGATAAAAGATAAAGTTCCATGGTCAAAATTATAATTAAGATGGAGTCGATGACATGAGAGAAAAAAAAAGACATCAAAAAGAGTAGAAAACAGTTATTAAGGGATTTATTGCAATATTATAATATTATAAATAGTATAGACAATGGAAATCCTATTTAAGTTTTATGTAGCATGTATTTTAAATTTGGGCCAAACGCACTTTACCCCGTTGTATTATGTGATTTATAACACTTATTACTATAAAAACATCATTTAACCCCTTAAAATTGACTATCCTATATATGTTATGATAATATTGCCTTTTTATTTTATTAAGCAAGTACTTTGTCTTATTATCTTAATATAAATGTTGGTAGAAATGGTTGATTTGAATTTTATTTGCAGTAAATCATATTCTGATAATGTCAAGTAATTTTCTCAATCATAAATGTTCATTTATCAATTGAAACATGTATATATAAAGAATAATAAATATTTACAATAAAATATATTATAATAAATTTTAAAAACAATTAGTATTAATTAATTAAGTGAAATTGGTTAAAGTGCTTTTGGAAGCAAAATACTTCACTAATAAATTATGCACAACTAATTAATATTAAGTGCTTCGGAAAATAATTTGTTTATCTTTTATTTTAATTATTTATTTTTCCATAAAAAGGTACAAAAATACATGCTTTACTTGAGAATTGAACATTTATAAATCAGAGAGTTAGTTGACATTTTTAAATTATATTGTACTAAAGAAAAATTAAAAATAACTATTTTCTCAAATACTGATATTAAAACTATAAGATAAAATATATGTATAATGAAATAAAGGATAACTTTATCACAAATAATTAGGATAATCAATTTCAAGGGGAGTAAATGATGCGCTTGGTAGCATTGGGGGTAAGTGTTATAAATGACATAGTACAAGGGGCCAAAGTGTATTTTGTCCTTTTATAATTATATGAATTCATTAGATGGAGTAACAAGAAGAATTAAAATAGAGAGAGAGAGAGAAGAGAGTCAATTTAGGAAAAGAATCTTCCCTAGTTCCCATTGAAAATAGAACAAAAAATAATTGATATGGAGACAAATTACAAAGGAAAAATCAATTAACGCTGGGAAAAAAATTTTGATACATTATTTTAAAAAATATATATTTATATAGAAACATATAAAGCTCATAAATTTTGTAGCATTTAATGTGGTTGGAGCACATATGCTATGCTGTGAATTACATGTTTGGCAAAATTCTACTTCCTCTATCTCATAATAGTTGTCGCTTTAGGAATCTTTTTTTGTTCCATAATATATATCATTCTCACATATCAAGAAGAAATTTATTATTTTTTTTCCTAATAAAATGACATTATTTGAAATATACACACAAATTTATATATAATTAGTGTAAGATTCATATATATATATATTGATACAAGTATAAAAAGGTAATAATTCGTATGAATAATTGTAACTATCTATTTTAAAAACAAAATAAAGTTTTAGTTTTTATATAAAATATAACAAAAAAAATTATCGAACGAATAACAATCTCTTTTTGATTCCTTTATACATTTTTTTATTTTTAATTATCTTTTTTTATTGAAATACTTATAAGAATATGTGGGAAAAAATTACTTGTTCAAAAAGTATTGGACATATTGTTGATAGTGTATCCGACATATTATCAGAAATATTGAATTTATTTAATTTATGAGCAGGCCACATGATGCATTGAACACATTGGGAAAATTTTAGATGAATATCGTGTTTGGCGTTGCACGACTCTAATATAATTTTAGGAGTGTATGCGCTTTATACTAAAATCTTTCGGCGCATAAAACGGATCTTGTGGTGGGGTTGTCACGGGGATTGCATGCGCCCCAAATCCCAACCGTCAGATCAATGATCTCCTAAGATTGTCATGTTTCTGTGGGGCATCTCACATGGTTGCTGTTGCACCGGCCCCCACATAATCACTCCTTACATTACCAAATTTACCCTTGTCCTGAAGATTAATTACATACTAACCATTGGTTGTTTCTCTTTTCAACAGCTATTTGATTTTGCTGACAAGTACAGGGGCAAATATGACAGTAGCATCACCATAGCACAAAAGTACTACCGATCTGTCAGTGGATACGCCGTATGTGATTATTACCCCTTTTGTTCTTACATTAATAAATTAATTAAAAAATCCCACTTTTCTTAACTTTATATTTTGTAGTACTATTTAATTATATTTTTTATTTTATTTTTATTATTTGGGCAGGATGAATTGTTATGGGCAGCTGCATGGCTATATAAAGCAACAAATAACGAGTACTACTTGAATTACTTGGGGAACAATGGTGATGCACTTGGAGCGACTAGTTGGGCCATGACTGAATTTGGTTGGGATGTTAAGTATGCTGGGGTTCAGACCCTCGTCGCCAAGGTATATATTCCTAAATTTCACAACATATTTAATGAAAACGATAATTACATCATTATATATATTTCATTGGTCATTCAATGACACAAATATCTGCGGGGAGATTCTTATCCGCACCGGATTTGGCCACACCAAGACTAATCACGTGGCGAGTGTTTTACACTTGTCATGTGATTGGTGTACAGTTTAGGGAGAATGGCCAATCACATGACAAGTGTATTAACACTTGCTATATGATTGGTTGGATGCGGTCAAGTCGGGTATGGGCAAGAATTTTCCATATCTGCGCATCCCACGGGGCTCAAACCTAAGACTAGATGCTTCTTGAGGCCGCAATCCTTACCACCGGTGCCGGTATTATCATTGAAAAAAAGACATTTATTTATTAATAGTAGCTACGTGGGATATGTGAAAAGATTATGTAGTTCAAGTGGCATGAAATTAGCCATAGATTTTGCAAGTAACTAATTGGGATTTTGATTTTTATCTTTTTGCAGTTCTTGATGGCTGGCAAAGGTGGTCAGCATACACCAGTGCTCGAGAGGTACCAGGATAAGGCTGAGTTTTTCATGTGCTCGTGCCTTGGCAAGGGCACCCGCAATGCTCAAAAGACACCAGCGGGCCTCATTTTCCGACAGAGGTGGAACAACATGCAATTTGTCACAAGTGCTTCATTTCTTATGACTGTCTACTCTGATTATCTCACCTCTGCCGGCAAATCCCTCACTTGTTCTAATGGCAACGTCTCACCATCTGAGCTGCTTTCATTTGCCAAATCTCAGGTGAAACTCCAATATCGATAAACAGTTTCAACTATGCCCCATCAAAAACTAATAAAAATTCAATCTTGCCCTTCAAAATAAAAGTTTTTGGCGCTGGCCCTGATGAAATTTGCTCGCAAATGGCTAACTATTCTTGGCTTTGATCACTAGGTGGACTACATTCTTGGGGACAACCCGCGAGCCACTAGTTACATGGTGGGATATGGCAACAACTACCCTCAACAAGTGCACCACCGAGCTTCATCCATTGTGTCGTATAAGGTAGATCCTTCATTTGTTAGCTGCAGGGGAGGGTATGCAACTTGGTTTACCAGAAAGGCGAGTGATCCAAATCTCCTTACCGGTGCGATTGTTGGTGGCCCTGATGCTTACGACAATTTTGCTGATCAAAGAGACAATTATGAGCAAACTGAGCCGGCCACTTACAACAATGCTCCTCTTCTTGGCATATTGGCGAGACTACACGGCGGTCACAGTGGCTACAATCAGCTTCTTCCAGGTTAGTTTAAGTTAGAAAATCACCTTCTGTGGGCCATTTTGATATTTGGTTGAGCATGAGAAGTAATGGTGTTTCATTACCTTGTTGATTCAGTTGAGTTACCTGCACTCAAACCGATTGCTGCTAACCTGAAACCAGCTAAAAAGCCGGTGGTAAAACCAGCTCCAGGTACCGTTCTGCTTCTCTAATTCTTCTCCTATTGTTCGGTCATGAAAGAAACCTCTTGATATGGGGACGGAGTCAAAAAATTTAGTCCTACAGGAAAAATTTGAACCTTTATAAATATAAAAGATAGTTTAATCATTTGTTGATGGAAAATATTTGAAACTGCAATAAAAATGTACGACGGGTGGTAGTGATTGCTCTTACCAGTCCTGTTTTGGCTCAATCCTTGTCCGTCTTGATAGCAACACACTATGTATTATTGGTTCATAAAGTCCAAGAAAAACTCTTGTTCATGGATCATACATGTGACACCACAACTTGTACTGCAGCTTCCTCAACCAGTCCTATTGCTATTACTCAGAAGGTGACCACTTCGTGGGTACACGACGGTAAAACATTCTACAGGTACTCAGCAATAATTACCAACAAGTCCTCCAAAAACTTGAAGAATTTGAAGCTTTACATTTCAAAGCTTTACGGTCCTCTATGGGGTCTCACAAAGTCGGGTGATTCATACTTCTTCCCGGCATGGATCAACTCCATGGCTGCCGGAAAAAGCATTGAGTTTGTGTATATCCACACAGCTGCTCCAGCGGAGGTCTCGGTATCAAGCTACACTCTTGTATAGACGAGAAGAAGTTATTTTATCAAACTTCACTCAGTTTCTATCGTGCTGTGATTAAGAATTGTGCCGCTATACAAGGCAGTAGAAGGTCATCGTCTCCCTCTTTTTAAGTTATTGTATGTTCAATACCTTGTTGATTTGTGATATGAGTAGGATTTTAGATGAAATTATAGTAAATGAGGTTGAAAGTAGGAGGAAGAAAGGAGCGACGAGACGGATTTATAACAAGTGCTCATCCTCTTTCTTCTCCATTTCACCTGTCAAAGAGTGAGACAGATAGTAAAGAGAGTGATGATAAGAAGTGAAGAAGATTAATTCTCAACAGTATTTGGAAGTGTTTTGGCTTCAGAACAGGCTTGAGTTTCCTTAGTGGTTACCCTATATTGTGTTTGAGGTTGTAAAATTCAAAAGTATTTCTTGTTTTCCATATGAATATAGTTTGTGCCAAGATAATGTGTTTCTAAGTTTGTTTCATATCTCTTGCTGCTTTTGATATCGATTCTCATGTTTTTAGTATAATTTTGGAATGTAATTTATCTGAGATAGAACTTAAAAAAATTATTGATTCCAACACCAGTTTATTACTAACTAAAGCCATGATTGAGTTCTAGTTCATTACTTCTCACGAAGAGGTCACGAGTTTGAACCAAACATACAGTGATAACACATAAATCAATTACTTTTATAGTGGAAGAACTTCAATTCAACTAACATAATTTTGCAGCTGGATTCAAACTCATATAATCCTTTGTTACATCTTAAAGGACGTAAAAGCTGGATTCAAACTCATATAATCCTTTGTTACATCTTAAAGGACGTTTTTCATACATCATATTGGAGTATTGTAAATTGGGAATGTTCGGGAGATTGTGGTGTGATAAGTATATAATATTCTTGTGTGAAATATAATATTGTGAAGTATTGTGCTATGGCTAATAATCTTCCACAAATGTTTGATTTGGATTACTGGATAGGGCACTCGTGGCGGATGGATTAAAATGCCTTGAGAATTTCACTTTTTGCACATGTATTGTAAAAGAAAAATACGGTACATGTATAATATTGTAAAAACCCACCCTCGTATACTTTAATACACAACCCACATTGGGTGAGACTCCCAAATGCTGTAATACAGTGAATTACAACGGGCCAAGGGGAGTTAGAAAAGGCCCGACCCTTCCCAGTATGCCAAATCACAAGAGAATATTAAGAGAGGTGAATCTAAAGTGTCCTTATCCGATCCATTTTTATTATTTGATCCGTAGCAAGCTGAAAATATGTCACACTTATATTCATCTCCGTAAACATCCTCAAAATAAGCAGACAAAAGGTTCCAATATGGGAAGTTTTGATCTATAAACAGGTCCTGCTAAATGCCTAAATCATTGGAGTATAGATATGTATTGGTCATAAAAATTAGAAAGGCCAAGCAGCTAACTAAAATGAAGTGTTAAATTGCGTTTAACCAAGCAATTCACCATAAACAACAAAAATGTGGCGGGCACACAGCTACATTACATTATGATTGGCCACGCTTCAAGTCCAAAGAGCACCCCTGGGCTACCCCCATTCGGTATCTAGGGAAAAGGAGGTGAACTGATCCGAACCCGAGTAAATATTCAAACCGGAGCGACCAACTTTCTCACAAGATTAAAACTGGTAGGGTAAAGGACAAAATTGTGAGCATCGAGTTAACTCCAGAAAGAGGGTGATTTTTGACAAAGTCCCCCGGGTACAAGACTTAGTGAACCCAACTAATGAAAAGTTTGAACCAGAGGGGCCAACTTCTTATAAGATGAAAATCGCATGGAACTCACCTTCAGAACTTTAGTGATCTACTTATTTTGCACTCTTGTACATACTGTCAATGACATCCTGCAAATGGGAGTAACAGAATTAGTAAGGCAACATACATATCATGAGCAACGTATCCCATTGGAAACAGAGCTTGTTAAAATTTGTAACCAATAAAAAAAAAAAAAGAGGGTCTTTTGAGATTAGATCCAAGGTCCAAATAGTGAGTATCGAGTTTCCTACAGAATAGGGATTTTCTTTAAGACAAAGTTCATCAAGTACAGGGTTTAATGAGAAGTACACACAGGTGACACTAAGGGATGGAGGCATCATCCATGCTAGCACGACATAGGGAATATTATTAATTTTACATCGAGTTCAGAGAAAATCACAGAGGAAAATATATGACATCAACTGCAAAGCCGGATAAAAATATTGGTGTACGGATCCTAGTGTTGCGAAAATTGGGGAACAAAAGCATCTTGCAATCTCATTAGAAGATCAATGAAAGTTACCTGGTAGTACTTAAGCAACTGGGGTCTTTTCTTCTTAAAAGTTGGTGTGATAAGGTCTCGTTCCATGCCAAATGGGACTGGATCAAGGTGCACGGCTTTAATGAATTCAAAACCCTTCAACTGCCAAAAGAGCATGGTAAGTAGGTTTAGAAAAATATTAAGAACCTCTCAACAATTAAAATCACTTCAGTAATACTTGGACATTATCCCATATAGGTTACATGCACCAACAAAACAGAGCTAGAAGTGTGTAATAGGTGAAACAACTAGGTAAAGACAGTATGCCAGGGAAGAACCTTCTTTTCTTTTGCAATCCTTGTAAGCTCCCCAAGAAAGTATTCTTTCACTTTCGAATTGCTGCAGAGGGCTTTGAATTCCCCAGATATACCATTCGCTTCAGCCCATTTCTCCAGTGCTTGCTGTTTTGGATTAATAATGGCAACAAGAAAGGACTCAAAGCTGTTCCCATATACCCATATCTGCAATTGAAAAATAGCAATTTGATTCATATAACAGCACATAACTGGTATGGGAGGTGAAAGCTTCAGAAGATAGTATTTGTAGTCTAAGTTCCATCTCATTCACATTTTGGAACAATAAGAACCGGTGTTGGAGGCACAATGTGTCTTTCTAATGCATAAAAAATTAAATACATTCATTTTATTTTTATATGGTAATATGATTATTGTTTACATATATATATATATATATATGACTGCTTGAATTTCTTAAATCAAATAGCATCTTTCAAGAAAAAATTAAGGAAAGTAGTAGAGGAGAGAAAAGAGAAATAATTTAGTTGGAAAAAGAATGGAGAGAAATAGTAAGAAACTTGGGAGAAGAGAGAAAAATGAGTAAATCAAACCCACCTTGAAATTTCACTTTTTTATTAGGGTTTATATTCTCCATGCATATAAAACACAACAAAAAGTGGTTAATGTAATAGAAAACACATCAAAAGGCGGTTATTCTAGCACCCGAGTCCCTCACACATACTATAGATAATGTATTCAGCAGTCCAAAGTGGACTAATTTGTCAATAAAGTCTCAAGGTGGAAAATAAAAGATTGATTTTCTGCTTCTTGCTCAAACCTGACAAGGTTAAAACATGCATTTTCTCTAAAGAGGAAACAAAATCCATAAATAGCATCTCAATTTCTTAGACTCATAGAGAGACCCGGGACACATAAATCCAACACATACTCATCCATACCGATTCAATGTCGGGGACTAGACCGTAGATATTCTCCAAGTTCTCGACTGCAACATATTCTCCTTGTGCTAGTTTGAAAATATTCTTCTTGCGATCAATAATTTTCAAGCTTCCATCGGGTTGCCACTCACCAACATCCCCTGGCAAACAGAGGTATACAGATATCAGTATGCAAAAGGTTGGCGATGAACTTAAATGAATCCCATTACAATCACTTGAAGAGCAACCTGTGTGAAACCAGCCATCAACTAAGACTTCCTTAGTAAGGTCTTCACGTTTAAAGTAGCCTGAAAATAAAGTATCCCCTCTTACACATACTTCTCCACGTGGCGTACTTGAGAGGGCATCATACCCCATTTCGGGAACAGACTCCAGGCGAACATCCACATTAGGCAGGGGGGGACCCACAGTGCCAAGCATGCTCATCTCATCCGGTATTGAAACAAATGTGCCAGCACAAGTTTCCGTCAAACCTACATCACAAATAAGAAAATTCGTTAAAACCCATCTGCAAGAGGAAAACGTGCAACTACTACAATTTTCAAGTTTCAGAATGCAATAAACCCTGTACTATCTCAAACCAGGCATCCAAAAAAAACAAAGAAAAAAAAAAACTCAAACCAGGCATCAGTTGACACATTAATAAATGAAAATTTGCTGGTGTATACTTCCATGCAAGATTACATAGAGAAAGCTCGTGACCAGCGGACAGAGCTGAATGGATTTTTTTACCATAAAAACCATAAGGGAAGCTTTCCCTGCTTGAAGTAAAAGCAGTTTCATAAGTTAAGGTGCACACAGGTTAGTGATAAGTTTCAGTGAATTGGGACTGTTATTCACTATTAGAACCCAATAATTGATGATTAATCATATAAGGAAAAAAAGAAGATACAAAAAGCACATGTGAAATCAATTTATAACAGAGAGTTCAAAAATCTCCAGTGATATCTTACAGAAAACAACTTATCAAAGGCTGGTTAAGGTGGAAGACAGAAGGATAGAACAAACGCAAAAACAGCTCACACACAGAAGCCAATGCTTAAAGAAGACTGAAAAATCCAAGTTGGGATAAATTTCCAAGAGCAACGGAAAAATACCATAACCCTGAAGAACATAAGAACATGTGACTACTCGCAGAAACTCTTCTACATGGGAGGCAAGAGGCGCTGCTCCAGATAAAATAAGCCTTACTTTGCCACCTAGACCTTGTTTTACCTAAAAGAGCATATGGCAGTAGCACTTTGTTAACACTTCTATGAATGGGTAGAAGATATAAAGCTCCAAAAAGATAATGTCAATCACCTTCTTGAAGACAAGTTTGTCAGAGACCGGAGATGCTTCAGCATGTTTAAGGCCATTGTTCATGTTACGCAATTTCCTGCTCAATTTGGTTAACAGGCCTCTCTTAGAACTATAGAATTGTAACTTTTTAAGTCATAATATATAAATAAGATTAAAGAAATAAGCCAATATGGTTGAATTAGTCAAAACCATCATAATTGAAATTAAGAACATTTGTTTCCACTGACACACTGTAAAATTTCTTCTGATTGGGTTTCTCAAGAGGCAAAGTGCAGAGGGGAAAAACTGTTGACATAGTGGAATGCAAATTCAGATTACAGTCATTTATTTCCTAGTAAGAGAATACCGAAGTTGGAGAAGAACTTACATAGAGTAAGCAAAATTGAATGCAGTCTGTTTAATGAAACCGCCCGAAGAAATCTTCTGTTTCAAACCTGAAAAAAAAACGGATCAGGGGAGAAAACAAAACCTGAAATAAGATCATAACCAAGCATTTTAGCATCCATTGAATTCTCCCACAGAACGAAGCTAACTTTCTCCAAGACCTTCAAAGTTTGTGTTCCGGAATTTCACATGGTAAAATTTTCATAAGGAAGGTCCGCAACTGCGAGTGGGTCTCGCAGAATTGAAAGTGCCAATTAGAAAAATTCACCATTAAAGCTTCCACACCTGTTTGTTGGATATCATTTCCTATCATAACAAAAAACCAAGAACTAGAATGTTTTATGACATGCATCAAATGATCCACTAAGAAAATGTACTCCTCTACATTCCGCACATCCACCTCAAAATATGCAATGGCTAGCTACTGATTATGTCATTTTTCATGGATGAAGAAAACGAACCTGAATATATTCTATCTAATACTCGAGGAACTGCACAGAAGACAGTGGGTTGAAGCTCGACAATATCTTCCGTCAACAATTTTACATCCTGCATAAATGAAAATAACATAACATATTGATTAGTTTTTGTAAGCTCTAATAATGGAATATAAATGAAATTTTCTTACCCCACGCCAAAACCCAATTGAACCACCATTATTGATGAAATACTCTTCAATGACGCGATCAAAGATATGTGCCAATGGAAGATATGACAGATACACATCATTGCCAGTCAACTACAAAAAGATAAGAATGAACTTAAGCCACAGTATGTTAAATTGGCTATTTGATGACCCCCACATTTGGCAGAATGAAATTTAAGGTTTTAACTCTAATTATATCACCAGTACAATACAAGTGAATAAATGTGTAATCACCGCTTCATTCACACTCTCTAGCATACGCTTTATTCCAGCAATTAAGGCAACAATGCTGTTGTTGGAAATCATGACACCCTTGGGATCTCCAGTAGTTCCACTAGTATACATTATCGTACAAATGTCAGTTCTTTTTTTCACAGGAAGTTCGAAGTTTTTAAATTCTCCCTGCATGATAAAACGGTAAGTTTTTAGATTCAACGGTTTACATAAGCAACAAAGGAATCCATGGGCATGCAATAAATGCGTGGAAGTAGAAAGAGAGAAGAATCTTTCTGCATCGATTCATGAGAAAGTTCTACAGCCAATAAATTGCAGTAAACAAACTGAATTTCAAACAAGTCAAAAACACAATTGATATTACAGCAGATGCATGCAAATCACTGCCTGGAATTCATTATCAACCCCCATCCACCAACAAAATGAAGAAAAAGACATTAAAGGAGAAAAGGAAGAAATGAAAGAACAAAAGAGCCCCAAGAAGTGACAAAATTGACGCCCTTCTATGCACACGGATACAAAAACCATAAGGAGGCAGCAACCAAAATCAGAGAAGCTTGCATCAAGCTAGTTCGTTCCGCAATCTTATGATTAGAAACATTTATAGAGACCCACCAGCATGGCTGTGACATACGGAAGACAAATGTATTGCGAGTTATCCAAAACTTTTTTTAAATGCAAAAAACACTGCATGATGGAGAGGAGCTGAATTGGCAATTAACAGAAAGTGCCAGTGGTATCATTGATACATATTAGTAACCAGAAATAACTTTATAACCTTCACAGAGAATGTGAGGGCGGACTTCTTTTCTTTTTGGTTAATCCAGCATATTTCTGGATAAACGCATCACATCAGTAACCTTTTTTTTTTTCTTTTTTATGTTTCTTTATCCAAAATTCTTCCAAATGGTCTCAGTATGCTGGGAAACTAGAAGGCTAAGTGTGCTACTCTTTCCCAAAGTTGACTATTATTCGACCATTATGTCTTAGGCGAAAAATTCAAGCAAGATGAGTTAACCACTGTAAAGATAGAGTTGAGTAGCTCCAAGTAAAGTATCAGAACAGATAGGCTGGGATAAGAATGAAAGCCAAATTGGGTCTACTTAACAAGGACCATGTGATGTCCAAATAGAATGAGCACCAGTGTTAGGCCTCACATGTGAAGCAATTTCAATTCTTTTGAAATCACAAGTTTATGGTATTTAGCAAATCCCATCCCTAATCTAACAAGAAAGAAAGAAGAGATTAAATTCAGCAGTCTTACCAAAGACAAAAATTCATCCCAAGAGTAGATAGCCACACCAAACTTTTCAAAATTTTCCTTCTGTTGAGAAGAAACTTTCCCGAAGCTTACAGTTGCTGAGATTGAGCATGGCATTTATCACTTCCATTCAGTTGAACATAATAAAAGACAACGGAAATCAAACTACATAAGATACTTACTCTTCAGGTACTTAGTTGCACCAGGAAAAGTTTTCAATAACTGCAAGCTCACAAGTAAGCATTAGCACAAAACTCAAAGGAATTCTACTTCCTAACATTTAACAATTGTACCTCAGAAACTTTTTTCTCTTCCACAAAAGCAAGTGGAACTTCCGCATGGCATATGATGAATTCAATCGCCCCAGCACCTAAACCAACCAAAGAAAAGAATCAAAACTAATTGAATATCACTTCCACCACTTTCAAATGCATCTAACCAATCAAAACCCTGTGAACCCTGGACTAGTTCCATGGAAAAATCACAAAATAAACTACAACAACAAAGGCAAAAGGAAGAGTGCTTCATACCTAAGGTGTCATATAATGGGACACAATGGAGTCCATGAGCATTACATGCCTGCATTTCATTTTTTTAACTTGAGGACGCACTCAGAAAATCATATCCAGATAGTTTAGAACAGAAGTTGATATTCACATTAAGGCAGCAAAAATATCTCCTAAACGAGAATATAAGAAAGAAGCAGAAAGATTTAGGATTGTGAAGGACAAAAACAAAACCAGTAGAATAAGGTGATAGAAATCTATACTTGATTACTTCTTTTTGTTAATACGAATCCTGGTGTTAATACGAATCCTGGGGCATATAATTTTCTCATATAGAAACCATTTTGTTTCAAAAAGTTGCCGAGAAATTTATGAGCCTTTAAATTAAAATGAAAAAGGATAAATGAAGATGACAAAAGATTATTGCTGAAACCTTAGGAAGATGCAACATTAAGAAACAAAATGAAATCCCAATATGGTGAGGAAAAAAATGCATTAAATCATTAATAAGACAGAAAAGCTTTACTTATTATCGAAATTGCAGCATTGTAGTCTCAGCACCTGGCTATAGCCAGTTCCAATAGGACAATTCACAGGTTCACAAATATGCCCGCAAGCACGCACACACACCTACACTGCATGAAAAGGTGCACACAGAAGTAAAAGAGAGAGGAAAAAAAATCATTGGCATACCTCCATACTTATAATCCACTCTGGGGAATTAGCACCATAAATTCCGCATCGTCCTCCCTACCATCATAGTCAATTACAAAGATAAAGTTATGGCATCATGAAAAATATTTTTGGCAAAAATCATATATAAATATAAATCATGTCTAGAACATAATTCTAGTAATAAATAATTCAGTCATATAAATTACATTGTATTTAGTAAATAATTACAAGCTACAACCGAGATTTTTCCAGTTTAAGTGGATAAAGTAAAGACAACTTATGTCATAAAATACAAATGGCTTCAGTAAGACATGTTAAGGAGAGAATACATTAGAACTCTGTCTCCAGTAAGAAATCTGACTTGATATAGCATACAAAAATAATAATAATAATAATAACTAAATAAAATAACAAAGTTTAAGTGATTTAAGCAATATGGTTATTTGTTCTCTAGGAAAAGAAAACTGAAGGCCAAAAGAAAGAATCAATTCAAACTATGACAATACTTACTTCCTCAATGCCACAACTGCGAATGGAATTACCAACTTTCAGCACTATGTCATAAACTTCTTTGTAAGTCAACCATGAGTATTTACCTGGCTGGTAATGCAGAGCAACAAAATCAGCCAAAAGTATAGCAAAGGAAGAGATCAAGAAAGACGAAAAAAATCAGAAGTTGAAGTTTTGGACATGGATTAGTAAACTACTAATATTTGCATGATAATAATGTACCTTCCCATCAACAATTTCACGATGACCAAGCATTCGATTATTGGGATATTTCTCTACTGACAAACTGTTCCAGAAAGGAAAAGGGTTGACTCATTCATCAGCATAGAAAGTAAAGTTAAATAGGAAGTATAAAATTCGAGCAGCCTATCATGTATGCAAGACGAATAGACAATTCCAAGAGTGGAGCACCAAAGATGACGCAGAAAAGATTAACCCTAAATGATATCAGATACTGAAGGACTGGTGGGAGATGACTGCATTTGTGGGATACTCAACTATCCATGCACCCCATCTCTAACAATTCAGATGCTTCACTTGTACTTTCTTGGAATTCCATCACCATTTTCTACTATCTAATAACTTAGTCATTCTATTCTTAAACTTGTCACAGTCCATTAAGTTCTCACATGTTACCAATCCCCTCAATTTGAAAATATTGTGAGCAAAGAACTGGTTCAAAGATGATGGGATACAGTAATTGGTTATAGATGTAATAATATTATGTTATATTATGCAGCTTTTCTGATGGTCTCAGTATCTTGAAAGATTCCATATTTATGCGGCCATATTGTTTTCTGTCAGTTATCCCACTGAGTGTAATACTTGGGCCTATCAAGTCAACTAGAGAAATAAAGACAAAAACGGCATTTCAGAAACTGTTTGATGTTGTAACAAGCCTCAAATACAGAGAAGGTGTAAACCCTGTCACGAAAATGAATAAGCTTACATATATGCACTACGTAGATGCAGCCAGTCTGGACAATTAAAATAGTTGGAAAACGACGCGTACATAATCATTGATCCCAAGGGAAACTTATAACGAAAGGTAAAAAGAAAAATAAACATGGGACACCGAACGCGAATATTATAATATCATACTTAAGCCGCATCAATTCACAGAAATGTATTATCACCATATTCTAGGACCCACACAGTTTTGAACCTTACCCAACCCAACAGACTACTGATTTGGCGCTTAAGATATATCAGATTTGCTAGCATAAACAAAAAACTTCCTACTGACATCAATAAAAACAGATTCGATTTTCACACTAATATAAAAACAAACGCCATTCTCACAAATTCACACTTCATCACTGTCAGTGATGTGAAATTAAATCAAAATCTGACCATTCACGAAAAACAGAGACGTCGACATCCACTTTCAAACACCACACCTAAAACAAATTATGCAGATTCATCACACACACACATGCACACACAATGTACACATTTCAACACAAATCATCATCCAATTGAACCACTGGCGTCAATAATCTCCCAAATATTTTCAAGGATTAAGAGAATCTGACCGGAAAATATCCCAGCAGTTGTCAAGTCCCGGCACCGGCGGCGGAAATCCATCCTTGGATAAAATACTGCGATAAACCGGTCCGATCGAGGGCTTGCCATCCTCCGCAGGCTTCGCAGGCTCCACCTCTACTATAAACTTCTTCTCCGCCATTACCAAAATCCTTATCAAAATCTCTCTTCTCCGTTATCCTTGAATCAGAATGTGCTGAGTGAATCACAGAGCCAAAATGCTAGAATTTTACAACTCCATTCATCAATGTTAATTTATTATTACGTGTCGAGTGAGGACGCCACAGAGCCACGGAGACTTCAGAATAGGTTGGTGGAAAGAAATGGGCTCATTCACATATTTATGCTCTTTTATATATCGTCTAAGGTCCTTTAATAATGTTTGGTATAATTATCAAAAAAATATAAAAATAATAATACGGTTTGATAAATAAACTGTATTTTGGTCTACTAAATTAACTATTATTTATTTTCTCTTTCTTAATTTCTCCATATTTTCTTCTCTCTCTTCTCTCTCATATCTACACTTCCTCATTTCTAGACTTGTAGATCTTACACTTAATATAATATAATGATTGGTTCGCATGAATAATATACGTGCATTTAATTTTTCTTCTTTATTTGCTAAATTAAAATTATTACATCATTTTTTGTACAAATATCATCCATCTAATTAGTCGATACACAGTACCAAGTTTACAATGGAATACGCCTCTCTTAATGTCGTCCATCACTCCATCTAATTACTCGATACACTGTACTAGGTTTATGATGGAATACACTCCTCGTCCTCAATTGTGCTATTCAAAATCTTTTTCGCGCTTTTTATATTTGTTTTTCAATTATATAATTTATTTTATTTTTAATGATTGTTCTTTTCGATAATTTGGACACATATTGAAAATAGTCTTAAAAATTATACTTGTTTAAAAAAATTAATAAAGTTAATAAACATGTATGATATTATAGTATCAAAGTTTAAATATGTAATTAAGTGATATTATTTTTTTTTTAATTTTACATACGCATCGATTGTATTTATTGCTAGTCAAACATTATTAAAAAGTATTGATTTTACCGAAGAGAAAACAAATTTGTAATGCATACTTGAGCAAAAGATAATTATAATAATTCAAATAAATTAAGTTAATCATCTTAAATAAAAATATGTGTCTAAGAAGTGTTAGCATCACAGTATGCTTATTTAATAATTTGAATAAAACCAAATAAGTCATTTTAATTTACAGGTGTATCTTGCATTTTTTTTTTGGGTAGAGAAAAACACTGATCTGATTTCGGCACATCTAAGAATTTGTCTAAAATGGATTTGAAATTTACCATACTAGTATTTAATTCGTGTCTAATTTTTTATTTATAAATTATAATTGGTTTTAGTAAATAAAAATTAAATATAGAATATGAGTTTCTAAAATCACACTATGGAAAAGTAATTGACAAATTAATATATTCAAAAAGGAAAATGATATCAGCACTCCACTTCAATTTTTAACTTCAAACATTTGACCAAAATACCCTCTTACATTTTAAACATTACTTAATTTGATTTATTGGACAAAATTACCCTATATTACCATCTGTTCACCTTGTTTTTAATTTGGCAGAAAAACAACCACAATCCAAAGCAGAAAATTAAATTATCTTCTCGACTTTTCGGTAACAATAAACAAGAGTAGAAAAATCCAAAGTCTGAAAAAAAAATGGCATACTTTATTTATTTATAAAAAATTGTTTATTCTTTATTTTTTTTAGGATTAGACATACGAACCAAATAGCTTTGGTAGAAACTCTATTAGGAGATAAGTGTTTAAAAAGTATTTAAGTTCAATTTTTAAATGTCTAAGTGAGACATACTATCTTTTGGATTATATTATATTTTGTTTTTGTACTCAATGATTCGTATATTTAAATTTCTTGAGTTTTATTTCAAGAGTTTTTTTTATAGAATATTTTCATATGTTTCACCAATAGATAATACAAAAATGAAAGAGAGATGCATATATAAATAATGTTTTGTAAATTAATGGGTATTTTAACCAATCGTTTAATAAAATAATGAGAATGAAGCTCCAATATAAAAATTTGGAGCTCCATTATAAAAATTTGGAGTGCCAATACCATCTCCCATTCAAAAATTCAATTGATAACATAGTGTATTTAATTTCAATAGATTTTGGAATACTTTTTCTGATATGATAGATTTTGATATAATTATGTAACGGGATTTTGGTAGTAATTGATAAATATTGCAAATTAGATCTTATAAATCAAAATAATAATAATTTTATCATTTTATATGAATTAAAACATAACATATCTCATCTTAAATTTTGGATAAGTATTGAATTCTTTTTGACTATTATAAATAACTGTAATAATTACACAAATTAAAATTTAAATTATTAGAATTTCATATGTGTCAAAATAAAATGTTTTGAGGGTTTAAGTAGATGCTTAGATGAGGCTTACTTGAATGACCTCAAGGGTTTTGATATATATATATATATATATATATATATATGCCCAAAATGAATACTTTAAAAATGTAAACCCATTATAATGATGGTACAAAAATTCAAAGTGTATGTAAAATGACTTGAAATTCAAGTTTTTAGAGTCCATTGGGATGGGTTTGTTTTTTTTTTTTTTTTTTGGATGAAAAGCATTTATTTTTGTTTAAAATAAAAGCACTTAAAAAAAGTGTTAGTGTGGGTTTTTGGAAAAATAAAAAATAAAAAGTAGAAGCCAAAAAGCGTTTTTTTTTTTATAAATTACTCAAAATAGCTTCAAATAAAGTCAAAATTATAATTTTAGTACCATATGTTGCATATTTTTTCAATTCAAGACTAATATTTTAGGACTTGAATTTAACCATGTCTAACATATTTAGAACTTTGGATATGAATTGGTTGGACTTTGCCTACATGTCAAAAAATTGCCTATGCGGCAAAAAAGTTACCAAAAGTCCAACTAACATATTAACATAACACAATACACAAATACATGATATAAATATATGTAAATACGCACACACACACATATATATATATACAAATAATACATATATACATAATATATATAGTCGTGTATATATAAATATACGAACTCATCGTCTCGCTGCCGTTGCTCTCTAGAGAGAGAGGGACAAGGGAGAATGATAGATGGAGAGAGAGATTTAGAGGTAGGGAGAGCATGCCGGTGGTGTATGTGTATGCATTTAGTCGGTATGGTACGTACCATACCGAAAATTTGGTAAACCGAAATTTTGATACGTCAAAAAAGCGTATTGAATACCGAACCGAAATTTTCGATTCAGTTCGATTTGTGCCGAATTTTTTTTCAGTACAGTATGGTAACCGACCGAAATACTGAATTTAAAAAAAAATTGTGCAAAATGATAAACTTTAATATAAAATTGAAATACCTATCACTATTAATATAATTCCAACAAATGAAAGATTAACATGAAAGAAAACATTAAATGCTCATCAAATCTACTCAACCATAAAATAAAATATTAAAATTTTCATCAAATCTACTCCAACATGAAAATAGACATTGAAATCTCCATCAAATTCAAAACAATCCAAATCCAACCATTCTAAATAAGGCATATATGTATATATATATATATAATAATATAAATAATAAATGTAATATATATATAAATATTAATTCCGTATTCGGTTCGGTACGATATACCGAACCTCAATACTAAAATCGAACCAAATACCGAACCAAAATTTGGGTTCAATATTCGATTTGTACCAAAATTTTGATTTCGGTGCGGTTCGGCCAGTTTACCAAACTGTGCACACCCCTACGGTGGTGGAGTATGGGGTGAGGGTGGAGGCTAGGATTTTGTTGGGGTGGGGTGGGTTGAGGGGTTGGATTATTTTTATTATTTTTTAAATTAAAAATGAATAATAAATTAAATTTTCAAGATAGTTTAAATCAAAATAAATTTTAAAACTAACACTATATTATATAATGATATTTTAATAAAAAAATTAAACATATTTTATTTTTTTTATTATTTGATTGTTCTATTAATTATGTTTTAAAACAAATAAAAACAATCATTTTTTCATTTAATAATAAATCATCCTGCATGAACTACCATGTCAAATAAAATGTCATCTAAGCATCATGTAAACTATGATGTGTTCAAAACTTCCATTTAGATTTCTGCTGACCACAATTCGGGTTGATTTTCGCCGACCACAATTCCGGTTGATTTTGATTAATCTACAGCCAAATCTTGAATTTCGAGGGAAAAAAACCTAAATGTGTAAGACATGGTTAAATTCGAATCCTAAAATTAAACTGACAAAAGTTGAAGTTCTGAGTTGAAAAAATGTACAACATATGATCCTAAAATTATAATTTTGCCTCGAATAAAAATATATTTCAAAGCACTTAAAAAAATTTATACTATAAAAAGCATTGCTCGAGACACACTTTTTTTTTAAATCCATCCAAACAGATCCTTATTGTTTATTATAACTTTAAAATTTTGTATCCTCCAATAATTCAATTCAAACCTAAGGAAATTTCAATCTATATTGTCATTTTTCAACAATATATCGTTAATTGCATTTATTGCACAAGATATTTCAGTTGAACTTCTCAGATGCATTGGCGATAACTTATTTCACAGCAGTGAAAATTTATTTTGTGCCAGCTAATTATAATGAATCACATTTATTTCACATTTAATAATAAATCATCCTACATTTAGCCGCGATTATAATGAAGCGCGGCGGTGACATCTGAGCTATAACTAACAAAAGCTCATGGCGCTCGGAAAAAAATTCAATCATTTCTATCTCCGCATTGACTAATTGTCAACTTGTGAAAAAAAAATTTATAATCACTTAAGCAGTTCTCACACCGTGATCTATCTTTTGAAGTGAGCTAACTTTTAAAATTGAATCAAATCAAAATTCATAATATTTTTACAAAGGCATTTTTTTAAATATAATCAACTCAAACATCCTATAGATGTCAATCGAAATGCCACACACACGCGCACACACTCACTCAAAGGGAAAGGGGAAATAACAAGAGAATTCGAATTCAAAACCTCATTGGTGCCAATTTTTGATGTAATATTTGGGAGTTTCACCAAAGTTGTCACATTTTTCACAAGGAGGCCACATCCCATAGAAGTTAATTTTCTTGGTGGAAATTTGTTTATTGAATAATGGAACAAACTGATACAATAGAAGCAGATAACTGTGAGCATATTACGTTCAGATGAACTCTGGCAAAATACAAAATATTTTCCTGACAAAACCATTTTCTCTTCAAGAAACTTTCTCTCTCTCTCTCTCTCTCCAAATATGCTGGCCTAACTGAACATATAATATGCTTTTCACATACTAAATTAACTTTATTGGCACTTTCAGTCATATATTGGTCAGTACTCAGTACTTAATATACCTTTATTTCACCTTTTCTTCCCTTTCTTCCTTCCCTTGACCTCTTTCTCCAAGCTCCTTATCCTTTGATTAAGAACCGACGAAGAGGGTATTCTTTGATTTCCAGCAGGTTTTGTTGACGCTTCAGAAGGCGGTGATGATGATGATGATGATGGTAGAGACTGCCGTTGTTGAGCAGCTGCATACTTCTTTAGCGCTTCGAAAAACGAAAAGCCGGGTTTTTGATCGGTTGAAGGTGATGGTGGTGGAGTCACCCGTATAACTGGTATACCCAACCACTTCTTCACCTCAGGCTTCTTTATCACTGAAAACTCAATGGAAGCCTCAAAAACATTAGAATCCAAAATTACAGATAATTCTGAGAAATTAAAATAACAATCATTTGACAAGAATTGTAATATTAAGACAGAATAGCAAACAGTATGTATAGATGCCAAAAAAGAACAAATAGAGAATTCTTGGGATGAACAAAGAAACGGGACTCGCCTAATCCATATGAGAGTGAAAACAGGTTGGAGGTAATCCAATAACAGAATATAGCCTGCAAATGTGTGCATGATAAATTAATTTGTAAATATTTAATGCGGATAAATTTTGTGAAAAATTATGCATAAATTAATGAAGTAGCACGT
Organism: Petrea volubilis; assembly: GCA_026212405.1. NCBI lineage: Eukaryota > Viridiplantae > Streptophyta > Magnoliopsida > Lamiales > Verbenaceae > Petrea > Petrea volubilis. Next base: position 10,187,477 of record CM047879.1, read on the forward strand.
ACCTTGGGGAAAGTGGCAGTTAAAGGGATTGTTAATGCAGCAAAGGCCCTCGAGACATTCTTGATGGTACCAGCACTAGGATTGCCCTCTAAACCTTCTTGAGCATTGCACTGAAGGCCAATATCGATAAAAAGTTAAACAAGAAATTCCAAAATCCCAATCACTAAGCAATTTAGATCCCACGAGAAATGAGACAATGGATTAAATGTGTTGAGATTCTATAGTACACTCAGCAAAACAGTTAACACTCAAAAGCCACAATCGTATTCTCAATTTCAAATTTCATGATTACAACAAATGAAGATACTTTGTGCTTGGTTCTTTAGGATCAGAGTGGATCCCAACTATAGTAAAACAGCAAAGGAAGAAATGAAATCAATGTAATATTTTTTCAAGAAGTCTCAGACGGGATGGTGTAGGAGAAAAATTGAGTGTATCTTTTCAAATATTAAGTGAAGATAGATAAAGAAAAGATGGCTAACCTCCACTGTAATCCAAAATGTTAATGCCGTCAAAATTGGAAAAATATACATGCTATCTGGAGTTGTCAGATCGGTAAACCAAAATGCTCCTCCATCTTTAAAAGAAGGAACTTTGTCTGCCATGTTCTTAACCTGCACGTAAGTGATGTGACAAAATTGTCAAATCGTAAGAAAGAATTGATTATTAATGGAGTGAGAAAAACACACACACACACATAGAGAGAGAGAGAGAGAGAGAGAGAGAGATTAGAGTAGAAGGCATTAGCCACAAGTATAAGGAATGTGATATTACGGCAAAGAAGAAACTGCAAAAGATAGGGCCTGAAATTAGAAGTCCCTTCAAAGGGGTGAATGGTGTAACACCATATCTGCAATAGAAAGATGCAATGATGTGTAAGATTTAAGTCTCTTCTAATCCAAGTATTTTACCAGAAAAGTGAAAAAAACGTAGAGAAAAATGAAGCATATTATCATAAATCCTGTGAGGCGAACTATCATGCGGAATGAACAGAATCTGAATAAAGGATATTGGACAATAGCCCCACAAGCCCTCCACTACTAATCCAAATTCATCAATCTGGAAGTCACGTTTGGATGAGCTAAAATTACACAAAAATTGAAACTTTCGAGCTCCACTGCAATCCAAGTTAAAAAAACTCAGAGTCTTGCTTGGATGGGTAACTACCCTATCATTGAAACTTCCAAGCTCCTACCAATAGAAATGTAAAAATGTTGCCAAAACAATTCTACCCTACCAATACAGCTTCCAGAAACTTGTTCATGAAAGCGGGAGCACATTAGGATGTGCATAAAAGTTTTCGTAATGGAAATTTAAGAAAATCTCTCACACACATTTGGGGTATAACAACGTAAAGCATTTTTTAACAAGAAGGCATACGTGACAAAATTCCAATGACATTCATAGGATACAAAAATAGAGCATTAGTGGTACTGTTGTATTATGCTATCGGGTCATTTCCAGAATATAAAGATATCATACAACATTATGTTGGCTACCCTTCGATCTGGGCCTGTCAGCACACAATCTTACTAAGTATTTTTGTAATTCTCTTGAATTTGAAAATCAGCTCGGAAGCTCCTCGTTAATTTGAGCTCCATAAAGCTTGAGACTAACTTGACCTTCAGATTTCAGAGGGTCTATCAGCCGGGCATCCCCAAACCTAACAACACCCCCCCTCCCACACCCCAGCCCCAGCCCCTATTTCGGAGCTCTCAAACCATAACATGGGATACTTAATGTAACCATACCAGAATATAGGGATTCATTTGTACTTAAATATGCTCTTTGTTATAATCTACAGTCTAATATTGTCCCCTTTTTAAATTTAGAGAATGGCAATGATAGGCTCTCTAAATAACAGGAGAAAGACAAAATGCTTCCGGACTAATAAATTCCATGGGAAAGTTTGATGGAAAACAGATATTTCTATCCCCTCTCAATTCAGAAGAAGGAAAACTACATACTCCTTGAATAGTTCTTGCATCCGCGCTTGACCTTCAGCCACAGCAGCAGGACTCATATCCTGGACACAACCAACAAATATTAATGAATAGTTAGAAGCAATCAGATCAAGTAATAAGGTATCACAGAAGATAGAAGGCAAAAAAAACAGGTTTTTTCCTGCATAAAACTCCTACTGAGAATCAATCAAGTGAACAGAGACTAAACGGCATTCACTACGTGTTCCAGCAAGTCTATTGTTGATCAACTTCATACAATAGCAAACAAGAGTCTGATGCTCATACCCTACGCTGCATTTCTTCTTTTATCTCCTCCAACCGTGGCCTCAGAAGCTGCATAATACATAACTTGCGCATCAGAGAAAGCGGCAGAGAGGCTGCAAATCAGAGATATGAAGGAAAAACAATAGTGCTACAGGCACTTGGCACAGAAGGAAGAAAAGCCACACAGAGAGAGAGAGAGAGAGAGAGAGAGAGAGTAAAGAGACACGTGTGCATAGCAGTAAAGCAGAGACGACGTAAAAAATTAGGGAATGGGGATTCATCAAATAAAGGATTTATTCTTCATATTTTGGGAAGGGGAGAAGAGGAGTCAGAGCCAATCTACTATGCTGATGCTCAGAATTTAACCTTGGATGACACCATGGAATACCTACATGCACCTAACAACCTCTAACATCTTAATGCAACTTAAAGAGAATTTGCATCACCATATTGTCCCTCCATCCACAATTGAATTTTCAGTTTACTCATCAGTATTAAATACTTAATAGAAATACTTACATGTATCCTTTTAGTATGTTAGTTTAAAACGGATGTTTCTACTAGTTAGTTCATTACAACAACTTCCTCCGCAATGTTCTTTTCTCAAAGTTGGAAAAATTAATAGGAAAGTACATGTAAAAACCGTCCTTTAAATGCAACACATATACTGGAAGATTCAATGGGCAGTTGTATGTCTGTGTCTAAATACATAAATATCCTAGTTTAATAAACTTTAGACAAATTATGAATGGAACTCTCGCTGTCAATTGATTTTGGGCTTTTCAAACAATCCTCCATTAAAAGTTGGATGTTGCTTGCTGTATCGGCTATTTAAAATCCTATTATTTATAGGCCTTGAAGAAACAAACTAAAATATATACTACAAATTACAGCATTGTACATCTAAGTCTACGAGTAACAAGTCAAATTTGTTCTGTGTAGCGGCATGTTGTGAACAAAATAGTTAAGACAGTGCTTCATGTCCAAATCAATGTTCCTCAGAATCAACAACACATCTTCTCTTTATCCAAATGCATGCAATGCATAGAAGTGCAAAACAGTCGATGAAACTCGATGTACATGTTTTATCTTCTCTTGTCACTCTTATCTACAGTAGGGAGGGAAGCTGGATGGAGATGATAGTTGTCTAAAGTTTCTTTTATATGCTACCAAACTGTACACTTTGCCATCAATATTTACTCCTAGCTATGGCCTCCATGGTGTAGTGGGCTTCCAGGATAATGAAATATTAATAGTGGGAGGAAATACGCAGGCACTTCCCAGCAAATCACTGGGCCAAGACAAAACCAGCCCCAAAAGGGAAAAAAGGATAAAGAAAAAACACATCCAAACTTACAGTAAATTTTGAAGTAGACTTCAGCTGATTTATCATAAGAGGAAGTTGAATCCAACGTATCAAAATAGTTGTCACCACAATCGACGCCCACCTACACACAAACAAATTCTAAAATTCATCTGTTTGCAGTCCTTAAGAATCATACAGCAATAAAAAGCACAACAAAGATATAGATCGTGCCGGAAATATTACGCATTAGAAATATCAGACAAACACTGATGTATTAAAGCATATTAAGAAGTTCTCTTCCCGCAACTCACACATCTACTTATCAAATGCAATGCCACATGAAATATTTGCAATGTCAAACCATTTCCTCATGACAATAGCATTAAAAAAACAGAAACAGGTGAACTCTATGTCAGTGCATAAAATTCAACTTCCCCTCTTACCAATTAAACGCAGTGTAAGTATGCACATAATCAATCAAGTACTGGAGCGCCGCCACCGGTAAGAACGAATCTGCTGCCGCAACCGCCACCTCGTTCACCACCGGCCCCACCTGCGAAGCCACCTCCACAGCTTTATCCCCCAACGCATCCGCCACGTCACTCATTATCTCAATCTTGTCGGCCGGCCCTTCTCCAAGACTCGACATATTCCTCACAAAAACCGGCCCGCAAGCAGCCGGAATCCCAAATCTCCGATCTTGAAACAAATTTCTTGACCTATGAAAAGTGCCCAAATCATTCCCCGTCCCAAAAAGGCGGCGCTGGAGATAATTGGGGCTTTCGGGATTCTTGGAAATGGGACTGTTGTGCGGTGGGTTTTCACGATCGTCATTATCGCGATGAATATGCGAAAATGAAGGAGCAACTCGCTGGTGCTGATAAAGCAGCTTGGCTCGAGCAGTGATGCTCCGTCTGTAAGCCATTAGTCTTGCTACTGCAATAAATCACAGACAGAGTGAGAAGTTCTCTACTTTCAATTGAACAATTATCTTAAATCTCTACATAAAATTTGTCAACTTTCGAGCCATTTTGCAGCCAATTCAAGGATAGATTTCGAGACAACTGGGGTTTTAGCGGGGGTTTTGGGGTTCGGGGGGTTTGTACGATAGTGGCAGTGCTTTATTTATATATATATATATATATCCTAGTTGAGGGGCCCGCGCGGTGCCCGTGGCTGTAAGTCAAGATACTTGATCTTATTTGGTGTTTTTAGTGCATAGGGTAGCATGTTAACTGATGAGGTGCATACTTATATATATATATATATATATATATATATATATATACTGCTATATTTTGTAATAAAGAGGCAGTACATTTGGAATTAGGCAACAAAAAAGGGATCTATTTCTTTCGTATGTGATATGGGTGCCTTCAGTCAAATCACGTGGATCTCTTTTAAGATGATATATGTCTAAAAATTCTAGCCAACCTTGGACTTAATGGCCTCCCTAAGGCTATACGCCTCCTCAATAGTTGTCTCTTCATAATGGGTTTAATATCCTCATCGAAGCTGTGTCCCTCTTCAACCATCGTCTCCTCATCATGGTCTTAATAGCCTTCTGGAGGCTATGTCCCTCCTTAACCATTGTCACCTCATGGTAGGGCTTAATAGCCTCCGCAAGACTATTAAGAAGGTTGTGTATCTCTTCAATCATCGGCTCCTTATAGCGGGCTTAATAGCTTCCTCGAGGCTATATCCCTCCTTAACCGTTGTCTCTTATACTTGACAGCCTCCTCGAGGTTGTCCCTCCTCAATCGTCGCCTCCTTGTGATATACACATGTGTTGTCCCTCCTCAAAAAGATTTTATTCTCGAACCCAGTGTCTCCTTAAATAAGACCTTGCTTTCCTCGATATCTAATACATGTCCTCATGGACCTTGCTCTCCTTGAGGAAATGTGATGAATCAAGGAGAGGACCCGTCTCGAGGAGACGCCATCTTTTGACAACGGGCTCCCTCTATAGTTGTTATCACATCTAGAGAAAGGTACCTCGAGCAGGGAGTACACTTCGTACTCTGCCACTATCCCTACCAGGAAAGCACCTTCTCCTCAACCACCTAGGGATGACCATCATGTCCCCTTAGGCTCATGTGTGTTCATCTCTTAATAGGTTGAGGACCCAAGCCAACATTCCTACCAGGCTAGATACTTCTTGATCACCACGTGGATCACGGATCACCTTCTCTTTAAAAATGTGGCCTTGACCAAAAAATGACCACATCAATATGCTCAAGTACATCACAACTATAGAGTATTCTATGTACAAAAAGGGCAATTATTTTTTATTAAATTTCATTGCAGGATGTGTTGCACAAAAAGAGGTTGTGCTATGTAGATATTCCACCTCCAAGCTTCCATTGTTGTGGAGTCATATTTGTGATAGGGCCGAAAGTTTGAAGCTTCTGTCCTAGGGCATTCAAAGTACTTGTTGCATATATGGATTTTCAGGCCGCGCCCGTAATTATACCCAATTCGAATCTATGTTATTACATATTGTTGGTCACCACTAAGGTATTATCAAAGGTGGTCCACTCGACGACCCACCTTCTACTAACAACTTTGAGGAGGAATTTAATTTAGAACTTTGTGCACGCTAATGATGTAGTTCCCATTGACGTGCTAAAAGTGCCTTTTTTTTTCTTTTGGGAGGCATATTTTGATGTCACCAGATCACTGATTGTTACGGTGTTCTTTGTTATCTCTACTCCGTCCTATTTCACCCAAAGTCCCACTTCTTACAATCAACATAACGAACATCCCAACAATCGAAATACTTTTAATATACCTTGATAATATTGATAACCCACTACATTACTCACAAATTTCACATATGAAATAATAATAACAACAACAATATATAATGGAACTTTAGCTTCACTATATCCACCAATACGTTTTAACAACACTTATAACCTAACACTAAACACAAACTAAGATCATACACATCACAAGAAGCTAACTATAGAACACATTGAAAACACTCCTTCAAACTGGACCTTCCTTAGCAACTACTTCGGCCACCTACAAAATAATGCACATGCATTCATTTACAAAAGTGACTTAACTAACCTTACCAATTGTATTACACTATAACATAGTAAACTCGTATGTACGCATATACAAATCATAATATTATAGTCCCGTTATTATATAAACACACATTAATTTTATTTTTGCTTCGTATTTAATTTTTTAATAACATTAATTAATTATTATTTTTGTCTTTTAGTTCATTGAAAATAATTCTCATCAATCTTGTTGATATTTTTCAGCTAAAATAAATTGTTAAAGTGATAAAAAAAAATTAATTTCATTGAAATTTGATGAATTAGCTATAGTGTTTTAATATAAATTTTGCAATGAACATTTTTGTAAATGAATAATTAAAACCTCAAAATAATAATTCAATTTTTAACAAATTTTCAATTATGAAAAAAATATGTGTATGAAAAAGACAATTTTATGAAGAAATTCATTTACCAAAAACAATTAAGTTTCAACAATACAATAAAGATGTATTCATGAAAACAAAAGTACATATCATGCAAACAAACATGGGTGAGATCATTTATTGTTCTACCCATCAAATTTAAAAACATAGATATCGATCTTTTCGAAAATAAAAATCATAAGATATATAACAATTATAGACCAACTGGAATAACTTACCTTTTTTGTAACACAAAAATTGGTCATTAGAGTTGTTACCAGTAAAAATAATTAAATATTTTTTCATGAGAAAGGAAAAACTAATGACAATGGCGGTTTATATCAATTTTTTCAAATATTGTGGGGACACTTACTGATAGAAAAAGTGTAATAGTTGTTAACATAATTTTGATTAACATAAATAGATAAAAATTCAATCAAATATAGAAATTGAAACCAAACTAAAAGTATGAGGGAGTCATATGATGCAATCGATAATATAAAGAGGTAAATTGAGACTGAATTAGAGTATAAGGTGTAAAGTGAAATTTGTCCTAAAAATAGCACCTGGCGCAAGGTGAATAGACATCTAAATACATATAATAATCTCCCTAAGTCCAACGCATCGGTTGGGCCTAACCATCCCACTCCAGTCACACGAAGACATAGGTGGTCCAGGCTCCTTAGGAAAGCCCACTCATACACGGGCTGCCTACGTACACTCGAAATAAGACACAGAGAAGCGGATTTGGACTAATAAATGAACTTTGTCACAGCAGGCAAAATAATTTGTAATAGCCCAACAGATGAGCCGGGGTGGGCCAGCCCACTGTCCTAATTGAAGTCCACTTATATGCGGGTGTTCACTTGCCAAGCAATTCATCATTTCATCCTCAATTTTTTTTTAGTAAGAAAAAAAAAAGAAAAGAAAAATTGATATATCTTCTTGTTGTTCCCCCTCCCTCCCAACCACTCAACAAAAAGCCTATGCTATTCACGCACAACAATGCCACCAACATACGTGTGCTGCAAACGACGTCGTGTGGCCAGGCAAGTGGGTACTACGCTCAAAGACTGCAGTAGCGCGTACCATCCCTTCCAGCTGCGTGGACCCCATCAGATGAAACCATTTCTATGAATGGTACCCTTCCCATGCGCATGCAAAGCACGCGCGTTGACGCATGCCGAGGCTCAGCACAATACGACGTCGTTTTTCCGAACAAATAGATACCACACGCCTTCCCTAAAACCTCCGACACATTCCCCATCCAGCCGTGGGCCCTACCGGACCAAAAAAACACTGTAGTTGAACCTCTACGGACTTATATATAATAGTAATATATATATATATATATATACACTAGCAGCCATTGTGCGGTCCCCGCACGTATAGTATAGATGCAAGTATTATGATTTTTTATTGGTGGAAATAAATATTCAGGTATTTTGAATACAGTTAATTTTTAATTTTGATGTGAATCGGATATTATTTATTTTTTGATTATTATATATGTGTCCATTATATGCATATATTTTATTACCAATTAATCGATATTTTAAAAAAAATTGTTAAATAATATAAAATAATGTGGCTTGTCCATCTTAAACACAATGAATAAACACATGCAGTCAAGTGATAAAAATTACGAAATCAATTGCACACACAAAAATTGTAACATCTTGTAAAACATACCTCAATAAAGAAACAAAAAAAGAAAAGCAGAGAGAGAAAAAGAGAGAAGGGAAAAACATAAAATCATTAACATAATGGAAATTGAAAAAGATTATAAGTTACAACAATAAAAATATACCTTCAATTCAAAATAAAATAACTGTTGTTTATTTTTCTGTAACACAAAATTATGATTTGATGGCAGAAATTGGGCATTGATCAGTGCAAATTTGGAGAAAAATTAATGGCAGTTTTGGCCTAATTTAAAGGGGACGAGAAAAAGAACGTGGGTGAATAAGATGTGGAGAGAGAAAGGTTGTGGGAAATGGGGTGTGGAGAGATAAACCATGATGGTTGTTGAGAACATGACTTTGGATTGAGACATTACAATTTTAAACTGGTGATCATTTTGTAAGGTAAGTTAAAGGATAAAATTGGTATATCAAAAAATTAGTATTCAAATTGATTTCAATGTGTAGAGATTTCCAATTTCACCTTTAAGGTGATGTTCTTGTTTAAAATTTTTAAGAAGTCTATAGGACAAAATATGTAAATTTGCATAAAAAAAAACTACCATTTATGAGATAAAAATATTTTTTTTATAATAGTATATATATATATATATATATAATTAAAAAAGCCAATGAATTAAATTATCCAGATTGATAGTGCAAGTGTTAAGTGATGAATACCTAGCAGAAAAACGAAAGTTTTAAGTGAAGTGTAGATCATTTTATTTCTGGTTTCTTTTTTTATTTTTGGTTAAAGTTTTTAAGTTTAGATTTGAAACTAATAATTATTTCTCTTTTAATTTCATGCATTTCAAATTGTTTCTCTTTTAATTTCATGCATTTCAAATTGTCTTGAGAAATTAGGTATATTTCTAACACAGAAAGGATGTGAAAAGTTAAGTGTTGACTTAAATTCATCATATTATATATCAATCGAAACATTCTTTGTGTGAGTATGTATAAGCTAAAAATTTATCAAATTCTCATAGAACTTTATTTATTTTTTTTATTTTAATTTTTCTATTTCAATTATCGCTTAGATCCAATTCTGTGGATGCCGTGGCGTGACTTGTGCAATGGCTAACTGTGGCGGGTTTGCAGTGGAAGGTGGGGTCGGGAGAGTGCATAAGGGTATGGGAGGATCCATGGTTTGCAAGGCAACATCTGTTCCGACCTACACGAGGGGTCGTGGATGGTGGTTTGGTGGGCTCGGTGTTTTCCTAAAGTGCGTATGCTGGCTTGGCGGTTACATAAGAATACAGTTCCGACAGTTTGCAATTTACAGAAGTGAGGGTTGAGGAAGGATGTTGGAAATGGCTTTGATAAGATTATGTTTTCAAGGGGTAATATAGGATTGAACCATTTTGAATGGTAATCCATAGATAAAGCCTAAGGGAAATATTATCTATGTATAAATAAAGCTGTGTAAAATATCCCACTCGGATATATTGGCCTTGACTGAGCTAGTATTTATATGGTTAAGTGTTGTTCTAGTATAAACTAAACAACTAAGTACCGCATATGTACAAACCCCACACGCGCGCACCGCCCGCCCGCCCGCCTCGGCGCCGGCTCCTGCCACGGACCAAGACCAGGACCAGGTCGCGGTCGCGGGTGCGGGTGCAAGTGCGGGCTTGGGCGTTTAGGTGAATTGTCTCGGTCTCGAGCGTATTTTTTACTGAAATGCCTTTGATGTAACGGTTTTATTCAAAAATCTGATTTTTGAATTCCGTTACTATATTTAATTAACGCAGTTTGAAACCACCAGACACGTTACCTGGTCAAACAACAATGTTGTCTGTTTTTTAGTCCAAGTGCATTGCGTGTCCGTTGGCATTCAGGCGGTTTCAACCATGTATTAATATGCCAGAATTTAATTCTGGTTGTCTACTCCCTCCTATATAAGCTGCCTCCTAGTTCCCTGCAAAATACACAGACGACACAAGAGAGAATAGAAAGTATACTGTTTTAAGAAACTGCAGAATCTTAAGAGTGTATACACTTTTAGCCTACGGGTGTGTGTTTTGGAGTTGCATACACAACCTCTAGAGCTGTTTAGCTTTCGAAGTGAGGTTCAACGTAGCAGTGCAGCTTGGAACGGACCTGTGGACTGTCTTATTCTGGAAGGAGTATCGCAAGCCCATCACACCGGTCAGTGGGGCAAATATTTCTTCAAGGCAAACCGGCTCAACCCGGTGATTCAGTCGTACCTTTTCAAATAAATACTGATAAGTCATCTGTACTTTCTTGATTATTTATTTGTTTATGGGATTATTTAGTTTGCTTTTGGCTATAGTGTTTATACTGTAAAACTGTTATTGCATCGTATTTATATTATCAAATAAATGCACCCATGAGAATATCGAATTTTGGATATTCTGTTCAATTGTTTCCAACAATCTTAAAAAAATATTCGGGCTTTATTCATTTAATATATTTATAATGGCGTCGAGTTCAACTGCTGGTTTATTTGGTTCTTTAAAAATTGACTTGAGCGGTTTGCCTGAACCATTTGCTGGCCAATTCTTTAAACGTTGGCAACAACGAATGAAGATTTGGTTCACAATGAAGGGGCTCTTGTTTGTAATTCAGACTGACAAACCAGTAAATACTGATACTAACCCAAAGATTGATGAAATTGCAAATGTGGACTGAGCGAGACCAAATAGGTAGAGGGATCATTTTGTCAGGCTTGTTAAATGTTCTCTTCGATGTCTATTGCTCAAACTCGTACACTGCGAAGTCACTTTGGGAAGCATTGGATAAGAAATACAATACTGAGGAGCAAGGGCTCGAAAAGTATTCTGTTTCTAAATTCCTGAAGTATCAAATGGTTGAAGGTAAGTCAGTGTCTGAACAAACCCATGATCTCATTAATTTGGAACATTCACTTGCTGATGCTAAAATGAAACTTCCAGAAAATTTCATGGTTATGGCAATTATAGAAAAATTTCCTCGATCTTGGGAAAGTTTTGGAATGACTTTAAAACATCAAAAAGGAAACTTATCCCTCGATGATTTAATGATTGCCATAAGTATAGAAGAGGAACATAGGAATCAGACACACTTGGTACCAATTGAATTCCAGTCAAAAGCAAATGTTTTGACTATTGGAAAGAAAAACTCTAAGCTGAAAAATGTCAATCAGAATTCTAAAACCATTGATAAAGGAAAAGTCAAAGCCAAAAAGCCAAAAGCAAACAAACCATGCTGGATTTGTGGACAGGTTGGTCATTATGTCAGGGATTGTCCCAACAAGGCAGAAAAAGGAAAGACCAAACCAAAACCACCAGGACTAGTAGTCAACATGGTTGAGGCTGGCACTGCTAGTTCTCATGGACACCTTGATGGGTATGTTTCTTTTGAACCCGAACTTTTGACTATCTATGAACCGTTCGATTGGCTTATTGATACTAGAGCAAATGTGCACGTTTATGCTGAAAAGTCTTTATTTGTGTCATACCAGCCAATTGATGGACAATCCGTGAGGATGGGAAATGCAAGTGTTGTACAAGTACTTGGGATAGGACACGTGGGCCTAAGGTTTCCTTCAGAGCGTACACTATCTCTGCAACGAGTGCATCACCTCCCTTTTGTTAGACGGAACATTATAAGTGGTTCAATGTTAGTCAAAGAGGGATGTGAGCTTTCATTTAAGCTGAATACAGTTCGAATTTTACATTACAAAACTTTTATTGGCAAAGACTATTTATCTGAAGGTTTATTTAAAGTACGAATTGAATATATTAGTGTTTCTAGTTCCAATAGTTCGAATTTTTATAATTCTGTTGTTATTAATAATATAAAAAATTCCATTGTAGGCATGCACGGTTGGGTCATTTAAATTTCGGGTCTATTACAAGAATGATGAATTTAAATCTGATTCCAACACATGATATTGGACAAAGTCACAAATGTCAAGTGTGTGTAGAAGCTAAACAAGTAAGAAAACCCTATCAAACCTTTAAAAGGGATACTTAAATAGTTGATTTAGTATACACAGATATTTGTGAGTTCAATGGGGTCTTAACACGAGATCAAAATCGATACTTTATCACCTTTATAGATGATTGCAGTAAATATTGTTATGTTTATTTAATGAAACATAAAGATGAAGCACTTGAAAAGTTTATCATTTTTAAGAATGAAGCTGAAAATCAAACTGGCAAGAAACTTAAAAGAGTACGATCAGATAGAGGTCGTGAATATGAGTTGAACTCGTTTGTTGAATATTGCCAAATGAAGAGACTCATCCATATTCACCTTCCTCGAATGGTGTAGCAGAACGTAAAAATAGGACATTTAAAGACATGATTAATAGTTTACTTTTGAATTCTGGATTGTCAAAATACATGTGGGGAGAGGCTTTGAATACGGCTTGCCATATTCTGAATAGAGTCCTCTGAAACACAAGAACACACTCCATTTGAATTTTGGAAAGGCAAAAAATCGAGCTTAAAATATTTTCGTGTGTAGGGATGTCTTGCAAAAGTCCTAGTCCCTGAACACAAACAAAAGAAGCTTGGTCCAAAAACTGTTGATGCAGTCTTTTTGGGCTATGTAGAAACAAGTTATGCCAAGAGATTCTTAGTCATTAAGTCTGAGATTTCTGGCATAGAGGTGAACACAATAGTCGAATTATGTGATGCTACGTTCTTCAAAAATGTATTCCCTTTGAAACAAGGAATACCCGAAGATGTTTCGACTTTAGATTCTGCCCTCGCATCTGATTCCATTCCCGAACATGTGGAAAGGATGACAAATGGGGGGGGTGTAAATTCAAGTAGTTCCGATTCTACTTTTGATGAGGCTAATGAACCTCGCCGTAATAAGCAAGCCAGGATCGCGAAAGATTTTGGAAGTGACTTTGTCACCTACAATATTGAAGATGATCCTGTGACTTTCAAAGATGCTATGGCTTCTTCTGAGGCAAAGCATTGGAAAGTAGCTATCAAAAGTGAAATTGACTCCATTATCTCCAACGGGACATGGGTACTAGTCGATTTACCGCCGAGATGTACTACTATTGGATATAAATGAATCTTTAAGAAAAAATTGAAATTTGATGGTACTATTGATAAGTATAAAGCTAGATTGGTTGCCAAAGGGTTTAGGCAAAAAGAGGGGATTGATTACTTTGATACGTATTCCCCTGTAGCTCGATTAACTACAATCCACGTACTGATTGCACTAGCTTCCATATATAACTTCTCTATCCATCAGATGGATGTGAAAACAGCCTTCTGTATGGTGATCTAGAGAAAGAGATATATATGGAACAACCAGAGGGATTTGTAGCTGTCGGGAGTGAAAACAAAGTTTGTAAGCTTGTCAAATCTCTTTATGGGTTGAAACAAGCGCCTAAATAGTGGCATGAAAAGTTCGATAAAACTATATTGAGCTTTGGCTTTGTTGTAAATGATAACGATAAGTGTGTATATTGCAAAATAAAAGGTGATTCATATATCATTTTATGCATGTATGTGGATGATATATTATTAATAGGGTCAAATCTTGAGATTATTAATGAGACAAAAGAATTCTTGAAAAGTAAGTTTGAAATGAAAGACATGGGTGAAGCTAGTGTGATTCTAGGACTCAAGTTGATTCGCTCAACTGAGGGTATAATGATTTCTCAATCTCATTATGTTGAGAAGATAATTGAGAAGTTTGGTTATACTAACGGTAGAATCCTGAAAACGCCTTATGATCATTCTGTGACTCTTTTCAAGAATAAGTCTGGTACTCCAGTGTCTCAATTAAGATATTCTCAAGTATTGGAAGCTTGCAATATTTAGCTAATGGTATGAGACCAGATATTTCATTTGCGGTCTCTGATTAGCTAGATATACGAGCTGTCCTGATCGTACTCATTGGGAGGCTTTGGATAGAGTTATGAGGTACCTTAAAGGTACAAGTTCCCTTGGGCTGCATTACGGAAAATTCCCTAAAGTTCTTGAGGGGTTTAGTGATGCGAGTTGGATTGTCCAAAACTCCGGGAGTAATGGATGTACAGGGTATGTATTTACTCTGGGTGGAGGGATTGTCTCCTGGAAGTCTGCAAAATAGACGATCATAACTCGGTCTACGTTTGAGGCTAAGTTGTGTGCTTTAAATACTACTGGAATTGAGACTGAGTGGCTGCATGGGTTAATGTGTGGGTTACCCATGGTGGGTAAAACTATCCCTGTCATTGCCTTGCATTGTGATAATCAAACCACAATTGCAAAAATACGGAGTTCCAAGTATAATCAAAAGACTAAGAGACACATTCAAGTTAGACTAAAGTCTATAAGGGAGATAGTGTCTAAAAGAATCATAGCCATTGATTTTGTTGGTACCAAAGACAATGTGGTTGATTCTTTAACGAAAGGACTTGAGTTTAACTCATTCCAAAAAGCCAGGTTGAGGATGGGACCTGTAACTTATTGATTTTACACCGATAGTAGCAACCCAACCTACCAAGTGGAGATCCCGCAAGAAATATTCAATGTGGTATAAACAAAGCTGTTGGGTATAAACGTTAGCACCTAAATTTAGACTAGTACTATGTACCTGAAGTCTGTCCTCTGGTATACCTGGGAGGTGTTGTGTCACTGCTAGTATAGTAAGAGCCTTGCTCTGAATGGGGCAAGGTCTTAAGTGACGAGATGTGAGCAGTACATCTTCGGAGATACCCAACTAATGGATATTATCGTGTGGCCGTGATTAAAGGAGACGGGTTACTCCTTGAAAAATATTCATGAAACAGGATCAGGACACATGGCCATTAACGTGTCACCCCTGAAGATTGCTAAGCTCGATGTAGTGTGTTGTTTTCAATAGATGTTATCACAACCAAGGTTCAAATTCAAGGCATATGTTCATTTGTTCCTGTAATGACATAAGTTGGTTAACTAAATAGTGGTTCAAACCAGAAGATACCATTATTGAAAACATGTTACAAGTATGCAGCCAGGACTTTATGCTATGGATTAGGGAGGGATTGTTGAAAATGGGCTTGATAAAATGATGTTTTCAATGGGTAAACTAGGATTGAACCATTTCGAATGGTAATCCATAGATAAAGCCCAAGGGAAATATTATCTATGTGTAAATAAAGTTGTGTAAAAATCCCACATCGGATATATTGACCTTGATTGTGCTAGTATTTATGTGATTAAGTGTTGTTCTAGTGTAAACGAAACAACTAAGTACTGTATATGGGCACACCCCATATGCGCATGCCGCCCTCCCCAACCCGGCTGGCTACGAGCCACGGACCAAGAACCACGGACCGGGACCAGGACCAGGTCGAGGTCGTGGTCGCAGGTGCAGGTGCGGGTGCGGTCGCGGGTGTGGGCTCAAGCGTATGGGCGAATTGTCTCAGTCTCGGACTTATTTTTTACTGAAATGCCTTTGGTGTAACGGTTTTATTCAAAAATCTGATTTTTGAATTCCGTTACTATATTTAATTAATGCGGTTTGAAATCGCCAGACACGTTACCTGGACAAAAACACATTTTCGAATGTTGTCTATTCTTGAGTCCAGGTTCATTGCGTGTCCGTTGGCATTTATGCGGTTTCAACCATGTATTAATGTGCTAGAATTTAATTCTGGTTGTCTCCTCCCCCCTATATAAGCTGCCTCCTGGTTCCCTGCAAAATACACAAATGACACAAGAGAGAATAAAAAGTATACTGTTTTAAGAAATTGCAGAATCTTAAGAGTGTATATACTTTTAGCCTACGGGTGTGTGTTTTGGAGTTGCATATACAATCTCTAGAGTTGTTTAGCTTTCGACGTGAGGTTCAACGTAGCAGTGTGGCTTGGAACGGACCTCTGGACTGTCTTATCCTGGAATGAGTATCGCAGGCCCATCGCATCGGTTAGTGGGGCGAATATTTCTTTAAGGCAAACCGGCTCAACCTGGTGATTCAGTCGTACCTTTTTAAATAAATACTGATAAATCATCTGTATTTTCTTGTTTATTTATTTGTTTACGGCATTGTTTAGTTTACTTTTGGCTATAGTGTTTATACTGTAAAACTGTTATTGCATTGTATTTATATTATAGAATAAATCCACCTACTAGAATATCGAATTTTGGATATTCTGTTCAATTGTTTCCAATAGAGGAGGACAATTGTCCAAACTCCCATGTGTGATGAGGAAAAGGAGGATAGCGAGCACACATTTTTGGCTATGCCCTTTCATTAAACAGGTTTGGGTTCTCTCATGTTTAACGTGGTTGTCAATCTCAAAGTGGGGGTCGTGTGCATTAGATATGGTGGTGCATGTTGCGAAGGATTTGTCTATGGTGGAGATTGGAATGTTTCTCGCAGTGGAGTGGTGTTATGAGCGAAATAGAAATGCTAAGCTCATAGAGAGAAGCGTTGCAATGGCGGTGGATGTGGCGGAGCAAGCACGACACCATCACTCTTGTTTTTTGCTATCTAAGAGTTTGGAGGAGGTGGGATCGGCTGTTGTTGTGAATATGGCATGGAAACTGCCTCCTATAGGCGTGATTAAGGTGAATGCGGACGGGGCCGTGTTCAAGGATCAAGGGGAGATTGGGTTTGGGGTTGTTGCATGGGACTATGAAGGCAAGCGTGTGGGGTGGGGTGTTGGGCCACATCGGAGGCGATGTGATGCGGAGCTTACCGGGGCAGTGGCAGTCTGGGAGGGATGCAGGTTGGTGGAGGCTCGAGGGTGGGCTTCAATCTAGATCGACGGAGATGATGTTGTGGTTATGAGTGGATTGTTGGCTCTGACCAATAATGTTTTTTTACATCGATAATATCATCAACGATAGCCATTGTTTTAGACAAGTGTTTACAGCATATGATTTTTGTTTCGTGCGTTGGTCGGGTAACAAGGTTGTCCATTTGTTAGCAACACAAGCTAGCACTTCTACTTAATTCTGGTTTTGATAGTATTCCGGACTTTGTTATGTCAGTGTTTATGTCAGATTTTTTTGGCTTGGTTTAATAATATATTTCATTGTTTTTCCTCAAAAAAGAAAAAATAAATCATGGGTTAGGGTTTCTACATATTTTGCTTTTGTACTCTAATCTTCTCTTTACTTTAGTTTAATTTTAGATTTTTAATCGTTTCAATTTTCTATTCCCCCTTTCTCCAAAGTTATAATAAGAAAATATTAATTTAATTTGGTGTTTGGCCAAAATATAGAACAAACTCTATTTCAATTGGGTGTGACGTACAAAATTTTTCTATCAGTTGTTCAATTCAATCAGAATTACAAATTCACAATTGATAATCATATGCCCATAATTATATTATTTATTTTTGAGAAATTTATTAAAATAAAAATTTAAAACAATTGCCATACCTAATACTTGCACCAACCGCATACCAACACAATTAGTGACAGTAATAATGGAATATACTGCAAACTCTCGATTCTGATCACCTCTACAAATAAAAATGGCATATATAATAATATATAAAATACAAATAAAGATGATCTTAACATGGCTAAAATAGTATATATATATTCATTATGATGGTGAATATTGTGGCACAAATTAGAAAAGTACACGTATTTATACAAATCACAATCAATTCATTTGTACACACATTAGAAAAATGCACATGTTTTGCATGTGTATAATTATGAAATTCTTAAATCATTGCAAGAAAGAGTTTGGTACAATACTATAATTCATCTATGTTTTAGTAAGTGATGAACAATAAGTCATTGTTTAAATAAAATTCTCCAATTTGGACAGTCTATTTTAACAAGACCAAACAACCAACATCCTGAATTTTAGTAGATCACATGGCCCGGCCCACTTGCATTTATATAAATCACATAATTGTAGAGTATAAACAAAAAATTATATAACTACAACAATAATTAACTAATCTATATATATATATATATATATAATTCAGAAGCCTTGAGATTGTCCACCTAAGCGCTAATGTGAATAATCTTATTTAATTTTATTTTGCTATGTGAGAAATTTAAATAAGTATATTTGTGATTTATATTTATCCAAAAGAATTCAAAAATTATCAAGTATTTAAAACAAGATGGATAAAATTGAATGCAGATAAAATAAAAAAATTAATATTTTATTAACAATATTTATCATTTACTTTACTAATAGTTAAAATTTTTTGATCTACATAAATTTTTAAAAACTTCATTGCCTTATTAATTACACAAAAATTAATATTGAAATCAAGCATATTCCATAATTATGCAATTTTCTAAGATATTTATCAATTTATTTTGCAAAAAAAGCTAATTTGTTTTCCTAAAATTATTTTTTATAATACAAATTTATGAATATATATATATATATATATATTTGTGCATTGGCACGGGTTAAATGCTTGCACTATGTATACCACATATTTGGATAGTTTCAATGAATTTCATTTTGCCAATATTTTATTATTTAGTTTAGTTTAAATTTGGATAAATATATATGGTTCATTATTTTGAACCAACAAACCAATGCTAATCAAAAAATCCAAGATAAGATTATATTACTAATAATCATTTCTCCAAAACATTAGCTACAGGAGATACTAGCAATTTGGATTCTTCCTATTCATTAAATATTTACATCGGTATTTCTTCTTTTCTTTTTTCTCCAATAGAAAACGTTTTGGATTCGTCTAGCCATTGTCCATCTCTTATTGAGATTTATTGAACATAAATTCTTTCTTACTCATATTTTTCTCTCTTTCTTATATAGGCATTACAAATATTTCACTTTCATGATGCTTTCAAATTAATTCTTTGATCATTTCCATCATTTATGTATTTTATCCTTTGTTTTTGTTCTCTTATACTATTGTTATCGAAATTTGTCATTATTTTGTTTTATTCAAGTTTTTTTTCTTAAATTTTATTTGTTATCAATATTTTTTTCATTTAATTTATTGCCCTATAGTAAGAAGAATTTTTTCAAGCTTCTTTAAATATTTTGCTTCAACGATATCCCAATTAGTTTATCGTGTTTTTTCTTTAAAAAAAAATATTTTCATTTGTATGTATAAATCAAGGTCTTTTTTCCCCTCATAAAAGTTCATACATGATGTTTTCAAGTTAGTTTTTTTTCTTTTTTTTAATAATTTCTACCACTTCTCTTTATTTTGTTATTTCTTTATGTTTTATTATTTTATTCTTCAAATTTGTTATTGATTCGTTTTATTTAGATTCTTATAAATTTAGTTTGATTATTTTTTTTTCTTTTTGTTCATTTAATTTTTATACTATAGTAAGAAATATTTTCTACCTTTAACACATTTTCTTTTCAATGAAGGCAGTTTATTACAATCGATCGAATATATATTGATATATATCCCTATACATGTATTTTTGAATTCTAAATTTAAATTTAAAATCTTTTTACATTTAATATTTATAGTGTTAAAATATTCTCTACAAGCTCTACTACCGTTTGAATTCCTCATAATCATCAAGTATTTGTATTCATAACAAAAAAAATTTGAATTCATTTAGCCATTTGCTATTAAATTTCATTGTATCCTAAATTTATTTTCTCTTTTATTTTCCTTTTTCATATTCATGTCAGCATATTTTTCATTTTCTTTTTCATATTTCACTTCTTATTTCATTTTCTTTTTCATATATCAATTTTTGATGATGTTTTTAAAGTAAAATTTTTGATCGTTTCTAGCACTGTTGTTACTTATATTGCCCCATTATTCTATTCTTCATATTTTTATTTAATTTGTTTGTTCCAGCATTTGTTGATTTAGTTTGTTTTGTATTTGTTATTACTTTCATTCATTTAATTCACAAAAATAAAATGAATCAAAAATATTTTTAAAAGAAAATTTGATATTTCTAATATAATTAATTTTTTTTTAAAAGGGACAAAATAAATTTGATTAATTCTAATAATCTTTTCAAGAAATAAATTTTACCTTGATAATTAATTAATTTTCAAAATAAATTGATAGAAATTATTTTTATAAAGAAATTGGATAAAAATAAATTTATTTAATTTTAAAAAGAAATTGATAGAAATTATTTGTTTTAAAGAAATGGGATAAAAATAAAATTAATTAATTTAAAATTGGATAAATTTTATTTCTTAAAAAGGGAAAAAATAAATTTGATTAATTTAAAAAAAATTAATTTAGTTTAAAAAAATTTAATATAAAAAAATTCTATCAATTTCTTTCCATTTCTTTAAAAAAAATAATGTCTATCAATTTATTTTTAAATTTAATTAGTTTAAAAATGGATAAATTTTAATTTTTTAAAATAAATTAATTTTTTTTATAAAAAATTAATTATATTATTTTTTCCCTTGTTTTAAAAAATAATTACATTAGAATCAAATTTTCTTTAAAAAAATAATTTTTATTCATTTTATTTTAGTGGATTTCAAATTGATCTTAAAATATGTTTATTTGAATTTATACAAGTGATATATAAATACATAAATCGACCTTAGTTTTACCTATTGTGTTGGTTGGCCTAGTCATAATGGGTGTGGGTATACTCATGCACCACCCAAGTTCAACTCCAAGAAACAACATTTTTACAAATAATTTTTCTACATGCGAAATGACATAAATACCCCCAGAAAAATCACGTGCCACGTACATGGTACTGTTCCGGTGACATTTTTGGCCGGAATTCGCTCATAGGTGGTAAAGTCAAAAAATTGTATAGTTAGATGGTAACCGGAGATAAAAATAAAAAAAAATAAAAATAAAAAAAGTTTAAATGGTAAAGTCCAAAAAATGTTATAGTTCGGATGGTAAAAACTCATAACCCCTAATTTTTTTCATATTAGCTTTTCTAGATAGTTTCTACCATTTTTTCTGTATTTTATTATTTCGTTTATGTTATCTCATTGTTTTATTCTTCAAGTCCATTACTAATTGTTTCATTCAAATTTTCTATTAATAATTTAATTCAATTTGCTTTATTATTATGTTTTTCGTTCATTTAGTTCGTAGAACTATAATAATAATAAATTTCTTGAATTTTGATGTGTACATATTTTTGTTTGCCGATGAGCAATTTTTTTTTAGTGGAATGATATTATAGATTAAGAATACACTTTTATGGATTTTTAATATATATTTAAAAGTTTATCTTTAGATAATTATGATAGTTATTCATTTTTATTTGATTCTTTCAAACTTCCTATAAGAAAAATTATTTGATTGAATTTGTTTTTGACATTTCTTATAATGTATTCATGAGTTTACAAAGTATTAGAGAGTGTTCGAAGAAAAAATGGAAGGGGAATTCACAAGTTTCAAAAATAAAGTACAAAAAAATTAGTAAGGTTAAAATAATGCAAAAGAAAAAGAACTCTCCAATTATATACAAAAGGTGGTATACTACAAAAAATAAATATCGTCATTCCAATTGTAAAAAATTACAACACATTAACTTGACATATATTTAATAATATTTCTGATAAAGTTATACGCTTTAAACTTTTGAGTATACTCTGACAACATTGAGTCAACACACTTTATTTCAATTTCTAAATTCTAAATGAGAAATCCTTAAAATATAGTGAAAACTATTATTATATATTAGAGATTATAGTTGTTGGCATCATATTTCAACTAAAGTATACATTCATATAAGTTTGTTCATGTATAAATTTATCACTTTGAGTTTACTACAAAATATTTTACATTAACAATTACCCACCAAACTCTAATTTAGTTTTTTACAAACTTATATATTTCTAATTTACCATTCTTTCTATTACTATAAAAATTATATAGTATTTACTGTATTCTAAAATAATAGTATCCCGTGCCTAGGCACGGGGTTAGGGCTAGTAATAAATAAATAAAGTACACATTAATTTATTAATTTGATATAAATCCAAAGTACACATTACTTTATTTACGAGAATAAAATGAACCATATGATAATTTAAGCGGCATATATATGTGGTATGAGGCTTCTGATTATTATGATAAATTGCGTATGAGATGAGCCGCAATGCTCCTACCACAACTGCTACTCCCGTAAAAACCTGCAAAACCACAACAATTTCAATAAAAGAGTTAGTAGTGTACAAGATTGTTATTTATTTTTTTAAAATTTATTAAAATCAAATTTTAAAATAATTTCCATGTATAATACTTACATTGATAAATTTGTCTTCGAGAAGGACACCATAAATAAACCATAAAGTACCACACACGAACACAATTAGTGATAGGAGTAATGGAATATACCACACACTTTGGGTTTTGATCACCATCTTCTACAAAATACAAAAAAATCATCACATAAAATAGAAATAAAAATGACATATACAATAATACATAAAATAGAAATAAAGATAATCCTGCCATGCATGGCTAAAAGATGATATGCATGCATTATGACGGCGAATATTGTGCCACATACTAGAAAAATTCATGTGTTTATACAAATTACAATCAACACTTGTACACATACTAGAAAAATGCACATGTTTTGCATGTGTATAATTATGAAATTTTTGAATCATTGCATGAATGATTTTGAAGTAAGACTATAATTTATCTTCGTTTTAGTAAGTTATGAACAATAAGTCATTTTTTAAATAAACTTCCCCAAATTGGACGGCCTAGTTTAACAAGTCCAAACAACCATCGTGCTGAGTTTTAGTAGATCGCACGGCTGAACCCACTTGCATTTATATAAATAACTTATTGCAGAATATAAACAAATTAGCATATAGTTACAACAATAACCAACTAATAATAAATAAGGAAAAGTACACTTTTAATTTATTAATTTGATATAAATTCAAAGCACACGTTATTTTATTTGCGAGAATAAAATGAAGCATAAGGTAATTTAAGCAGCATCTGTATAAACTGCGTATGAGATAAGCCGCAGTGCTCCCACGATAATTGCTACTCTCGTAAAAACCTACAAAATCATAACAATTTCAATAAAAGAGTTAGTAGTGTACGGGATTGTGTTATTTATTTTAGAAATTTATTAAAATCAAAATTTAAAACAATTTCCATGCGTAATAATTACATTGAAAATTTGTCTTTGAGAAGGACACTGTGGATAAACCATAAAGTACTACATAAGAACAAAATTAGTGATAGGAGTAACAAAATATATCACACACTCCGGGTTTGATCACCATCGTCTACAAAATACAAATAATTCATCATATTAAATAGATATAAAAATGACATATATAATAAAATATAAGATAGAAATAATGATCTTAACATGACTAAAAGAGGATATACATGCATTATGATGTCAAATATTGTGACACATATTAGAAAAATGCACGTGTTTATACAAATCTCAATCAATTCATTTGTACACATATTAGAAAAATACACATGTTTTGCACGTGTATAATTATGAATTTTTTAAACCATTTGATGAAGGATTTTGAAGTAATACTATAATTTATCTTTGTTTTAATAATTTATGAAGAATAAGTCATTGTTTAAATAAACTTCCCCAAATTGGACGACCTATTTTAACAAGTCCAAACAACCATCATCCTGAGTTTTAGACTTTTAGTAAATCATGTGGCCCGGCCCACTTGCATTTATATAAATGACTTATTGTAGAGTATAAACAGCTTAGTATATAATTACAACAATAACAACTAGTAACAAATAAGAAAAAGTACACACTAATTTATTAATATGACATAAATTCAAAGTACACATTATTTTATTTTCGAGAATAAAATTAAGGATGTGGTAATTTAAGCAGCGTTTGTGGTAGGAGAGTTCTGACTATTACGATAAACTGCGTATGAGATGAATCGCAGTGCTCCTACCACAACCGCTGCTCCCGCAAAACCATAACAATTTCAATAAAGGAGTTAGTAGCGTACAAGATTGTGTTATTTATTTTTTAGAAATTTATTAAAATCAAATTTTAAAATGATTTCTATATGTAGTACTTACACCCAGAAATTTGTCTTTGAGAAGTACACCGTGGATAAACCATAAAGTACCGCATACGAACAAAATTAGTGATAGGAGTAATGGAATATACTGCACACTCCGGATTCTGATCGCCATCCTCTACAACATACAAATTATTCATCAGATTAAGTAGAAATAAAAATGACTTATATAATAATACATAAAATAGAAATAATGATCTTACCATTGCTAAAAGATGATATACATATGCATTATGATGGCAAATATTGTGGCACATACTAAAAAAATGCACGTGTTTATACAAATCAAAACCAATTCATTCGTAAGCATATTAGAAAAATGCACATATTTTGGACCAGTACTATAATTTATCTTTGTTTTAGTAATTTATGAACAATAAACCATTGTTTAAATAAACTTCCCCAAATTGCCTATTTTAACAAGTCCAAACAACCATCATCCTGAGTTTTATTAGATCACACGGCCCGGCTCACTTGCATTTATATAAATGTCTTATTGTAGAGTATAAACAAATTAGTATACAATTACAACAATAAACAACTAATAATAAATAAGGAAAGTACACGTTAATTTATTAATCTGATATAAATTCAAAGTACACATTATTTTATTTGCGATAATAAAATGAAGCATAAGGTAATTCAAACAGCATCTGTGATAGGCGGGTTCTGATGATTATTACGATAAACTGCGTATGAGATGAGCCGCAGTGCTTCTACCACAACCGCTGCTCCTAAAAACCTGCAAAACCATAATAGTTTCAATAAAAAAGTTAGTAGTGTACAAGATTGTGTTATTTATTTTTTAGAAATTTATTCAAATCAAAATTTAAACCGATTTCCATACGTAATACTTACGCAAATAAATTTGTCTTTGAGAATGACAACGTAGATAAATCAGAAAGCACCGCATCCAGACACTTCGGTTCAGATCACCCACCACTACAAAATATAAATAATTCATCAAATTAAACATAAATAAAAATGACATATATAATAATATATAAAATAGAAATAATGATCTTGCAATGGCTAAGAAGGATACATATGCATTATGATGCGAATATTGTGGCACATACTAGAAAAATGCACGTGGTTATACAAATCACAATCAATTCATTTGTACACATACTAGAACAATGCACATATTTTGCATGTGTATAATTATGAACTTTTTAAACCATTGAATGAAGGATTTTTGAGCAATACTATAATTTATCTTTGTTTTAATAATTTATGAACAATAAGTCATTGATTAAATAAACTTCCCCAAAATGGATGGCCTATTTTAACAAGTCCAAACAATCGTCGTCCTGAGTTTTTGTAAATCACACAGCCTGGCCCACTTGCATTTATATAAATGACTTTTTGTAGAGTATAAACAAATTAGTATATAATTACAATAATAAACAACTTATAATAAATAAGGAAGCCACTGGGGTTGTATCCCAGTGGTGTGCCAATTCAAATTCTCTTGTGCTTAACAAATAAGGAGAAGTATACATTAATTTATTAATCTGATATAAATTCAAAGTAAACATTATTTTATTTGAGAGAATAAAATGAAGCATAAGGTAATTTAAGCAGCATCTGTGGTAGGAGGGTTCTGATTATTATGATAAATTGCGTATGAGATGAGCCATAGTGCTCGTACCACAACCACTGCTCCTATAAAGGTAAAAACCTAGAAAACCATAACAATTATGAGATACTTCAATAAAAGAGTAAGTAGTGTACAACATTGTGTTATTTAGTTTTTAGAAATTTATTCAAATCAAAATTTAAAACGATTTCCATATGTAATACTTACACCGATAAATTTGTCTTCGAGAAGGACGCTATAGATAAACCATAAAGTGTGATAAGAGTAGCGGAATATATCGTACACTCCAGGTTTTGATCACAATCCTCTACAAAATACAAATATTTTGAGATTACAAATTAAAAGATTCATACTAATAATAAATTATCATGTATTTAATTATTTCATTAAAAGAAAAAAAAATTGGCGGGAACGTGAAATAGAGACGACTCTATACAAAGGTAATCATGAAAATCTTACAGAGGTCTTCATACATAATGAATAATTATATTCTCTTTGTCATTTGATCTTATCACTCACTAAATACTAGGGATGGCAGTGGGGTTAATTTCGTGGCAGCACCCTCGCAAGATTTTATTAGATCTAGGATT
This sequence comes from Petrea volubilis, assembly GCA_026212405.1. NCBI lineage: Eukaryota > Viridiplantae > Streptophyta > Magnoliopsida > Lamiales > Verbenaceae > Petrea > Petrea volubilis. The sequence goes on from CM047879.1 coordinate 10,214,237, forward strand.
TGTTGCCCACCAAAACGTGAACTTGACAGGTTGGACCTCGTGGAATTATATTATTTTTAATCGGATTGGTTCGAAGTGGGTCTAAAATTTAAAACTAAAATCCGAAACACGCCCTGAGCCTGTTCAAAGCTCCAAAAATCCAGCCCTATAGAACAGGTTCAATCGTTCTAGGCCAGGTCGAATACAACCCAACTCCATTATCATCTCTACCGTTGTTACAATACTCTCAATGAAGATTTTTTTTTTATCTAAATATAACTTTATTATTACGAAATTAGTGTGTCGCTAAAACAGCATACAAGAAGTCCGGACATACATTCCAACCAATGATGACAACCTGTCATAGAAACCGACCGCCTAACTAACAAGTAAGCAAACCAATTCGTAGATCTATTAGCATAAATACACACACTGCAAGTATACTACAAATCCTTGCTTATATAATAACAATCATCCGAAATGAGACCCAAATCTAATAGAACTAAAGCATTTGAATTGAATGCATGAACCACAATCTGTGAATGTGATAGCAGGGCCACATTCTTCCCACCGTTATCCTTAATCCAACTCGACGCTTCTCAAATTCCTAAAGCTTGTGTTATAGTCAGTTGAAACAAGCCAACATAAGCCATTGATCTTGCTGCTGAAAAATGACCGTGTACATCTCTCGCAATTAAACTCACCCTTGTTCGTTGTTGTTCTTGAAATAAAGGCGCATCACAATTGACCTTTATGACAGAACCACTGCCTTGAGCCTGTGTACTGATCCGGTTGTGTGGGGTTGAGATGTGAGATTTCTTTATACTTTGTGCTTGTTGCCGCTGACTCAAAAAAGCCAACGCCTCTTGTACAACATTCGTGCCTTGAAGATTGTGACCATTCCAATTAGATCATTTCGTGCTCTCCATATACACCAACATAACACAAGAAGTTTATGCTTTTCTTCTAGAGAGGCACGAGAGAATGAAGCCACACACCCTTCAAACATAAAGCAAAACTTAAAGTGCGTATCTTAACATAACTCCATGGAAAATCAATAGAAGCCGGTAACCTCACAAATTTTAGTATAAACTTATTTCTTATTGTAATACATCGACGTGTGAACAAATTTGATATGAACCAACTCGCCCTATACCCCCAATACCCACCCTTCCCTGTATAATACATATATACATATCAACAAAAATAGATCAAAAAAACAATCAATTTATAGCCGGATGATCTGAGGTTGTCGAAGAGGAAGGAGACGATAACGAAGTGTCTGACAAACACGGCGTGGAGTCCATCGACGAGCTATCGGGCGAGTTCCTACACATAGGGCAAGTGCCATTCAACTTAAGCCACTCATCTATGCAGCCAGCATGAAAATAGTGATTGCACTCAGGAATGCTCCTCAGTATCTCTTTAGGCTGATACTCGCACAAGCAAATCGAACAAGTCCCATCGCTCGGGTTGGGTAGCCGGCGGCTTGCCCCCAAAACTGTCTTCGGAAACGACTCTATGGTTGGCCCGTCGAGGCCGGGGGCGGACCTAATGGCCGGGAACTGGCTAACTGTGGTGGTTGGGAGCTCAGAGTTTAAGCGTCGCCGGAGCCTGCCGTTCTTGATCATGCCTAAAGTGTAACATGCTACTCCAATTAGGCATATGAGTCCTGGTATTCCAACTCCAATCATAATAGCATACTTGGCACTTCTGGGAAGACCTGACAATGAAGTTATAAATCGGTAGTATGAGATTTTTCCAGGCTAAGGGGGGTTTTCGCAAATGAAAAAAGAAAAAAAAACGTGAATTTTCTGTTTCTATTAAAAAAAAAAAAAGATAGCGAGTGTTTTATTTTGCTGGCAAATAATTTAAAATAAACTAAAAGTTATAAGCAATTTTTAGACTTTTTTTTCGAACTTTCAGTTGTTTTTTTAAAGTTCAACTATTGCTTTTCATTTTTTCTTTTTAATTTTACTGTTCAATTTTTTCCAATTTTTTATACAACTTTAATTTTTTCAAAAATAGAAAATATGTACAAATACCCCCTAAATCAAACAGAATAAGTCAACACTTATGTACCTCTTGATAATTTTTGTCTCGTGCTATTGCTGTTGCGTGCCTGAACGCCTATCATAAAAGTCAAAATTATATTCATTTTTTTTATTGTTGTTGGTAAAATATTTGACTCGTTCCAAATATTTATTTGAAAAATCAAAAAGCCATCGGTAGTTCACAAGTTTCTCGTCATCCATGTCGTTGTATGTTAATTTGTTCTTGAAAAAGCAGGCAAAAAAAAAATTGTATAATTAAATATTCAATGATCACCATTATAATATGAATTTCATTATTCCTGTGAATGGAATAAAATGTTTTACTAAGGGACTACATTTAACTTTTATAAGATATAAAGGATAATTTTATTATTTTTAGAAACGTAAATTGATGAATTTCAATTTTCTCTTTTATATAGTATGCACACATATCATTCTATACATGTATATAATTAGAATTTAAATCCTAACAACAATTCTCCATACATTTAAAGGTGAGATACATGACCATTAAGCTAAAGGGTTGCGGATTGAATTTTATTTATATATATATATACATATATATATATATATACATATAAACTATATAAATTTGAGTGAGTTGTTACATGTTCCTATCAATCTACCTCACTTTTGTTGATCGTTAATTTGTTATTATTTCATCGTTGAAGATAAATATATTCCAAGAATTCTACCAAAACTTCCACTAGGCATGTCATAATTTTATGAAAGAATAGTCCTCCTGAGATCCTTTTCACACGGTATTTTCCATTCAGGTTAATTATTTCTTTAAGTTATTTAAGGCAAAAGTCGATTACGAAAACCTCATGTTCATTTCCAACAACCACAGGTTTATGGAAAATTTTTATCCCTACGAGATTCGACCACACCAAGACTAATTATATAGCGTGGATTTTATACTTACTATGTGATCGGTGTACAGTTTAAGGAGAGTAACCAATCACATCACAAGTGTATTAACACTTGCTATATAATTTGGTTCGATGCAATCAAGTCGGGTCTAGATAAAAATTTTCTCAGATCTATGCTACATTATATAGTTTACTGTCGAGTTATAGAATATTCAAACTCCACTCTGATTCATTTAGCGTGTTTTATATCTTAATTGAGTGATACCAAAAACAAATATATTAAGACAAAGACCTATGGTTATTACCGCTGACTTAGTGGCCGACCTCGGCTAAAAGTCTAAAATTTATATGAAATTGTTTCGTTGGTTTAAAAATGATTCCAGGCTATTTAAGACTTGGTTCCCGGTGGTACTTGAAGAGGTCAATTGCTTAGTTAAGTATAAAAAATAAAATTTAAAAAAAAAAAGAAAAAGAAAAACCCAACATTTTCTTTTTTTTTTCGATATTATTTAAATATTGACACAAAGTCAACTTAATTCGTAAAGAATGACAAGCCTACGTATAAAAACAATTTAAAAAAAAAAAATAAAGAACAAGACATTCTCAATTATCGTTAGACTTGATCAAACTCAGAAAAATTAAACAAGTTATTAAACACTAAATATAACAAATTGAAAAACAATTTTAACTTTTTGCTTAGAGAGTGGTTAAGTACATATTAATTGAATATATTAACATATTTAATTAAAAACTAAATTACACACAATATATTAAATTTAAAATTTCACCCTCCGAAATATAATAAAAGTATCTTTTATATTTCATAAAAGGGAAAAACAACACTTTTCACTTCAAACTATGTTGTTTTTGCACTTCCGTATATAAACTTTTTTTGTTGTACTTTATCGTATGAACTATTTGATTTTTACTCTTTATTCGATATAACCTAATTTCAGCCAAAAATTTCATCGTAAAATGGACAATATCATATATGCAAACCTACCATTTAATTTTAAGATCAATAGTAGAATCCAACAAAGACATATTTGTTTTTCGATGAGATTTTCGATCGAAAATAAGCTCCAACAAGTAAAATATAAGAATTGAATAGTTCATACAACAAAGTATAATAATAATATATTATATAAAATGTACAAAGGAAACGAACATAATTCGAAAGGTAAAATATTTTTATTTTTTTCCTTTCGTAAAAATTCATGTTTATGTCGTTGAAAAATGATTATTTTGGGCTCCATCTCTATAAACAAATAGGCAAACAAGAACTGAATCAAAATGAAAAAAGAAAACTTACCGGATCGTCCGGAGCATCCGATTTCACTACCCGAATCTCCCTTAAACCCGCAAACCCCACCCTGATTCTCACACCTCCGGCACGCCGGCTGACTCCATTCCAGCCCAAAATCCTGCTTGAAATCCGGCGACCACCACGGAGACCGCGAGAACGTCCATACCAACGGAACCGATACGTCCGTCACCCGACGGCACCGCTGCGGCGGCCACCGCGCCGCTGCCGATCCCGAACTCGCCGCCACAACCGTATAATTCACCCCGCTAAGACATAACAACGGCACATAATCATTCGACGACGTGTAATCCCTCCAACCGGCGGAGCAGTTGAAGATAACGAAGCTCGACATATCCGACCCGCGGAAAGGGGAACCCGAGAGGCTGAAATTCAGGCCCCGATTCGGGAGGCACGAATGCGGGTCGGCGATGTATATGGACTGGGATCTGTAGTTTATGTAATCGACCACGAACTCGCCCGATTCCGGCAGGTTGATTATCGTTTGGTTTCGGGCGTCGCAATACAGGTCAAAATCCGGGCTGTACCCGCACCGGGCTGGTTGCCGGCCCTTGAGCCGGAAAGGGAACCGGACCGGCGGTCCCTGAGACGGGTCGCATGAGTCGGGCTCGCATAAATTTGCAGATTGAGCTGGGACTGTGAAGAGAATTATGAAGATTGAAGAGTAGAATATGAGGAATTTTGGTATAGTTTTCATTTATTTCTCCTTTTTCTTGGGGGGGCGGGCGGCGGTTGAAGGATAGTTGATAATTCTTTTGCTGGCTTTTTTTTTTTTTTTGTTGTTGGAAATGAAATTTGGTTATGGCTCGAAAATCAAGATAATATGCTTGCGAGAGAGGGGGACGGGGGTTGGGGGGCCTATTTTTGTGTTCAAATGAAAAGGACACTTGATCGAACCTATAGAAAATGGGAAATTTTTTATTTGATCAAAACTCAACAACTTAGGTTAAGTGTAAGTTGTATTCTATTTTGCATTGATAAAATATTAGTCCAAGCCTTGAATTTGATTTCTTTGAAACCCGTCCAGTATGGGTAGTGGTGTAAACGGATTAAATATATTATTTTTTTTTAATTTGTATCCATTTAATTTTATTTAATATCAGTGTGGATATGATTATTGATGAATATATAAAATCAATATTCGTTTACATACATGTTCAATATTGAATATATCTATATCTGGTTATAATTTTTAAAATTTAAATTCAATTATACATATTTGAATATCTGAATTTGATTATGAATATTTAAATATATTATTCAAGTGTAAATAATTGATATTCAATTGTAATTAATTGAATATTGAAATTTATGTATACAATTTAGTCATATTTTTTTATATATAATCTACTTATATACAAAAATTATACATAGATATCATACTTTTTTATTAATAACACCTAAAGTTCATATATATTTATTTATTTATTCTTTTTATATTTTTGTAATTTATAAAGATAGGATATCCATTAAAAAAATCCACGTATTTTGTTTGAATCAATAATTTATTATTTATTATTCATGTAATATGACATATTTATTTTTTATTTCTATATATCTTATAATATATGAAATGTAATACATGTGATTATTAAAAACATCAATTAATTTTTTTAAAAATCAAAAATTATTAAGAGTACATCAAAATTGTAGTATACATATAAGTTATCTTTTCCAAACATTGTTTATTGAATATAATTAATAGATACAATAAAATTAAAAATAATCAAATATATAAATAGGTATGTATTCGGCGCAGATATTAAATGCACTACAAGAAAAAACGATATTTTCCTCGAATTTTTTGGTGGATTTTTGGCGGAATTGTTCCACCGGATAAACCTTCGTCGTTTTTCAATTTTCGATGGAATTTCAACGGATTTTTTTTTAAATTAAATCAATTTTCAGTGGATTTATCTGCTGAAATTTTTGTTATATTTTTTAAAATGAAGTTCCAATTGCCCAACTAAAAAGTCGAACCCAGGACCTCGACCCCAGCTCTCACGCACGTGTCTATACACACTCGAAATTACCCCAAATTTTGGAGTAGTTGGGTGTCGAACCTTCACATTTTTGTTGGCAACCAATTCTCTTTCCGTTGGGCTATGATTACTTTTTTGTCATAACACATAATATTTTATATATATATATATATATATATATATATAGTATGCAACAATTCAAATAATAATAATTAAAAATAAAATATTAATAATAATTTTATAATAATAATTGAAATAATAAGATTTTTTTATTTATTGAAAATTTTAATATTTTTTAATTTTTTTAAAAAATTATATATATAATACATAATATTATATAAATACCATGCAACAATTCAATTAATAATAATAATAATAATAATAATAATAATAATTCAAATAATAAGATTTTATATTTATTGAAGAGTTTAATAATTTTTAATTTTTTTAAAATTTTGACGGAATTTTCCGTTGAAAATTTATAAATTAATAGTTTTATTTATTTTTATGTTTTTGGAGGAATTCTTTGTTTAAATTCCGTTGAAAATTTAAAAAATTAATATTTTTTTATATTTTTTTTGGCGAAATTTCGCTGAAAATAGCATTTTTTTTTCTTGTAGTGACTGATCAGATATGTAATTATCATATTTGTATTCATTTATAATTGGATATCTATAATCAAATACGAATTATATCCGCTTTAAATGAATACATATATTTTGTCCTATAAACGAATACGGATATTTTGTCCTATAAACAAATATAAATGCGAACGTTAATATTATCCATTTATAGCCGTAAGTGTGAGTTTCACAAATGCATCAAATAATTTAAATTTCGTCAAATCATTAATTCACTTGCAAAAAAAATAAAAAATCAACATATAAAATATAACAAGATCCCAAACATTTGCTCCATATGTGGGGTTCAAATACCGGTTCATTTAAGAAATTTTATCTTTCCTCGGGGCAAATTATGTCTACACTTATTGAAATATAATATAATTATAAATTAATCATTCTTATTTTAAAATTAAAGCACAAATACCACATTCAGATTTAGAACCTTCTCATAAACATTAGTAGATGACTTTCCTACAAGGATAATGGTTCAAAAGATAACCTTCATGTAGGCCTAATAGTCTAAAAGAAATTTTTTTTGCAGCTTGCAACCATCAACTCATCACCAAAAAATGCATCTTGTCGAGCTTGACAAAAACCTCAATCAATGTTGTTATTCTACCAATATTCGCAAAGTAGTCTCATTTTATACTACTACAACCACCATCGGGTATCACTATTTACAACTCGATACCGCCACTATTCATTTTTCTAAAATTGGCTTAATACATTGTTTTTATATTTTAAACTTATTAAGATCATGTGCATTTCATCTTAAAACTCCACCAGAAACAACAGACATACAACTCAATAATATGTACCACCTTGATGAATAATAAATTTTGTTAAGTTAATATGTACATTAAAAAGTATTTGTAATTTTTAAAATAAAATAAGCTATTTTGTAATTACATCATATTTCAAAGAATGTAAATAATGTAAATTTAATTTATCCTTTTCTGTATTACAATGTTGATGACATTTTATCATTCTAACTCCTAGTCCTAGATGGGTGCGAATGAGATCAGCGTGAATTAAAATTTTAAAAGTTAACCTGAATTTTGAAATTATTCAAACAAATTCGAATTAGGGAAATTGAAGAACTAACTCGAGCTTGAGCGGTTCGTTTATCAAGATTAAATTAATTTACATAATATTGTTAATCTTTCATCATCCTCGTCATCATTATTAATGTTATATTGTTAATTAGACATATATAATTTCATTTGCTGATTCTAATGCCGTACATAATTATAATGTATTAATAGTATGTAATGTATTATCTTATTTCATAAATATACATAAAATCATCAAAATATTTCACTTTATTTTACACGGCTTGTTCTCTGTCCTGTCCCCGCGCTTGTAACATCCAAGGATCGGGGATTATTGGTCGTTCTCTTGCCCCGATCGAGCCAACTAGGAGGAGGAATGAATACCAGTTTTAGCAAGCATCTTCTTGACTCTATCTCTAGCAGCATTACCTCTAACATCCTATTCCGACCAGTCTCAGCTCATTAGCTCTTAGCCCAGTAACTCATTGGCTCATTGTTTGTCACACGTAATAGCGTTGGTAAGATCAAGTTCTAAAGCAGTTGTTGATGGAGCGGTAAATGCTATGCCACCTGGAAAAGGGTATGACCTTTCTTCACCATAGTCTCCCGCGCTTCTACTTGATGTCCTCGCGATGAAAATAATAATGCTATTAACCATTTTTACTATCCTTAAAGTAAAATTAAAAAATTGAGGGGGGAAAAAAACTAATGAGTCGAATTACAAATTTTAAATAGTTGTATTTGAGTTCAAACTCAATATGTTATAAACCTCGTATCCCAGGTCAAAAAAACTCGAATTCAAATCGAGTTCTTTCAAACCTACTTAATCCAACTTATACTCCTAGTTTGTTTGTTTTTTAATAAAGAATTGATACGGATTTTTTTTTTTTTTGATTCGCAAGTTTTTAAGTGCCTAGTCCAAATTATGCCGCTTGCAGCAATATAGACTTTGACCTTTTTCTTTCTAGTGGATTTTCGAATTACACTGACCACTCATGAGGTTAGGCTAATTTACGAAAAATTTCTTATATTTTCAAAAATTATCAAAAACTCCCTGAGTTATACCCATATTACAAATTTATTTCAATTTCTAAAAATACTCCTTCCCTTTTTTTTTCGGTAATTTACACTGATCACTTATGAGGTTAGGCTAATTTACAAGAAATCCCTTGTGGTTTCAAAAATTACCAAAACCCCTATGAGGTTATATTAATATTACAACTAGCACATACTTAGGTTGACTTATCAACAATATTAATTCTTTTTTTTTTCCTTTGTAATATTGTTATTATAAATTTTTCATGTAATAGATTTGAAAAAAATCTGATTATTTATTCAAATAAATATTTCAAATTTAATGTTATGAGTTTATACTAAATATACATAATATGTGCTAAATTTATATTTGAGAAAAATCTAATTATATGCATCGTATATATTTATAATGTGAAATGAGAAATATAAATATTGATTGAAATAAAAAATTGAAATAAAATAATGCACTTGAAAACTTTATTTAGCTTGAGGACCCTAACTCATTTCTCTTAAAATTTATCCCTATTAGCGATAATATGTCATACTTGATGTGTTGGTAGATAATTTCAATGCATTAAATTTAGAATATTTATTTGAATAAATAATTACATTTTTTTTTCAAATCTATTACATGAAAAATTTATGACAACAATATTACAGATGAAAAAAAAAGAATTAATATTATTGATAAGTTAACCTAAGTAGGTACTAATTGTAATATTGATATAACCTTAGGGGATTTTTGGTAATTTTTGAAACCACAAGGGGTTCTCATAAATTAGCCTAACCTTTAGGATGGTCAGTATAAATCACCTAAAAAAAAAAAAAGAAAGAGCTATTTTCAAAAATTGAAATAAATTTGTAATATGGGTATAACCTCATGGAATTTTTGGTAATTTTTGAAAAAGTATAAAATTTTTTGTAAATTAACATAACTTCAGGGGTGATGAATGTAATTAGCCCAATAAATATTTATATCCTTTTAAAACTTCAAATATCTTCTTAAAAACTTTAATTCTAAATAACTGTGCTAAATAGGTAGTACGTTGCTATAAATGGAGATATTTTTGTTGCCAATCTTTTTTTCACTAGATCGCAGTCGCATACGAATTGAATTTCTTCAAATGTAATGATCAATAAATACCTGCAAATTAATTTTCTTGACACGACACGCGACACAAGCAACTAATGTCAACATTCACACTCATTAAAAGCATAATATTTTTGATTATTTGTTTATTGAAATAACCATTATTTATGGTGATAACAATCACGTCAGCATCACCAGCTGAAATATTTATTATAAGCAACATTTTTTATTTTTTTTTTTACATAATGAGAATTCAAAAGAAAGTACAAATTTGGTAACACTGACATTTATACCCTATTAATGAATTATTTTGATATTAAATAAACAGTGATGACAGTGAGAGATAATTATTTTAGTCTTAAATAAACAGAGACATTTACCAGAAATTTGCATAAAAAACATAGGGAAAAAAAAACGTGGTAACAGCTAATTTGACCAGCTGCATTATTCAGCTAAACTATAGTCTAATCCACCGACTTCCACGTTAATAGTGTGTTCATAAGGAAAAAATTACACATTATATGGGCGCTTATTGTATCGATAGTTTGATTTCAACGAACCCCAGTGACAAGCAATAGCTAACTGATTAGTATACTTTTATAGTAATAATTCACAAATAAACGGTCAAAATAAAAAGTTGTTAGTGATACAGATATGATTTTATAAATTACTGAATAATTGAATATATATATATATATATATATATATATATATACATTTGTGTGTGGGTGGGTGGGTGTGTGTAAGATGACCATATATTTCTTGTCTTCATAATTCATAACCAATTTGTCTAATTTGTATGACCTATAAAAATCATTGGCTATAATCAAATGTCTGAATAAACTTTTCCAATTTTCATTAAATTTCGATGATTGAAAGAGGGTGTGTGTTATTTTGAAATAAAGGAAGAGAAATGTATAATTACGCATATGCCTAGAGATAAATTCAGGGTAAAATTAGAATGCTATAGCAAATTTTAGTTAATTTCTATTTTGCACTTCTTGGTCAATCATCAATATTGCGTATATTTTTTCAATTCCTTTTGTATTAATGTTAACTAATATATTTAAAAGTGAAAGAATTCTTTATTTCTCTTTCTTCTTTAACTATTTCTTCTCTATTGCCCAATTAGTTGAATGGATTTCTTCATCTTCTGGAAATATCTGTTATCTAGCGTTATTTAAGAATTTAATTTTGCCTATTTCTATATTATTCATTTTAAATTTCTATATAGGGAATCTGTTATCTAGCGTTATTTAAGAATTTAATTTTGCCTATTTCTATATTATTCATTTTAAATTTCTATATAGGGAATCGATATTAACACACAAAAAGTAGTTATTGAGACTCTATTTTCTTTCTTCTATCAAGAAATTGACCAAAATATTCATTAATTTGAAAAATATTAACCTACCTCTTCTAATATTCATTTCAAAATTTATATTTTTATTCATAATTTAATTGTCATCCATCTAGCCAATATAAAAAATAAAAACTAATAAATATATGTATTTTTGACATTGCATTATGGGAGTTAAAAAAAAAGTTCAAGATTTTGAAACAGTCAAATTCAAACTTTTGTTTTTCAACCAAATCAACCAAAGGTCTATCTTGTTTTTACATAAATGATTCAAATTTAATTAAATTATTATTATCATTTTTAAATAAGCACCTATATCTTATATATATACATACGTCATGTATATCAAACAAAAAGTTAACTAAATGTGAATAGTTATTATGGCATATTTGTTCAATTAATCAAATTAAATGATGTTGAATAGATAAAATGAGGGGTATTCTGGTCAATTATTAAAATTAAAAATATAATTGGAGCTCCTATATTAATTTTAGAAGTGCCAATATCATTAGCCTTCTATATAACACCCCTTGTTTGGCCCAAAAAATAAAATTATGTTTTGTCCTTTTTATTAGTAGGCAATTTGATTGTTGATTCGGAGAACTTATCTAGTTATTTTTATATTACAGTATTTGGCTACATTTATTAGTATAAATATTTTGGCTACAAGTTTTAGATGTTACTAGACATATTTTTCAATTGCTCAGACAATTTACAAGATTTATAATTTTTCTAATCATTAATACTAATGATAAAGTGAATTCTCCCGATATAATATTATAGTTGAATGAATTTTGTAGTAGCTAATTCAATCTTAACCCCTCTTTTTCGCATTCTTTTGTGATGTTTTCTTTTAAAATTCTGATTTTGCAGGAGATTAATTATTTATATATTTATATAACAATCAAAATTTCACTGTTTAATGAAAAAAAATCATTGTTCAATTTAATCTTGCGATGTTAAGAGTGATTAGATTTTAAGATAATATTTTTTCTAATTTTTTTCAATATTCAATATCCCATCCAACTATTTTATTAATTTTCTTGCTAATTTTATAAAGGAAAACCTTATGCACAATAGAGGGTCAATCTTGTCATTTGCAATAATTATGCTAGTCATATTATGAAGTAAATTTTAGTACGACTTAATTCTGATACTATAAATTTTGTTTTGAGTTTATCACTAGCGCTCCACATATGTACAAGCGAGGTCAATGGCCATGAATGTATAAATTTTGTGTTTTTGTTAACTCCCATAAATAATGTTTATTATATCAATCCTTTATTTATTTATTTTTTGGTTGAACTATTATATCAATCCTTTTATGTATGCTTCCATCTTACAAATTGTACGGGTCATTAGTTGAACAAACCAAAGGAGGTTGAAGTTGGTATGGATTGATTTTCCAGCTTTCACAAAGTTATTCTCCAATCGTTGGTGCTCAAGTAAGAGAAGATGATATATTCTAGAGGAAGAAGAAAGTGTATTCTTATAATAGAAAGTTATCATCCCAAAATGAAAGGGTTTAGATAGTCATATCATTAACCATACTTTGATACTTATCACAATCTTATAATGTTATATGCGCTAATTTGAAGGGTTTGAATTTAATATCCTATATAGTGGGCTTGATGATAGTAGTATATGTATATTTAAATTTTTATTTGGGGCCTATATCCGTTGCATGGGCCTTGTATAATTGGGCCCTCATAAGACTAATCATTCTTCTAAGTACCTTTTTTGGGCCTTTATTATTATTTGTGGTATTGTTTTGGGGTTGGGCCATATGATCATGCTAAAATTTCAAATTTTATGATCGCAGCAAATTATCGCTACCCCTACTCTGCATTTTAGTGAAGAAAATAAGGTGAGAGCAACAAAATAACATGCCATGGATTCGAAAAGGAAATATGCCACAGATATTGCAGAGGATAAACAAAGCCAAATCGAACTTTTATCGAACCGACTTGACAGAATGAAGAAGTGCCAATGTATATCTACAAACATCAGAATCCCGACTTTATAGTTTGGAACAAGGATTTTGGTGAGAAAAATTGAGAGAAAAATAAAAAAGGTCAAAAAATGAAAGCATAAAGTACTATCATTTGAAATATAAATATTTTTTTTCATCATATCTTCTTCACCAAAATCCTAGAACCAAATAGAGGGTAAAGATTGGACCGTAGTCACCATATTCATTTTGATTTAGTAGGTGCAAATTGGTAAATCAAATGGATACATTATTGCAATGGTTTCTACTATTTATATCCTATGTTTATTTCATAAGCATATGCACCATATAATTAAATCGATCATGCAATTAGAGTGGCGATCATTTCAAATGAAGTTTCTTTTTCTCTTTTCAGATCTTATTTTGTTTTGTTGATCCTAAATCATGGATCAATTACTATGAATTCAAGTTATTGGTTGGAATTTTTTTTTTCTCCATCTTTTTCTTTTGGATTAGTACATATGGAATTCCGATTAATATTTTTAGAATGTTTAGAATGAATTATATATATATAAACCTATAAATAGCATACTTTATTCAACAAATAAAAAATAATATATAAATAAACAAACAAATATATAAGGATATGAATAGGGCGTGTAACACTTCTCTAGTTCGGCCCGTGCCCCAAAATATGGGTCTCAATTTGGCGGGAAACTGTCCGTGTGGTACCAAAATTTACTCCCAAAATATTTTCGTTTTTCCTAAGTTGAAGAACCCTAACGCACAAAATTGAAAATACACAAGCCCATCACTACAGCTCTATTTCACAATCTCCCCCAATACCACCCATAAATTTTCCAGTCTGAGAGTAATATCGAAGATAATCTCCATTTTTGGGGACTAGTTGCGATCTAGGGTTCCTTCTTCTTAGGGTTTTCTAGCAGACGTACGTTTCTATTCAATTTTCCATTGGAATTTTGTGAAAATTAGTGTCTTTAAATATTGTGCGGGTTTCAATTGCATAATAGTGAAGTGTTTCTGGTACTATTCTGTTTGAAGGGTTTGTAGAAAATGGCTGACGTGTTTGACGATGAAGTTGAAGCTGAGCCCACGATTTCGATTGGGGATTACCTCAAAGCTGTTGAAGAGGAGGAGTTGGTGAGTGATTTTTATCTTTTCTCTTGTAGTAATATCAACTTTACTCGCTGTTCGCAACCTTGTACTGTATAAATGTCAGTATATTACTTGTTATCCGAGCGTAATCAGAATTTGGATGTTTTTTAATGAAGAATGAAATAGGGAGCTTTTGGTTTTTACGGGCTTGAACTTTAAAAGAGGAACCTATGCTAAAAGATTTTTAGGGCAGTGAGGAATATCGAGTGTTAATCATGAATATAAAGTTTAATGGTCTTAACTGGATCAGAATGTAATTTATGGTGGTAGTGGGGTCTGTAATTGAAAAATGTTGAGATGAAATTGTCTTAGGATTGGGTATCTCTGCCTGAATTCTGATTTGGACACTTTGTCTGCTCCTACACAAGCATATAATACAATTTTCCTTTTAAATCTTTTGAGCGGTTCAAGTCTCTTTGGGTTTGATTTCGCTTGTTCATTCACGTCGTCTGAAAAACTGCTGTTTCGCTGATGTTACACTGCTCCAGTTTATGTTAGTTTGGATTTACTTGTTGAGGGCCCTTCTAATCGATGAGGCTATTTTGCTATTTGTGGTTGGTCAAGAATTAATGGTGACTTGATGCAGCTTCAAATTGAAAGAATAACATGGGTGGGACTTATGTAACATGTAGTAGCTTGTTTGCATGAATGAATTGTTTATTGCCGTTGCTCATTAAAAGATTTTGGAGTTCAATGGCTTGTGTGTAAGTACCTAACTTGGTTTGGGTGAATATACAAATCCTTTCTTCTTTATTAATCTAATTTGGTCTGGATGAAGGTAGAAATATTTTCTTTATTTTTGTGCAAGAGTTAGTGATGGAGTTTTTACTTCTCCTTTGAATATGATTCAGGTTGTTTCAGAATGATTATTCTTTTTTCCTAATTTCATTTTTCAGTATTTTTTTACTGAAATATTATACAGTTTAAGATGTTAACTGCTGAAGAAAGTTAAGTTCCTTGTGTTTATATGCTTGTTTCTCAATTGGTTTGAACAATTTGTAATCCATTATTATCTCTTGGGTCATTAATATCCCATTCACTGAACTGGTACTGGCTGCATGAGGTTGTTAACTTTCTTATCCTGTTATCTCTTTGGGCTATTTTGTTTTTGATTTCATTCCAATCTCTTGGATTTGGTTTTTTGACTGGCTGTTCTTTTCTGTTCACATAATTACACTCTAAAGGAAGCCGATTTGGTCCTGGGAGGTGATGAGGGCAAGGAATGTACTTATAGCAAAGGGTACATCAAGAGGCAGGCAATTTTCTCATGTTTGACTTGCACACCTGATGGGAATGCTGGAGTTTGCACAGCTTGTTCCTTGTCTTGCCACGAGGGTCATGAGGTATGTGTGAGGTCACTAGCAAGTTTTCGGTTGTTATGATCAAGTTCATTATATTGCATTCATTCATGCAGCACAGTATGTTGGACTTTTTTTCCATTCTTTAGAGAAACCTTCATTTTTTGGAGTGGAAGTATGTGAAAACTTAGATGATTGTAACTTCTGAGTTTCTGGAAGAGATTTATTTATTTATTTTTTTAATTTTTCTGTGATATTGATGCCAATGCTCCTATAGAGTTGTTAGTTTTGCTGGCTACTATTGTTGAACTTAAACCAAATTGACCAAGGGAATGACTTTCTATTCTGTGATTGCACTAGAAGTTGGTTCTACAAGACTTGTTGTTGTTGTTCTTCAGAATCTTTTAAATTGATATGAGTTTTGCTTAAATGTGTCTACCATGTCGAAATGGGTTACTTTCGCTCACTACCAGCTTAATTTCTTGTTGGTGCTGACAATAACTATTGGTTTAATATTTATTACTCCATATTTGTTTGGATAGGCTCTATTCAGAAGAAAAACACTTGTTTTTTTTTTTTTGAGAAAATGTTCTTCAAGTGAAAAAAAATCAGAGTTTGGCTGGGGTTTCTTAAAAAGCAGAAGCTAGAATTTTTTATGAAGCTACTCAAAGTAGCTTCTAAAGAAAATGCTTGGAGAGGCCATGAATGGAATGGTATTGTGCAAATTATACGATCCTCAAACTTCAAACATGGACATCTAACTATTTCATTCTCCTCATTTTTCTATTTTCGGTTGCCAGTTTGTATGCCTTTCATATTTTAATATGCTAAAAGAGTTGAATTACTTGCAGCTTATATTTTGACGGTTATTATTATTTGCCCTTGAACTAGATTGTTGAACTATGGACCAAAAGAAATTTCAGATGTGATTGTGGGAATTCAAAATTTGGGGAGTTCTTCTGCAAGCTTTTGGCAAGCAAAGATCCAGAGAATTCAGAGAATTTGTACAACCATAATTTCAAAGGTACTTACTGCACATGTGACCTGCCTTACCCTGATCCTAATGTTGAAGAACAAGTAGAGATGATACAATGTTGTATTTGCGAGGACTGGTTTCATGAGGAGCATATTGGTCTTCAGTCTTCTGAAAAGGTTAGTGTCTAAAATTTTCCTTGTTTCAGTTACACCCTTTCTCCTCCTGAAAAGATAAAAAGCATGCACACAGACAGAGAGCCATAGGACTGCCTATTGGTTCCTGATTTCTCTTCCACAGGATCACCCCTTGTTGGTTGATGGTGAAAAGCTTCTTGTCTGAGCATTGAGATGCTCAAATTTTGATTGGGATATCTATATCATAGAGTTATGCATGTGGTCTTAACCACAGTTAAAGCTGTGATCTGTCTTAGTAAATGGACAAGTAGCATTTAGTGCTTGTCTCTGTATATACAGGCATCCACCCAAGTTCACACACATGTATAATTATGTGAGTTGTTCTTTCCTAGCAATCTGTCCACTTGCTTTGGCCTAAAATGACTTTGACTATTCTTGGTGCTAATTCTTTCTTTCTTTCTTAGTTGTTTGGCTGCACTGTTGCTTGTTCCTTGTCTTCACTCATTATTACTATGGTGATTCACAACATTGTTACAGTGGTATTTTCCTTTTTCGTTGCAATTACAAGGTCATGGAGGCATATCTTTTACTTCAAGAGCTCTATTAATGAGATATTTTTCATGGTCTGTAAGGGTACATATGTAGTTGTTTAAGTGATAAGAGCAAATTTTAGTTAACTGCAGATTTTTTATTTTTATATTTATATTCTATATATTTGAACTTCTACTCGTCCTTTTATTCTCATATAGATCCCAAGAGATGAAGAAGGCGAGCCTCTGTATGAGGATTTTGTCTGCCAGGAATGTGCAGCTGTTTGTTCTTTCTTGACTAAGTATCCACAAATCATTTTATCACCACATCTGTCATCAGATACTGTGAAGGGGAAGGCTGTCGCTGAGAACCCTGATCTGGTATCGTCAGGGAATGTTGACAACGGGAATAGTTCCCTTGACTCTAGTGGTGTAAGCAACACTAATTCTGATACTGTTCCGTTAGAAGCTAATGTAGAAGGTGTACATCCTTCAGATACTACGACTGAAAAGGCAGTCACAGAAAACACTCATCTGATGCTGCCAGGGAAGCTTGAGAATGGGAATAGTTCCCTTGAATCAAATGTATGCAATACCGATTCTGAGAGTGTTCCTGTGGAAGCTAGTGTAGAAAATGTAGTTAAGGAATGCACCGAAGTTGCTGGACCAAGTACCAAGTGTATTCTCGGAGACATGATTGCCAATCCCCCGGTTACAGGCAATAGCAAGCCTTTGTTTCTTTCTAAAAACTGGAGAGAAATCCTCTGCAGATGTGAAAAATGTTTGGGCTTTTATGCCCAGAGGGGGATTAGCTTCTTGGTTGACAAAGAGGATTCAATTGCTGAGTATGAGAGAATGGCAACACAGAAAAGGAAAGAGAATATGCAGAAACAAGAGGGCGCTGAACTGAACTTTCTCAATAATCTTGGTCATGTTGAGAAGATGGAAATCCTGAGTGGAATTGCTGACATGAAGAATGAGATTTTCTCCTTCCTGGTATGTCTGTATGCTTGAAATATCGTTGGACATTTCATTCAGGTGTTTTGAAGCGTATGATTTAGTTTCACGTTCTTTTTTCAACAGGAATCCTCTGATCCCTCGAAGCCCATCACAGCCGCTGATGTTCAGCAGGTTTTTGAGAATCTCGCCAAGAAGAGAAAGCGTACGCAGTAAGTTATGAAGTGAATTAAATGAACCATAAAACTGGTAGTGCAAACCTTTCCTTGTCTAGGTGGTAATGTTGGAGCTATTTAGTTTCAAGAAAATCTGGATGTATGTAGCATAGTTTGCCTGCTCTATGTATGTGAAGTTATGCGACTTTGTTTATGGAATTTTGATCTTATGTAAGATGTTAGTAAATTCTGTGTAAGCTTCTCGTTCCTATGTATGTGCGTGCGTGTGTGTGTGTGTGTGTGTGCGCGCGCGCGCGCCCGTTTTTATCTCAGACAATTTTATTTTGATGAGAGATTTCAGCTTGTGCTGCCAGGATGTTATATGTTGAATCTTTAGACTAGATTGTTCAGCCCGTGTTCAAACTAAGCTTAAAATAGAAAAATTAGACTGTTGCTATTTCAGCGACAGCAATTTTTCACAATAATCGCTACTAAAGATGGATATGATTTGAAAATCTCTGCAATAATTTTGTCATGTTTCAAGAAGATAGGGACTCCGGGGCCACATTCAACATTTATTTATTTTATAGGTTGCTATTATATCCCTCTTGTGGAATTAGACAAATTTTTAGCTTATAACTATTTTTCTTCTAAGTTTGCTCTCTGCAAAAAATGGAAAATCATACATTGTGATGTCATGCCCATGTCACACACACACACACACACACACACACACACACACATACATACATATATAAAAATTGGTTTCCTAAATCATGATGAGGTAGCGTTGAGGTGTAATGGTTTGAAATTTGCATATTTTAGTTGTGACGTTATTGTGTCAAGCGCGCATGCATCGGCGCCCCATGTTGATGGCGTCACAGATGCTTGTTAAAAAATATGCTATTATGATTAATTAATTGATTAACTTAATTGTTCAAAAAAAAATGGATTTTAATCTATATGCTGCAATAATATGCCAATTCAATCACTTTTATAGTCCAAATATTTTAGCTTGGCTTTCATGCTGATAGAACTATGATGATGAGTTCACCACGCAATTCATAGCAAAATGCATTGGTAAACCAGTCGCCCTATCTCACATTTTCATTCACCTGAAAATAGTTTCAGCCATTAGTTTAAATCTTTGAATCTTGATTTTTCACTTTCTTGGTCGTAAAATAAGCTACCAAGGCATTCCTTGCACCCCTCAATTGCTCTAAATAAATAAATTTCGTTACGGAATTTAAAAGAAAAAAAAAGTCGAAATTGTCCTCAATTTGTGATCCCCTTTCTTCTTTTGTCGAGTTTGACAAAACCCTTGAATCAATTTTGTTATTCATCAATTTTTGTATAGTAATTTTACTTTATATCACTACAACCACCACCAGCATCACCATCTATAATCTGATATCATCACTATTTTTTTTTTCTTCTTATTAAATTGGTTTCATATATAATTTATGCATATTGAACTTTTTAAGACCATGTGAATCTTATCTCACAACCCTATGAAAAACAACAAACTTGCAATTCGCAATTATGTTTCGTCTCGATGAAATATGAATTTTGTTAAGCTAATACATATTTAAGTGGGTATTTGTAATTTTTAAAACCACATGGACTAATATTAATTACGCTACTCCTCAAGAGGTGTAGACGTAATTTGCTCTATAAATTATATTAATCTAATTGAAAAATAAATTAAATTAATTAATTTCAGTTTAAAAATTGATCATTAGAAATATATCCAAATTCAATTTGTTAGACACAGCATATTCAATATTAATAAAGATTTTTGTTGTTTATATATCCCATTACATTATTTGAGAATTGTTTTTTAATCAAAAAATGAAGAAACCCATAGAAAAAACAAAGCAAGTCCCTCATGATATACCATATCTGACTTTCGTACTACTGATAAAAGGAAAAGTATTAAGAGAAACGCGCCAGGTAGGGGTCGAACCTACGACTTTCTGCTTAGGAAACAGACGCTCTATCCACTGAGCTACAGGCGCTGGGTTTGACGATGAATTTGTCGCTTTGTTTTTAATGTATGGTACGTAATTATGTACCGTCTTACAAATTTTCACATCATCAAATAAATATATATATTAAAAAATATTTAAAAAGAAAAATTATTTTGCACCTTAAAATTTTCGTTTCTCATCCTCCACTCCAATTTTCATGTCATTCTCTTAAGGATGTGTTGGAAATATATGGGAAAAATTATAATGAAATAAAGGTGAGTTCGGGGCCTTATGCTTTAAAATTGAGCTCAATTATTTACTTTGAACTCTACAATATTTGGCTCGTCAATCTCAAACTTGACTAATTTATAATTTACTTGAACTAGAACCGTGAAAATGAGTTAAACCTAACTCAATTATCCGACCGTGATTGAATTTATTGTTTAGCAAAAAAGTTGATAAGTATCAACGATTGTTAGTTCAAGTGGTTAGGGGTTTGGATCACTTAAAAAAGAATCTTATGTTTGAGCCTTTTGTCTGTAAAAGATAATCATCAAAAGTGTAGTCGTTTATACGAGTCTTTTATGAGGCTCGTTTTGAATTTACTTGGACTCCAATCAAGAAGTGATAGACACCAAAAGTCCGTGTAAAAAAAAAGAAAATTTGACAAATGAAAGAAGGGACATTATCTTGAAATGTTGGAGGCTTTAAAGGCTAAACGACATGCCCCTTTATATCTATAATAATGCATCTATTTTTGACTCTAATGCAAAAAAACAGTGTTAGTGAAGTGTGAACGTTCACACCCTGCACATTGATGATCGACATCCACGAAAAATTATTAAACTAGAAAATGAAATAATTTAAGAAAGAGATTCAGTGAAACGGTATTTGTTTTAAATTGTTAAATGATCAATTATATGGCCAGCATAACAGATTAAACCTTTTTAAACTCTATATGTTCGCATTCTTAATATTGTTTTGTTAATCACTTTTTAATAGAAAAATATGTTTGTTTGTTTGTTTGTTTTATTTTTAGTAAATATACAATTTATTTTTATTCGAAAAATGAGAGCAAAATATTATGTTATTCTCAATATTGTTTGGTTATCTAGACATTAAAAAAAAAAAATAGGATCCATAAATTCTTATTATCACGTTGTTGATGCCCATGACCGTCATCGCACTCATGCGAGGTATTGTCCTGCATCGCCTTGAGATAATGGGGTTTTGCCCTTTGAAAAGGCACCTCGCAAGGTGAGGGCGGGCTCATGCTTACAAGCTGGCCAAGACCCTCGTCTCCTTCCGGTATGGGACAGAATATGGTCACATCACACATAATATTATTTTCAACATAAGGATGAAATCCATAAATCACTATTATCATTTCCTCATTAAAAAAAAAGCTAACTAATAAATAAATTACTACTATCATATGGGAGCAAATGTTATATATTTTTAGTGTAAACTACCAATCAAAATATATTTTCATTTTAGCACAGATGCCAATACAGAAAATGAAATTCCTCTTCCCCCAAACGTAAATTGAATAATTATTGAATATTTTTATTTCTCTTTTAACACTATTCTTATATTATGATTTATTTTATGAAAAATAATCTTCTTCCTAAGAAAGAAATGAAACCACGAAATTAATAATAATGAATTCTTTTTCAAAACAAAAAAGTATGAAAAATACTAACAAGAATTTAAAGTTTTAGTTTGTCAAGCTATGTTCGAAATACATTTATTTTGGAACGAAGGGAATTATTATTTTCTTTTTTGGTTTTAGCTATTCGGTTTCGATTCATTTGTCGACTAATCTGGATCGGGTACTGCAGAGACCTATTATGAGGGCGACCATCCAAATCCAATTGCTCCATTCACAACACTAGAATTCGAACTCTGAACGTTGCTTAAGCCAAAATGAGTCAAATAAATTAAGACCAATATGGGGTCAATTAGAGAGCGATGGGGACTCCTCCGTTAATGCTAATCACAAAATTAATCAATCCCATTAAAAGTAATCTAATCCCTAAAGGTGTAAAGTAGTTGAAAATCAAATTAGCATATTCGGAAGGCAAACTCATTAAAATGTAACATATTCATTCAAGTCAATAACTAAGCTATAAGCATGAGAAACAGTCAGCAAATTATCAAAAAACGGTCCATCTAGCAGCCTTAATCTTAATTAACTAAAGATAAAAAACAAATTAGGGTTCGTTTTTATTTTATTTCCGGGGTCCCTTTGTTGGACTAATGCTTGATATCAGTAGAAATTATGAGATAGGACTTGCAGTTCTACGGCGAGATTAGGTAAAATTGGATGCTAAATTTCAAAGTCACATCCCATGTAATTGGCTAATTAAGTAATTCATATAGTCTAATAGTCTATACAAGACAAAATTTAATTTGACTTAGTTTTAACCTACAAATTACGAGATTATGGCCACTAGGGTTATTGTCCAGTGGTGGGGGTTTGTACTATGTACCGTATTTAACTCTCTAAACTACAAAATATAACAAATCAATGCATTATAATAAAAAAAGAAGAAAAACGTAACAAATCAGCCCTTAGTATCTATGATTTACGATCTGATTTGTTACATTTTGTATTTTAGAAGAATAAACACGATATAAGGTATTATTTAGGAGTGTAAAGTGTGATTAACCCTTGTAACAACTTCGTCTAGTGCATTTTCCTTTTTTTTTTTCTTTTTTGAATTTATGTAATTTAAATACTCCTAATTAATTCCAACTTAGGAAGATTCCACCTCAATTTCTTCGAAAATGCAGTGCCCATGGAATCTATTCCTCTTGTCTCCTCACTGTTTAATAAATTATAATAAAAGAGAAAACAACACTGTAGCACATGCAACATTATCACTAATTTTTGACAAGGATTATCATTAATTTGATTAATTAAGCATTATTAGTTTCCACAAAATCACGCCATAGAATATTTAAATCACCCACACGCTGCTGCAGCTGGACAATAATTTATATCCGTGTTACGACATAAACGTACGAAGCAAATATATTTTGAGTGATATATGCCCCTTATAACATTAATCAACTAAGATATATGTGTGTGTATATATATATATATATATATATATATAAAATTCAATTGCTTCATTTATAATTGCAAAATTTAAATCATGTATGTTGTTTAAGAGATCTAACGTTTCATCTCACTAAATCAACTAATAATTGATATAATTAATGCAATATGGTAATACAATAATTGATGAGGTAATAATTCTAAAATGGAGTGAGACAAATACTCAAATATCTTTTTACACTTGAAACGTTTGTGTGTATATCAAATTTATCACAATCCATAGATTTGTAAAGGGGGCATATATACTCGAAATTGATCAAGGATTTAAAAAACTCGTCAATGGAAGGGTTTGATTTGTGCTGGAGATGATGATGATGATGATGATGGTGATGATGATGATGATTATTATTATTATTTATGGCTTATGAAAAATTTATTATATATTGATGAAAATAAATTATTACATTAGTTATTACCAATTATCAAATACAAATAAACTACTATATAATAGATCATAAATTGGTACTTAGCAGACTTATGTTGACATCTCAATTGAGGGGTTTCCACTTTACCATTGAGTACGATTGAATATCATTTTTATTTATTTTAAATTTTTTTTGATCTTAGCCACCCGTTCCGACTCATTAGTCGATTAATTTGAATTGAGTATTGTAGAGGCCCATTATAGGACGATTCTTCCAACTCAGTTGCTTCATTCACAACTTCATGATTCGAAATCTAAATATTACTTAAGGAATCTAATACTTCATACCGAAAGACCAATGAATCCCAGTTATATAAACATGAAAATTTTAACCCCCATACTTCTCAAGCAAGTCTCTACCCCCAAACAATATGAAAGAGATTATGGTCATAGACACTAGACACCAGATCATTTAGTCTCCATCGCGAATCTAAATAAAGGTGTATGAATGATACTTTTAGCAAAAATAATTATTAATGTCAAAAAAGTGAAAATAATAAACTAGAATTTAAATATGAAGATGCTGGCAAAACTATAAAAATCAATTTTTTTTTTTTGCAAGTGGAATAATTTTGTCCCGTGACGCCTCAAATCTATAAAAGGCCCTTGAGCCCACACTCACATGCACTTGTTAACAACTACTAGTTCTAAATTTATTATCTTCTTGTTCAAAGCTTCTCTCTTTTATTCACTCATACAAGCCATTTTCTTGGAGAAAACAACTCAAAATTTTCTCCGAGTATGGGTAATTGCATAGAGAGATCCAAACAGAGCCCAGAAAAAGATGAACATAACAAGCAGTCCCATGATGATGATGATGATGATGAAGGAGATGCATTGAAATCAGAGAGAGAAAGTGGGGGCATGAGGGTAAAGATTGTGCTGACAAAGGAGGAATTGGATTGGCTGTTGTGTCAGCTGAAAAATACAGATGGCAAGAGGCGATTGGAGGATGTATTGGGGGAGATACAGAGGAGCAGAGACAAAGCTGCTGGTGCTGGGACTACTGGGTGGAGGCCCTGTTTGGATAGCATAGTTGAGAACCCTGAAGCGCCCGAGATTATGGATAGATAGAGTTGTATTAGTTCTATGTTTTGCTCATTTCCCTTCTTGATTTTCAACCCTTTAGGCCTTCCCTCTCTCTCCTTCTCTCTCTCTCTCTCTCTCTCTCTCTCTCTCTCCCCCCCCCCCCCCTATCTTTCTTTTTCCTAGTTTTGTCCTTGGGTTTTTGTGTCGGTGGTGACAATTTTTGATATGGCCATTGCCATATTTGTAGTTATGCAGCTCCTCTTGATTTAATGGATGAATGAAATAGATGTAAAACAGTTAGATGTCAGTTTCTACTACAATCCGAAAAATTCTTACAAACACCTACTCAGAGCTCTATGTATGTATTAAATTGTTTAAATTGCCTTATAATTTTTTTTTATTTGAAAAAGTATCAAAATATTAAATATTAACTAATTTGCACCGTTCAATTTATATGTGAAGTCAAACACTAGTCTCAAATATTGTAAAATGATATGCTACAATTATTTCACATTTTTTTTGTATTAACGGTTCAATTTTCGATTTACTGGCCAACTAATTCGAATTCGAGTATTTCAAAGGCCCAATATGAAATTCTCTTAACTTAGTTATTCCATTCATAATTCAACGATTCGAATTCTAAATATTATTTGATGGATCTAGCGCTTTATTCCAGTAGACTAATTGGTAGTTGGTATGATTATTCTACATTTGATATAATGATAATTAAACAAATATTCATAGAATAAAGGTTACTCATTTAAAGTGCCGAAATAAATTTTAAATTGAAACCCCCCTTTTCTCTAGAGAAAAATGAAATAAAATAAGTTAATACGATGGAATGTATCTATATACAATTTTGAAGGTGTGAAGTGTAAATTTAACTTTTGGTGGGGTGCCTTTTGCAATGTTGTAAATACAACAGTGGGTAATACCACCTGAAGTTGTGTTTTGGACCCAAAAGTCTAATGGGTGCAAAGCGTTAAAACCTGGTCATTTTACTTTATTAAATTTAATAAAAATTATATAGATATATATATTTTTTGAAAAAACTATTAAACAATTCATCACAAGTCGCGCCTGGTAAAACATTTTATGATTGATTGCTAGACATCTTTTCTTTTTTTCATGAGTGACATGGTGGAACCTGTCAGTACCAGCTCAAGGCCTACGACCAAGACAGGATGCCACGTGGCTCAAAGACCAAGCGTGTGACCTATTTCCAGGACGTCACGTGCCAACCCGGTCCGAGGAGGGCTCTCCCTGTCCGCGGATCCCATCTCACTCAACTTTGACTAGTGTCTCGGCAGGCCTCGCGTGGAAGCTCTCTGATGAAGAGGCCTATTCTCCTTGGGTGGTCCCCCTCTTATCCTCGAGGTAGTCCCAAAATTAATTGTTTCTAACAGCGGTTGTATCCGACGCATTCACGACATGTGCTGAGGAATATCCTCTGTACGAATAATGAGGTTGGGCCGGTCCAACCCTAGTTCGGCCCACCCGTCTCGACTTCTATAAATAGCATATCATTACTATTTACAAGGGTAAGCTTTCCAAATTCACTTTACGCATAATATCACCTTTCGAATACTTGCTTGAATACTGACTTGAGCGTTGGAGGGTCTTCGCCGGAGACACTTTCGGCTAGGCTCAAGTGTGTTCCATCCTGGCAGAATAGGACTTGACCAGCACTCGTTCACCGTTTTACTCGGACCATTGGACAAAATCGAAGACCTTTACTTGGATTATACTTTTACTCGGAGTGAAGCAGATCGATTAACGAATCCGACCACATCAATGAGTAAAATATGAAAATTTATAAAATTTAGTAGTATTAAAGTAAAATAACAGCTAAAATTTAATAGTTTTCACAGTGTGAAACTTAATTTTCATTTGTATGGTGGAAAAGGCCAAAATGACTTATTTTTGAGTTCAAGCAAGATACATTTTACTCAAATATGTTAGTTTCGTTGGCTAGTAATAACAAAATTTCTTTCTTTCTTTCTTTTTTTTTTTAAAAAAAAAGGAATCAATCTATTATAAATGAATTGGTTACTCCAAATCTCCAACACTCTCAAAATAAAACATAAACTATTACATCAATTATTACTAATTGTGAAGCACAATAAACTATTATTTTGTATACCCAAACTGCTATTTACTAAACTAATATCCATATGCGTCGCAATCAAAAACTTTAACCCTCATGCTATGTTTGGAATAAGGATTTTGAAGAGGAAAAGTGGAAAGAAAATAAAAAGGATTAAAAATAAAAATATAGAGTACTATGATCTTAAGTAAAGAAAAAAAATTTTCATTTTATTTTCTTTACCAAAATTTAAAACCAAACGAAGGGTTAATCTCTTGACTTTGGAGTAATATTCTAATGGGCCCAGCCCAGCCCAGCCTAGCCCTTGGTTGTATTAGCCTGCTCGAATGGCTTTCATTTGTTTTGGGTTAAGCTACTGGGCCACATCATGGGACGAGGCCCAATTCTCCAAGCCATGACTAAAGAAACATATAAATATCAAACGTTCAAACCATTTCCACCCAAGATGATCATTCACAAATTTTGATTTTTCACTCTTCTGAATCTCTTTCTTTTTGGCTCAGCAAAGATCAATCGTTAGCGGAGGAACAAAAATGGGCGCCATGAAGAGAATCCCACGCATTAAATTTCCTCAGAGACGTCCCAAATCATCTGGTAATGCTCGTTTTCCTTAAATTTTTTCTGTTAATTTTGATCTTTTTTTCATCTGAATAGGTGATTGAGATTCTTCTCATGTTTTGTTACGGTAATTTGATCGTTTTCTTAATTTTTTTCGTATCGAAAAATCTGTAGTGATCAGTGATACACAGCTGTTGCGAACGAGTTCTTTAATGATTTCTTAGTATGGAGAATCGGAAACGCTCTTTTAATGTAGTCGAAATTGTTGGCAACTCCTGATTCTTGTGGTAATTAATTGCCTTTCTTTTTTGTCGAGAAAATCGAAATAGAATTTTCGGTTTTGTCGACAAAAGAATGATAGTGGAATTATTAGATAGAAATTTTTTATTATTTTCAATTTATATCCTTGAATCATTATATTGTGATCTGAGGTCTGTCCTGGTATATGGCTTAAGAAATTGAAATAGTGAAATTATTGGCACAGCATATAGTGATCTCTCTGAAGAAGTAAAAAGTGAACGAGTGGTTGATCGCGCAAACATTTTGTTAATCAAGGAACTGTGTTCTGTTGAATGGACTTCCGTATAACTCGAAGTTTTAACGGGTGGCATTTCTCTGAGTTCCTGCTCGCTACAGCAAAATCAATATTTCTCCTGATAATCAATTAACATGTTCGAGTTTCAATTGCCGGATGCATAAGCTACGAGGGAAGGGTCTGTGGATTTTTATTCCAATGCAATTAGCACTTGAAGTTTGCAGAATCTTGATTATGCATTTAATGATTGAATGGATCGGCATTACATCTCTGGACTATGGGGTATTTGGTTGTACCAGCTATAAAGGTGGTGGGATGTGGAAAATGATATGAAAAGGTTATAGGTTGCCTCGTAGCATTAGTGAAGAATGATGCTTAGGCAGGTTAAGATGTTGGAATGAGAAATTTGTCAGATACTATATTTGTTGCCATCGTTGCCTTTATGATTGCGTAATGTTTCATTTCACTCTATGTCGACTTTCCTTTTTTCTCTCTCCGCTATGTGTCTTGTTCTGTGCCTTAAATCACTCATCTACAATTCCTATCGTCTTTGTATCTGTTTCGGACATTGCTTACGACTCTCTAAGTAGCAAGATCATTTCCCTTCAGGTACGAACGTCCCATAATCAAGAAGCAGCTGTGAACTGAGGACCTTGTTCGAAAACATTTCTCAAGGTTCCCATCCAGCATGTCCGTGGGAGGAAAGGCTTCTGATCAGCCCAAGAGAACTCCGGTCTCTCAAGAGGAGATTGAAGCTATCTTGGTATGTGATAACCGCTGAGTAGAACACGAGACATTTCAAATTGTTTCTTTTCCTTGACAGTGTGATATTGTTATTAAATAACTTAATTGTTAGTTGAACTTTTTCTCTTTTTCGACAGTTGGGCGGCTGTATCTGATCCTACATCGGAGTCTGGCCGGTAAATAACGACACTGAAAGCTTTCGTTGGTCGGTTTCGATGATCACCCTTCAGCTGCAGAAACTCACAAGAATCTTATTGATAGAAAACTGGCATCTGCTTTTGGAATTTCTGTAATCACCTAATCTGCTTTGATACATAAAAAGAGGTTGAATATGTACTGTAGTATTCTTAAATGAATCCTATTACTTTTGGTATCTATCACTTCTTGATTGGAGTCCAAGTAGATTCAAAACGAGCCTCGTAAAAGACTCGTACAAACGACCACACTTTTGATGATTATCTTTTACATACAAAAGGCTCAAAACATAAGATCCTTTTTTAAGTGATCCAAACCTCTAACCACTTGAACCAACAATCGTTGATACTTATCAATTTTTTTCGCTAAACAATAAATTCAATCACAGTCGGATAATTGAGTTAGGTTTAACTCATTTTCACGGCTCTAGTTCAAGTAAATTATATATTAGTCAAGTTTGAGATTGACAAGCCAAATATTGTAGAGTTTTGGACCTCAATCTTAACTATTGAGCCACTGTTTTATTTCAATATATTTCTTTGTAGAAAGAATAAGCCGAATTTTAGCATATTCCTTTCTAGTAGGAATAACGTGTTTCACTTAAGATCCGATTCTCATGTGCGCAAAAGCGCTGATTTATTCGAGGATATTAAACAATTTTCCACTAAACTTTTGAGTGATTTTACATTGTGATTGTTAATTTTTTTTTTCATTATATTTCGTCAATAGATATTACATGAGATTTGCAATTTTTTTTAACTTCTTGGTCAAAAAAATTGATCAGAAATAACCAATAACAACGTCAAACACGGTGATTTTAAAAGTAAAATTGACCGATAAAAGTTTGTTTAAAGTTTAAAATTTATATGGGACTTTTTCTAAGAATGGTGATGTAAGTCAGAAATTGGAGTAGAAAAATCTCTCCAGTGACACTAGTGTGAAGGTTTCGATAATTTTTCTGGTCGAAAATTAATGATTTTAAAGAATAAAAGATGAATTTCGTGCAGTTTGTATAATAAAGTATAATGAGAAAAAAAAATCCTCTTATTTATGCTTTTCCAATTTTCAAACTCTTTAGATCATAGTTGCTATTAATGATACACATGGTTGGTATATTAGCAATCATCATCTCCTTCCACCCTAAGAAACGAGATAATAATAACTTAGTCCATTGGGGCACAATGCTGAGCCTAAATCCCAAACTGCCAGCAAAGCATACGATATATAATAGAGAATAGTAAAATAAAAAATAATGGGCAAAAATGTCATGATGCACATTCCCACCATTCGTGACAACAATCAAAAGCTTTTTCCTGTGTGTCAACGACTCAACGACTCAAAAAAGAACTTTACCTTCTTCTTCGTGCCTGCACAATACAGGTATATTCTGATTTCAAGGTGATAATCGATCGTGGTACTTTGTTTTTGCTTGTGGGTTCTTGAAATTAAGCCTTTTTTGTTCCGTATATTTCAAATAATTTCATCGTACTCTGTGTGTGTGTGTGTGTGTGTGTGTGTATTACTTTGTGATGTGTGAATATGAAGACAAGCTGTGTGATCTTGTGGGGAGTGAAATATAAACAACAATTATGAGCTTTTTCTTTTTCCTTATTAGTTTTCAAGCTCATACATAGCTTCAATGATCTTAGTTTAGAAGGATTTGACAAGTGGTGCTTTTGTCAAGAATCAAGATCATGTGTAGCTTGTTAGTTTCTAGCAATCAATTCAGCTGTAAGTATTTTTCTAAACATGTTTCTAAATATGATTTGGTAGTGAATCATTGAAGGGGTTGGTGTTTTACGGCAAACTTGCCTATTTTGCACAAGAAATTTTAGCACCTGTTTTTTTCTGTAGTTTTATGGATCATAATCGGCTTTTATTCAGTTTGGTGTTGCATCTTCTGTTTTACTTACACGACATTTTTATTGGTGGATGATTGAGGTAAGGAAAGAGAAAAGACTGTGATATGTCGAAAAAATTAAAGATCATCTTTTGTTATGACAATCGCCACCAATACAGGTATCGTGTATTGGTGAGTTTGACAAAAGATGTAACAATGTTGTTTAATAGAAGATTCGGATTGGCTTTAGGGGCTTGTATGCTTGTTAATACTCATAGTGATTTGGCTTGTTTTGACTTTTGATACAGGTTTCGTGGTTGAAATTAAGCTTCATGGGTGACGGTCCTCGTGGAATACAAGTTATTCCTGATCATTTTGCTGAGCCTGCTTCTGCAGCAGGCTCCCCTCCAAGACAGACAATGACCATCTCAGATTTGAAGTATTTGTTCTTCGGACCACTATTATAAGAAATAAGACTGATGTCGCTTAAAACTGATTTTTGTTACATTTTTAATTGCTTTAGCTTAGGTTGTCCCAGAGCCACACGTGGAATCGAAGAAAACTAAAACGTGTTGCGTCCTTGTTGAACTTGCTTAGTCCAAGGGGATTAGGTGAAAAAGATCAGGAAAAGGTGGATTCAGTAGTTTCAGCTGCTAATCATTTGAAATATACATTTGTCAGTTTTATTAACAATTTAAAATTCTTATAACTTGTAGATTGTGTTAAGTGCTGCTGAGGTGAAATCTCTTCGTTCAGATGTAGCTTCTTTGGACGAAAGACAATCTCACTATAAAGCTCAGTAAGCAGGGCATCGTTCTCCAATTCAACTTTGCAATAACTGCGCTTGTTTGCTTTTTAAAACATCATTTGTTTCTTAAAGACCTTGCTTTCTTTGGCAATAATTACACCTACCTCCCCTGTAACTGTATAAAATTAACCTCCCATGTAACTGCATACAGGTACATACATATCCCCTCTTGGTTTTAAAGTTACACATAACTCCATTGTAACTTATTTCCACATTACGACCACACCTTTCCATTGATTATCGCACATAGTTAAATGATGTTACAATTCAATTTTTGGTGAAATTTTATAAATTGTTACCGCATGTACAGATGATATTATCCGAGTTTATTAATATATAATATATATATATATATATTCATTTTTGATAAAATTTTAGCAATCAAAAGGACATATTTCTGATTCTAAAACTAAGAGGGGAAGTTTGGGTAATTGCACAGAGTTACACGGGAAGTTGGTGTAATTGATACCAATGTTTTACCAGGAAAACTTCTTGTCTGATGTTGAGACTTTTTTTGTATACAGGTTGGAGCATATTAATGAAATACTGCGGTCAGCTCGTTTGTCAGGATATCTGTTCATTCGAACGGTAATGTTTGGTCTTTTTGTATTATCATCATTTTCTTGTCCTCTGAACTTCAGTGTTATATGTGTCCATTTTCTTCGCTTCCAGAGATGGGCAGCACTACCAGGAGAACCTCCTGTGATTGACGATTCTGAGGTTGATGATTGGCTTCCTCGCTTTGTTGTCCTTCATGGATCGTGTATGTACTTGTATACGATGGCCACAGGTATTTGTTTTGACCTTTAATGTCATTAAACTGCATTTTTCTTGAATTAAATATGTTGTTTTTGATTCTCAAGGTCAATCATATTGTCTGTCACAATTAGCATTACATTTTGTATAGGCAACGGCCACGGGTATATGATGTATAGAGCCTCATATGTTATCAAAAACTTAGATTTCAGCTGTCCATTTTTTTGAAATGTGTTTAATTTGCAGATTTAGGTCCTGTGGACTCAACTCTCCTATCAGATATTGTTGAAGTTGGTCCTCTCCCTTGCATAACAAGAGAAGATGAGGAAACTCGATATTGCTTTTACATCATAACTCGTCTGGGACTCCGATACGAGTGCTCCAGCGCCTCTAGGATACAGGTACATTGATATTAATTCTCATAATTTGGTGTATAATTCTTTTGCAATAATTGCAGCTTCCTCCCCGTAACTATGTATAATTATACACATATCCCCTGTTGGTTTCAGAATTACACATATCCTCCTTGTAACTTATTCCCACCATTAGTCACTCTCGTCTATTGATTATTACATATCATTAAATCATGCTATAATTCAGATCTTAGAAATTCTTCAAGTTCTTTTTGCATGTTTTGATGATGTTTTTTCAAGTTTATTATTAACTCTTTAAGCTTTGATCGAATTTTGGTGATCAAAAGTGGGTGTATATGTAATTTTGAAACTAAGAGGGACGATTATCTAATTACATGTAGTTAGAGGAGAGGTCTGTGCAGTTTTCTTTTTCTTCGACTTCATCCTCACACAATAGAGGGCTCCTTTACCAAAGCTATCAAGAACAAAAGTCAATGGAACATGTGAAAACTTGATATATGAAAATGTCAAAGCAGTTAATTTGGAAATGAATTCTAGAATCATTTTATATACCATTCTTTGAGGGCATACATTTTACTCAATGCGAAATATGGGACTTACATTCTTAATCTTCGGCGCACCTCTGTATGTACGTTTTGTCTTCCATGTCATTTTTTAGTGCATGCCCTCAGCAAGATATTCTCATTCGTGCTATTCAGGTTGATCCTCTGTATGTACGTTTTGTCTTCCATGTCATTTTTTAGTGCATGCCCTCAGCAAGATATTCTCATTCGTGCTATTCAGGTTGATCGTTGGTTGGCAGCACTGCGGGCTGATTGCCAGTTGCCATCTGATTCGAAAGAACTTAACCACCCAATAGACGGGGTAAACAAGTCAAATAGTAGCCACAGCAATGTTGTTATATGTCCATCAATATATATCTTGGCAAGAACAAAAGATTTGTTCCGTGTTGTAAATAGCCCACTTCAAGCTAGTATTGCCATCACTGGTTTTACCATACGATCCTTGCATAGTTCAACTTTTGCTCAAGTCTTGTTCTTGTTTCTCATTGATTATCTGTGTTTGGCATCGTGAATCTTGGTATGGTTACAGTAGGTAGATCGTAATGATAATATTTTGATCCCGCCCATGGAAATTGACAGTCCCAGACCGAGGATTTGATGTTGTCCCAAGATTGTGTCTAGTGCATTATAAAGCAAGTCGCTGTTAGAGTGTGTGTACCTCTTTGCATTTGTTTCCCGCCTCAATGGGGACGCTTGAAATAAGCTCTTCTGTCTCTTGGCAACTCGGAATGAATGCTTGAATTCGGGAGGGTTCCAGAATGGATAGTGTCAAGTCATACGAGGATTCAACTCGCCTTGAAAAGTGAGTAATAACATTATTACGTGAAGAGAAGTAAGAATCTAATTCACGGATTACTTTAATTCGGTGACACTTATGTTCGTTCATACTTTTTAAGGTAGTAAGCTTCTTCTTCTTCTTCTTCTTCTTCTTTTTTTACCTTCATTTGGATATATATATATATATATATATATATATATATATGTATGTATGTATGTGCTAATACTGTACTGTGTAGGTGGTGTTTTATTTTTAGGCGAATTACATCTACTTCCCCTGAGGTTTGGCGAAATTACAATTTAGCCCACGATTTTTTGTAAATTACAAAAAAACCCCTGTGGTATGAAATAATTACATGTGATGGACGGAAAGTGCATAAAGTCCGTTTTGCCCTTTATTGTTTGCTGATATTAAATAGGGCAAATTACATCTACTTTCCCTGCGGTTTGGTAAAATAACAATTTAACCTATATTTTTTTTGTGTATATTACAATAATCCCCCGTGATATGTAATAATTACAAGTGATAAACGAAAAATGTATAAAACCTACTCTATCCCACAATTGACCTCACCAATGTGTTTCCCATGTCGAAAAGTTTAAGACCCGCTTCAAGTTCACCGAAAAATTTGTCGGAAAACAGAGCAATTTTTTCAATATTATTATTTTTAGCCCCACAAAGATGTAATACATAACATACAACCCCAAATATTTTATATATATTACAAAAAAACTCCTCAAGGGTACTATCGGAACTTTACATACAAAAACTAACGGAACCCTAGCGGTCATAAACGGTTGGGGTAAATTGTTAGACGGAATATACCACAGGGGGTTTATTGTAATTTATAAAAAATTGTGGGTTAAATTGTAATTTTGTCAAACCTCAGGGGAGGTAGATGTAATTCGCCCTTTATTTTTTAATTCCTTTTCTTTTAGAATTTTTAAAGCGTTAATGACTTTGACTATCTAACGAGCTGAATGAATGGTATTGTACTTTCTTTTTTGCGAACAATATAAATGCTCAATTTAGTCATATTGAACCTAGAAATTGGGAAGGAGTAAAAAGGGCTCATAAGGCTGGCTAATCATCCCCTTAAAATTTATAAAAAAACTATGTCTTACATGTTTGTTTCCATTAAAATTCAAATGGACTTACCCATACATCGATATATGTACACTATCAAGATTTGAAATGAACCTCAGCGTTCGGCTTACCATGTTTTTAAAGTTGTGATATATTCATTTAGTCAAATGCAGGCGAATTTGAGTGGATTGCTTGAACCCACACAATTTTTTTTTCTTTTTTTTTAATAAGTCCATATATATATATACATACACAATATTTTATCTAGGTATTCATTAATATCTTATAATTATAACTTTGTGGATCCATGCTAAAAATCCAAATAATTATAATTGATCAGTTGTCTCTTCAAAGTTTAAAATGAAAAGTATATTATAAAAAGCTCATAACCAAAAAAAGAAAAAAAAAAGTTTTGGTACATGTAGCCATAGAATTGTGATGCGATACAATGAGAATTGAAATCACAAGCAACGTTAAAATTTCTCATTCGATTGGACATAAATTGAAAATGTTTTGGAAATAAATTTTCTTGATGTGCATTCATATTCCTTTTTTTGTATGCATGGATGGGAGATAAAAAGGCTTAAAAAATCAATAAATAATAGGGAAATTATGCAAATACCCAAACAAGATTAGCCTAAATCATCATTTTGTAATACCTTAGGGACCAATTTGCAAAAAACCTCTTAAGTCTCATCCATATTTAAAAATACCACGTGGTTCACATGCCTTTATTCGGGCCCCAACATCTTCGCCTTGAGACCGGCGTTTTTTTTGACCCAAACGAATGTCTAACATTGAATAGCACAATGTGCAACCCCTGGCCGCCTTTTAAAGATTCTACCAAGCACCGCTTTACGTAACGGACGTCACATCAAAAAGGGCATCACTATCACTCTTTTTGCACGTTCACTCAAAAACACACACACACAATCAGAGCACAAAACAGGAGCTTAGAGTTGTAATCTTTGTTCTTCAACAAGAAAAACGATGAGGTCACAGATTTGCAGATCCGCGAGATCGTTCGTCGCTGCTGCTGCTTCTAAGCAAGCAGCTCGTTCGTTTTCTGGTAATCTGACATTTTTTTTGTTTGAGGAAATTGTGAAATTTTGTGTGTTTTTTTTTTTTCGTTTTTGATTGTAGTTGATGTTTATGTGTTCTACGCATTATTGAGTTATTGAAGTGTGGGACGTTGATGCTTTATATTTGCCTTTTTTTTTACAGGTTCGGTCTTTTGATTGATTTTAGTTTTGGTTGTTTATTAAAGCTGTTGGTCAGTTGTTGTGATGTTGATTTGGTGTTGGTTCGTGGATGGTAAATATGAGGTTATACGGATGAATTTGAAAACGAGAGTAATTACGGTCATGTGTTTTGTGAATTTCATTGTGGCGTATTATGTCTGGGAGGTTTTTGATATATGTTCTCAGCTCATTTCTGGTGAAGTTCCATTGTATTCCATGTTCTTTATGTTTAGTCATGTATATTCAGTTTCTCAAGGGCAAGTGCTATACAGGATAATGGCATTTTAGCCCCATAATTTTTCAAAAAGAGAAGTATTACACCCTGTCTTCTGAAAAGAGAGCGCTTAACTCATTATACTGTAAGAAAGGAACCAACAATGCCAATTGCACTTTTGTCTTTTATAAATTAGAAGATGATCATCTTACTATCATGTGTTGTTCTAATTACAAACTTATTTTATATTTTATGGTTCAAGACCGTTTAAGGTAAAGTTTATTTGTTTAACATGTTTAGTATATTACATACTAACATTCACGTGCTATAGATTTATTCCTTACATTTAAGTATTTAACTAAGTGTTATGTAGTACAATAGACAATGTTGAAGCATTATTGAAGCAAATATGACCAAGAAAGCATCAAAATCAGAATAGAAGCTAAAAACAATTTGTGTTTCAGGAGGGCAAGCAGCAGCTGCAGCGGCCGCGGTCTCTTGCAGAGGAAGGGTGTCATCTTTAGTTGCATACAGTTTATCTGAGTCAGGAAATGCATATAGGGGGTGGATCACTGGAGCCCTTGCCCTTCCAGCAGCAGGTATACCCAACATATATTGCCCTGTGAATGTCTTGAAATGCGTTCCCTTCCCCAAGATATGTTGCATTTTGTTCGAAATATAGACTTTTTAGAATTTCATTTTATTCTTGTAGCTGATGATTTGTCCAAACTATTGCATTGGCCGTATGTCTTAGTGCAAATTATCATAGATGTTTTAATATGTGAATTACCAGATAGATCACTTAGAAGTTATTTCCACATAGTGAGTTAATGCTACTAAGCAATAATAAGCTAGATCAAGAGGAAGAGCAGCCTTGTCCCTTGCTTAAAATTAGCATTGTGGCATCCGGTACCTCTTCCAGACCAACAATTACATGCTTCTGCATGGTAATTGGGTGAAATTGCTCAAATTTTGGTGGGAGGTTGGTTTAAATTTCTCCATTCTCCTAACAAGCTATTTCATCCACAAAAAGCAAGTACTTTCTGTTTATCATCTTAGCAGCTTCCCCACCATGACACTTTCCACAACCAATTGGACTTTCATGACAAGCTATATGCATTTCATGATCTCGTGCTATTTTAAAATTTTCTGTGTTTCGGTTCTCACTCGGTAAACCTAAATCATTAAAGACATGAGTTCTGACTTCTGAGCATCTTCCATCAGATTCGCATTTATGTTGCTTTGTTTTCCTTGTACCACAGCGCTCATGCTTCAGGACCAAGAAGCACATGCTGCTCAGGTACTTGCATCATCTACCCTGCCTTGTTTTAACTTGTCGCACATGTGTCATTGCTTTTTGCTTCTTGTTTGCTCACTTATGCTACATTGGGTATCCTTTTTCTGAAGTCGGAGAGAACTTTTATTGCCATCAAGCCGGATGGAGTGCAGAGAGGATTGGTATGTACTGCCAAACTTATCTATTTAAGATTCATTCAGCATAAACCAGACTGCAAAGCTGGAGGGGTTGAGATTAGGTTATTTTCATTTTATTTGGGTAGTCTGTTGTATAGTGTCCACTTTTCCTTATCCTCCACCCCACACCCTTACAGCGGACATAACCTTGTTTGCCAGGCTATCGATCTACATCTAAGTGGATTGGGGTGTATTTTTTGTTTTTTTTTTGGGCGGGGGATATAAAATATGATGCTTGGATCACTCTCCTCCATTTTCTCATAGGGCGAATGAGCCCAAGTCTGCTGCATGCTTCCACACATTCTAACAATGATCCTGCTTGGTGTTAGATTTCGGAAATTATCTCCCGGTTTGAACGAAAAGGTTTTAAGCTTGTGGCAATCAAGGTTGTGATTCCCTCAAAGGATTTTGCCAAGAAGCATTATCACGACCTCAAGGATCGGCCTTTCTTTAATGGATTGTGCGATTTCCTTAGCTCTGGACCAGTTGTTGCCATGGTTAGAAGACCCTACCTCCCATATTCTTGCTCCACAACATCTTTCCTTTGTGAACTAAATCTCTATCTTCGTACTCAATTCAGGTTTGGGAAGGTGAAGGAGTGATCAAATACGGGCGTAAACTCATTGGAGCCACAGATCCTCAGAAATCAGAACCTGGAACAATCAGAGGAGATTTAGCCGTTGTTGTTGGAAGGTGTGTCTTTGTTAGCTTTGAAGTTTGTATCTTTGTTTCTATAAAGTTAAAGGTTTTGAATATCATACTATTCTGGTTGCAGAAATATAATTCACGGTAGCGACGGCCCCGAGACGGCCAAAGACGAAATCAGCCTATGGTTTAAACCTGATGAGTTGGTTAATTACTCTATCAACACTGAGAAGTGGATCTATGGTGCCAACTGATTGCATTCTTATTGCTATTGTTCGAAAATTGCCTGCGATATAGGTCCTAAATAAAGAGTGCCCAGAAGCAAAATGATTGAAATAATGTGCTTCCCTTACGTGAGAAAGAAAAGTGCTTTTGAAGAAAGTTACATGCTGAAAATCAAATGTTGCAATAAATGTATCACAAAACTCTTCTATATTTTACATTTAGCATATTCATTTTCATATCCTTTTGTTGATTAACATCTTTCCCTTTTTCGCGGTACTTTTAATTGTTTGCTCTTAAAGGACAATCCTAATATGTCTTGCCCATTCTTTAGAGTCCAATAATTCTCTCTTTATTACATTTGGTTACGATTACAGCTTGATTGATATTTTATCATGATTATAATATAATTTTCTCGAACAAATAACAGATAATAAAATACTAAAACGACAATATTCCATATCTTTATAGTTGGTAGTCACAAGGGATGTAATGATTTAAGTTTGTGAAAACTATTAGAAATCACAATTTAAAGGAAATTTAACATCCAATTAAAGTGCAAACATGTGCGATAATATTTGCTACATAAAGAAACCATGCTCAATTTTGGAAAATTCTTGTATAAATTCGGTATTTTGGCCTTATATATGGATCAAATGGTTCAAATAATGTTATTTTTTTTAATTGTAGATATTTTTTAAGTGAATTAATAATGTGTTATAATTAGGAGTGTAGGATAAACTGAGCTGGCTCTAATTAGGCTTGATTCAATCGCGATGTTTTAGCTTGAGTTTCTTCATGAACCGAGCTTGAGCTTAAAAATAAGTGTTTAAGAGCTTGCAGCTGGCTCATGAGCTTTAATTTTATTTTTTATTTTAAAATATAATATAAATAATATAAGTTGTACTAGTGAAATTATCAAGATTATATATAGTATTAACATCGACGTCCAAAAATATTTGTTATGATAATTTAATTTTATAACATATGCATATGAAATGTCAAAATTTATCTTATTCCAAAATATATAACAAGTTCTATTAGAAGTGAGCTCAAATTTAAACTCGAACTCGAATGGGCTCAATTATAAATGAGCTGAGCTTGAACTTGAGTTTGAACAAAAATTTATAAGCTCAATGAGTTTGATTGAGCCCAAATTTTTTAGATGATAGAGTTTGAGCCTAAATTTTTTAAAGAGTTCGACTTGTTTACAACCCTAATTACAATATAAATTATTTGGTGCATGTATGAGGTCCAACTTAATGTATAGAAGAATATTTCCACTTAATTTTGACAAAAAAACTTGTTTCCTAATTAGCCCAATCAACTTTGGCCATACCAACAAATCACATAATTAGATGGCAAAAATAGCACTTTTCCCGAATTGCATCAAGTTTAAGGAATCTTATTTACTTTTTCTAGATTAAGAGCACTACTATTTTTTAATCTCACAAACTATTTTCTCTATATCAAGTCGACATTCAATTTCTTTTTCTTTTCTTTTCTTTTCTCTTTCATTTTTTTGTTTTGACAGCATTCAATCAAAACGTGATTCAAGATTGATACTTAGTATGGTGATCAAATCTATAAAAAGAAAGTCCTTTCCAATCACAAAATCATTAAAGGCTCTTGATAAAATCAAATATAATTGTGACAACATGGATTTTGAAAAAAAAAAAAAAAAGGAATTTCCAAAATTGTATACTACATTTTTAAGGTTTGAATCAAACATTTATAGCAACCTAATTATGTTCTCGGCTTGTGATGATAATTGTAAATAATTTTAGTTGAAAGAAACGACTTCGTTAACCTATTGGTGGTCTTTTCAAATATTTAACCAAAAATACCTTAAGTACTCCGAAACTTCTTTTATGTACCATATTATTAGGTGTCGAAATTTAGATATGCATCCAACGTTTATAATTTATTCATATTTATTTTATTTTATAAAAATATTTAAATATATGATGTGATTAAACAATAATCGGTGCGTGTGTGGAACTCAATAAATATATTAAAATATTTAAATATGTAGTGATTATTTTACCTATTCTATAAACTAATTTAATATTAATCACGATGTTAATATTTCAGTCATTCTGTAAATCAGGTGCGGATAAAAATGTTTGAAGGAAAATCGCGCATTTGGGAATTGGGATCTAGCTAATTAACATAGCACATTACCTCCTTTTACAACTCGTGACCTTTAGATTAATGATTTGGACAAAATATGCCGGACGTGAAGCATACGACATGATTGGTAGTTAATATGCAATAACAAGTCCGCCTCTCAATATACTATATATATATATATATCGTCTCCGTCTCTTTCCTCAAAATTTCACATCACGGCCTTTTTGTTTCGTTATAGACATTTTCCTTACATTCACAGATTCTTTCTATTCTACTTCTCCGTTGAAACCCTAAGTTTGGTTTTTCATCAATTCTTCATCCGGAAGTTACAGAATTTTTGATTAACAGGTAATATGTTCTTCTCAGTATGTTGAAGTTTATCGTATTAGACTTGTTTGTTTATGATTCATAGCATTGATTGCTCGCGATTATCTACGTAATTTGCTATTTGGGTTGTTTTTTCTGTTCGTAACCTGTTAACTGTTTGCGATGTTTTGAGTTTTTAGAGGCGTGGAGTGAGGTTGTAGAGCCCTAGTTTCGGGAATTTGGGTATTTAGATATTTATATGGGGAGTTGTTGGAGGAGAGATATTCTGTTTTGAAGAAGAAGATGTTGGGATAAAAAGGATTATTGAATGAGGAATATGTGCAATTTGTTTTTTTCCTTTCCCTGTTGACATTGCCTTGTGAAGATTTGTCTCCTTGAGAATCTGCATGTTTGTGCTTGGTGTAGGATTTCAAGATTCTTAATCGTTTTTTCTTTCTTCCTGTTCACTTTTTTAATATTTTAGGTTTTATTTGGATTCACATACCACTTTAGATGTGTACTTGTATACGAAGTCAAACCAATCTAAGTTGATTTTACATTCCAGTTTGATGGTATTCACATATCCTGGGCCAGAGTTATTGAATTGGTTTTGGCTGTACGTTTTAACATGTTAATTTGTGTCATGTTTCCTCTTCTTTGTTCACTTAAAGAGATATCGATGGAGTTTTACCGTTGTTGTTTCCTGGCGCCTTCTTATTTCTTTTATGATCCTGTTAATTGTTTGCGGAATATTATAGAAATCTTGGTGTCAAAAAGGGTCTTTACCGTATGTTTTGAAGTATGCAATGGATTTAATTTGCTTGATTGTTTTTCCTGTCTTCCAGATGGCAACTAAGCCCCTAACCAGTGAAGCAATTGCTCTCACTGAGAAGAAAATGGATATGACTTTAGGTATGCACTTGAATTGTCAATCGAATGTTCTGCTCACTTATTTCAGGCAGTTTTACTGTTACACTGGCTTAACTTCTCTTCTATTTTTAACTCAGATGACATCATAAAAATGTCGAAGAATAATGTTACTAAGCCTAAGAAGCAAAGGGTTTCTGTAAGATATCCCCTTGACTCTTCTGATTCTGACTTTTCTGCTTGAAATCAATTTTGAATTGTCTGATTGATTCTAAGTGTTTTGTAATATGTGCAGAATAGGGGTCAGAAATTTTTTAACAAGGCTTCTCAAGACAACTCTTTGAGAGTCCGACGGTTTATGGACACAAGATCCTCTCTTAGACAGGTATTTCCCCAAACCTTAGAAATCTGACGCATTGGTGGTGTTTCTGAGCCACATGTGTGTGCGTGCGTGCCTTTGTGCATGTTTCCATTCTTTTTATTTGCTTTTTTTTCTCTTCCTTTTGTGTATGTGTGGTTGGGGAAGGTTTGGGTACAGTTGGTTAAAAGACATTGAATTATTTATTTTGTACTAATGTTTTGTTCTCTTTTGACAGGGTGCCCTTGCTCA
This sequence comes from Petrea volubilis, assembly GCA_026212405.1. Lineage (NCBI taxonomy): Eukaryota > Viridiplantae > Streptophyta > Magnoliopsida > Lamiales > Verbenaceae > Petrea > Petrea volubilis. The sequence continues at coordinate 10,257,387 of CM047879.1, forward strand.
GCGGAGGTCAAACTTTCAGGGAAATCAGTTCCCTTTGGCAACCGAGGCTGCTAACAAGGCTGCTGCCGCTCCTATACGCAGCAGAGCCTTTAACCAAAGTAGGCCATTCAGTAGGAATAACCGGAGGTACTTAAATGGTTGTTGCTGTGCATTTTAGATCAACTGAATTAGGGTAAATTGTGATTAATATATGGTGGTAGCTTAATGTTTCTTTTGCTTTGGTGCAGGTAATTGTGGTTCTTTGTGTTGTTGACTTTCCATATGCCCCTGCTTGTCTATTTCAAAAGCGTGTGGTTGTTGGCATGAACATAGTTTGGTGACGGCATTAGCGGGGTGCTTTTGATTGTGTTGTTGGTGAAAAAGAGTGGCCTTTCAGCCATATCATTCATCCTCCTCTAAGTTGGTTTTTCAGATGCATCATATTGAATGTTTTGAATATCCCTCTCTTTCACCTGGGAAATTAGGCAATACATTTTGGTTTGCACGCTTGGATCGAAAGAAAAGCTGCTCTACCATCATAAAGTGGATCGTATATTTCATGCATGGAAATTAAGAGTAGACAAAGAGTTGTATAAATGTAGTGTTTGCTGTGGTGCACTAATTTTTATATTGCCCCAACATGGAATAGATTGTACTCATGCATCTCCATGCTGGTATATCTGGGTAGTTTGGGGGTTTTGAAGTGCAATTGGAGGATCTTTCTGTATCAGCTGTGCCATGAGTTTCATATCAGGCGTGACATCTTTGATGATTCTCCGCCAAGTGGTAGCTTCTGACTTGTTCCATTATCGTCTTATCTGCTCTGCAACTTGTATTTGGACAATCTTGTGCAATCGGGGGGAAAATAACGTTGGTAGAGAGTGGCTGTGTGCTGTACTTTGAGTACCTTTTGGGGGGCCTATAGAAAGCTGTCTATTCTCCACGTCTGGGAAAACAATTGTTCTAAACTTCAGTGTGGTTTAGTTTCTACTTTCTCTGTTGACCATATGTTGATGGTTTCAGGACCAAGTAGGGTTCCTGTTGTGACATCCATTTTTCGCATGGGTTATCCAAATGTGACTCTTTGTTGTAGAAGCCTTGGAAGAGGATGATCTTACTGCATTTTGGAGGCTAGTTAGACATATCAGCTTGTTTAGTGATATTCTCCAAGCTCGAAAAGCACTTGCGGTCTCCTTGATTTTCTGGACGGTTGGATATAGGAAAGTTGGTTGTCAAGAGAACACAGCTTTTTGGTGCTTCTGAGGGTTGATCTGTTCTGCTTGCCAAGTCTAGAAAAATTTCTTTTAGCCGGAGAGACATTTCCTGCATATTTGTGGAGCTTTGTTCACTAAGTACTGGCTAGAATTGATAGTTTTAATTGAATAAAAAGATACGATCAACTGATATTGCCCGGGTATATTTCTTCTTGCCACTGTTAGATATGAACTGCAGAATAAAACAAAAAGGAGGAGGTTGAGTTCTTAGTATTGCTTCTGTGTCACGTTGGTTGAAGATGTTTGTATTCTGACTCAGCGACTTGGGTGCCTTTAGTATTCATCTGGTCAGTATTGTTTTGACTGACATTTTTATCTAGATATCCAATTTTCGTTTGTTATGTTTGTGCAGAGTTGGGGCACCAACCATCCAGAAGAATGCTGTGAATGGAGGTGGCTTCACTGTGAAGGTACCAGTCTTTACATTCAACATTGAATAATTGGTGAAAGTGGTCTTGTTTTAAATTGTGAACTTTTGGTGAAAGTGGTCTTGGTTTTCTCACCAATCTCTTGAATTATGGTTTTACGAGGCTATTGGAGTGCTACCTACTTTCAGATACAAATAAGTTCTGCTTTGAGATTAATTGGGTGTTATTGTTTTTGTGCGGCAGAAACCAGCTCAACATCAAGCCACTGTTGGTCCGAAGCAGAAGCCTCAGACCTTAGATTCGCTATTTGCTAACATGAAGGAAGAAAGAATGAGGGTGTCGTCTCGACAGAATAATGGGGCAAGAAGAAATGGAGGGGGCCAGAAGGCTGGAGTGCCTTGGGCAAGAGGGCATCTGCAAAACTAAGACTATGTGCTTCTTAGAAAATGTAAATTTTCTCTTGAATGTTGTTTCGATAACTAGGAGCCAGCAGGGTGGGGCTTTTCGATTGTGTATATCGAGTCTTATGGTTTGGATGTCTTTGGGGATGGAGTTCTTATTATAGCAGTTTGATTTGTGAATATATATGATGTCATTTCAATTGGATTCTGTTCATTTGTGGGCTGAAGCTGTTACTTTGTTCAATTCGATAAATTTGCTGCTGGGCTTGGATTTGGTTTCCAGTTTTTGCTTTATCCTGACCGGGTCTCATGGGGTATGATATGATATGCGCGTATTGCAGGTCAATACACGACCTTTGTTGAATATGGGGTTATTCCAGTTGATCGAATAATCATTTGAATTAAGAATGAAATGATTTGTAATGGATTTTAAGGTTTAGTCTCAGGCTACGCATGCCTGATGCGTACTCGGCCCAACCTCTTTCCAAAAATTGAACCACATAAGCACAAAAACATCTTGGAAACGGAGCTTAATATCTTGATGTGGCTCTGAGATTTTTTTCTTTTTTTTTGGTAAATAATTGAACTTTAAATAAAACAAGAAGTAAAATGTTGGGAGTTTTCGAGGCAAAAGAGAGTTTTAAGGTAACTCATTGCCAAAAATTAAAGGAAATTAGTTCTTTGAAACTAAACCAACGAGAGTCAAAGTTCCATTTGGCTAAAGAGTGGGCCACAGAATATTCTTTCCTTCTAATAAAATCAATCTTCTAGGGGATTTTGAGAGATTCTTTAATATCAACTTTGCATGTCCAGTCAATTTCTCCCTTGATATTTTTCAACATTTTGACAACGAGCAATGACCAAGTAAAGGCTTGACTGAGAGCAAATATTTCTGCAGCTATTGAGTTTAATGCCAAACAATTTTCTATAGCAGCAAAGACCATTCTTCCATGGGAATCACGAGCAACAAGAGCAGTAGAGCATTTACCTTCAAAGAAAGCTGCATCAACATTAATTTTGAGGCATCCACGTTGAGGGTGCTTCCATTTGATTATTAGGCTACGCTGTTGGATTTTAACTTGCTCCATCCATTGACCATGAATGATAAGGTTCCTTGCCTTTCAAATGACTTCCATAGCACGCACACAAAACAGTAGGAACTCAAGCCGATCTTCTTGCCCTTGCATGAGTTGGTTTCTACAGTCAAGAATCAAAAGAATCCAATTATCGATTGTTCGAGACATGAAAGCAGCAAGTTTGAAATTTCACCTAGACAACCACTAAATTTCCATTGAACAAAAATGTGTTCCAAGGTCTCTTCCCCTTGGTTGCAAAAAGGACAAGAAAAAACTCAAACAAATTGGCCAATCTAACTCGAGTAGGTAAAACATTACTCGCTAAACGCCACAAGAAAAATTTATGCCTTTCAATCTATTTTTTGGATCCACAAGGTAACTGCTTTTAATTGTGAAAGTCCTTGATATGGAGGGAGTCCAAATAAGGTTCTTTGGTTCCTCCTCTTGAGGAATTTTGATTTTAAGAATTTCATTAGCAATAACTTCGGAGAAAAGCATTTGGATGAAACAAATATTCCAAGAAACACCATTAGAATTCAAGCTTCTGACCAAATTAAATTGGGAGAGGGAATAGTCAGGAAAGGGTGGTTGGGGGGTGGGGGATAAATCCTTTGACAGAGGGATTCAATGTTCATTCCAAGTGCTGACATTAGAATTTTTGAAAATGGTCAAGCAAGCACCTTTGAGAATTAAATCCGAACACTTGATTATATATCTCCAAATCCAAGAGGCATTAGAGGGGATTTTTTCAACAGTGAGAAAAGAATCCTCTCTAAGGTACTTGGATTTTAGAACTTGACACCACAACTTATCACTAGGATTACAAATGATCCAACCTAGCTTTGCAACAAGAGCTCTATTCATAACCCTGGCTCTACGAAGACCTAAACTCCCATAGGACTCAGGTAGACAAATGTTGTCCCAACATTTGAGGATGATAGATTTTTTAAAGTTTTGATCATTACCCCAAAAAATGTTTCTCATCAAACTATCTAGTTTATTACAAATAGGAAGTGGGAATCAGAAAAGTTGACATTTGAAAGTTAGGATGGCCGAGACAACTATTTTGATAAGAGTGATTTGTGCTACTTGAGGGCGAGTTTTAGCTTTCCAACCACTAAGTTTTCTCGCAACTCTCTCAGTCAGCTGCAAGAAACATCCTTTCTTGGAAGAATTTTTTGCAAAAAGGCAACCCCAGATGTTGTGAGAACATTCAGGCATATTCAAGATGTTTTAATATCATCCTTTTTATCCTCACTGACATTTCTAGTAAAATGAACAGAGGATTTGGAGCAATTAGCATGTTGTCCAGACCAACTTTCAAAGGAATTTAAGCAATTAACAATACCATATGCATCGTTACAATCCTCCCGGCAAAAGATTGTGAGATCATCAGAATAAATTAAGTGAGAAATAGAAGGACTCTTTCTACTGACTTTAATGCCATGAAGGTCTCCCACATTTTCAGCTCTAACAATAATCTTGGACAAGAGTTCAACGTAAAGAATAAAAAGGGGGATAATGGGTCTCCTTGTCTAATTCCTCTGAATGGCTTGAAGAAACCCAAAAGGGGTTCCATTGATAAGCACAGAGAAAGAAGTAGTAGTCACACGTTGAGAGATCAAGTTGATAAACTTTTCATTCAAACCACAAGAAGAAAGGATTTTTTGCAGCAAAAACCACTCAACTCTATCATTAGCTTTAGCTTAATCAATTTTGACTGCAATAAATCCCTTCCTACCTTTTTTATTATTTAAATAACTCATAATCTCATGAGAAATTATGGAATTACTGTTTATATTTCTACTAGGGACAAAGGCAAGTTGAGAAGGGGAAATAAGAACATCGAGAAGCGGATCGAATCCCCTACACTATAATAGTGGCACATCTCCTGCCCCACACTTTGGATGTGTGACACGCGTAAATTTTGAAGATTTACTTACCAAAATAATGTATAGTCCCGATAATTGTATTTTTTCAGTTATCTAATTTGGTAGGTGAATCTTCAAAAATTTACACGTGTCGTACGTTCAGAATGGGGCACTATTATAGGGTAGGGGATCCGGTCCACATCAAGAAGGGGTTTAATCCTATCAGCTAGGATTTTGGAAATGATTTTGCAAGTAACTTTGCAAAGGCTAATAGGTCTAAACTCCTCAGCAACTTTAGCACCAACCTTTTTTGGAGTAAGAGCGATAAAAGTATGATTGAGAGCTTTGAGCATGAACCCATTTTGAAAGAAGAATTGTACAGCCATAATCACAGAATCACTACAAATGTGCCAAAATTTTTTGAACAAAGAAAGAAAAAAGGATGGTAATCCATCAGGGCCTGGGCTCTTGTTTGCAGCCATAGAAAAAATAACTTTTTTGTATATCCTCAGGGCTTGGACAAGAGCGAAGAAATTCATTTTGCACATCTTTCAAATCGTCAGGGAGCACAGGGTCACATGATTTAAACAAACTATCATAGTAAGAGACAAATTCATCCCCAATATCCTTCCACTGATCATAAGCCATGGTAGAATTATTCTAACAATTTCATGAATAAAATTAAATCTTCTACGGACAATAGTGGACAGATGAAAGAACCTGTAATTTTCATCACCATGCATAAGCCAAATTTGTTTTGCCCTTAGCTTCCACATTTGTTCCTGTCTTTTGTAAAGCTAGTCAAGTTCAAGTCCAAGAGCTGCATTTTGTTCTTCGACCTGTAACTAAGAAATCCAAAATGCTATTTATTCCACACTTTGAGAGCTTCCCTTGTGTTTTTTGATTTCTTGGCGAAGTGGAAATAACCTCTGTACATGTGTCGTCACGGGTCCACATTTCCTCGAGTCTAAATGGTTTAGGACCAGTAGAGAAGGTTTACATGGGAGCATGGTCAGAAGCAATTGCTTGGATGTGTTATTACTTCAAGTGAATGAAAGCCCGAGAAGCCAAGGTCTGTAAGGCCAAAATAGTTTAACTTAACAGAGACAAAAAAACCGCCATTAGAGGAATTTTTAAGCTTGGCTGGTTGTTCAAGGGATAAACAATTATTTTAAAATATGAACATTGTATTTATAGTGTACAACCATATGAGCTAATGCTTTATTGATCAGTAATGAATTTATTCATTGTATCTATTCCTATCCAATTCGTGAACGTAATATAAATGTTATCACCAAACAAATCGTAGCATGGGGGTGTAGCTCATATGGTAGAGCGCTCGCTTCGCATGCGAGAGGCACGGGGTTCGATTCCCTGCACCTCCAGTTTTTCCTGTTCCAATTTTTTATTCTTCTTTTATTTGTTTGGTGTATTTTTTTTTTTCTCTTTCCTCAAAAATCCTCCACCAGATTTCTTTGTTCCTGTTCGAATTTCAACAGATGTCATGAACCGTGAACAAATTACTCACAAATTATCATCGCATCACTATATATTACAATTAACTAAACCATAATCTCTCATCATTCATTCAAATTTTATAGAATTTGAATAATATGGAAAAGTAGTAGTTTTAGGTGAAGGATTTAGAGCGCAAAGTGCTAGCTTCTATCGATCTCAATACCTTCCATTTAGGTGATTGAGGTGAAGTGTCAGCGAAAAACTATACATGGCTTGAATTTTGGTGGATCCAAAATACGGTCCGATTCGAAAAATTCATAGTGCGATCCAAAACGAATTTTTAATGGAGACTTGTGTTGGTGGTAGACGGTCTAGACTCTTATTTTCTGGCCATTTTCAAACTTATATATTGAGAATGTTTAGAGATTTGGAAGTAGATTATACTCACGTTTTTTTTATAAAGTAATTTTTTTTTATATTTTACAAGTGGATATAGACTATCCTGATTTAAATTTTTATATCAATTTTTTTTCTTATTTACTTCATTGTGTGTAATTATTGTGCTAAATTTTCAAAATATATAATATCGATGTGGGTGAAAAACATTCAAGTCTAGCATAGAAAAGAGCATCAAGGTAAAATCATTAAAGTTGCCTATAAAAAGAAAAAGAAGCCATATTTGACACGAAAGAGAGTTACCAAATCCCAATCTCACCACCTAATTTATCTATTCATCTCTTTCGGGTGACCTGCCATTGCCAATTTGTCTGTGAAACCATCACTCGTGACACACACACACAAAAAAAGTCCCTAGAATATATATATATATATATTATTTAGAGGAAGAAAAAGACAAACCGAATTGTAATTTTAGTCAATTTAGATTGGGATACAGGATAGATTCATGGGAATTCATAAATATTTGAAGCTGCTTCAAAAATTGACAGGTATCCTAAAATTATTTACCAAAATATAAATAAATAAATAAAGGCATCTTAAGATTGATCGCAACTTTACTATCCGACAATTGACCTCTCTCTCTCCTCTCTCTCTCTCTCTCACACACACACACACACACAAAACACACAAAGTAGAGAGAGAGAGAGAGAGCACTATCCGACAAACATTCATTATCCGCTGTTTTCTCCAGTTAAACCCATACGGACATCTTACTACATTTTAATAATGATTTCATTTATCTAAAAGCATGTCCAAGAGTCCCTGGCTTCATACACTGTGTATGTATATATTTATATTATTATATCTAATTATGATTATATATGAAAGTAGCTAGAAAAAGAGTTACTTGAGGCGGGGGAGATTGGATTCTTAGTATTAATTACAAAAAAAAAAAAAAAAAAACTGCAAAAAAAACTCTCAAAGATTCCACCCAACCCACCAAATAAAAAGTACCGCCTGTAAATAATAGAAACAACAAGAAGCACAGCGTACCTAATACTAGAGAGAGAGAGAGAGAGAGAGAGAATCAAAATGTGAGAGCAACACCAATATATATTTACAGTGTACATAGAATCTGATCAACGCTTGCTCGACTCACTATTGCAAAAAGGTTGTAACTTTCCGAGAACCTGATTATAGGGATTTTTAATACTGTTGATCAAACGATGTCGTCCAGTATTCTGGTGACCGGTGGTGCTGGGTACATAGGAAGCCACACGGTGCTTCAGTTGTTTCTGGGAGGGTACAAGGCGGTGGTGGTTGATAATTTGGACAACTCTTCCGAGATTGCCGTCAAGAGGGTCCAAGAACTCGCTGGCGAACATGGTTCCAAACTCAGCTTTCACAAGGTCTTTTAAAATCACTAAAATCTTCTGTTTTTTTTTTGTGGGTTTTGTGATTTTTGTGGTTTTGAGTTAGTTTTTGGTGCAAAAGTTTGATCTTGGCGGGTCTTGGATGTGATTTTCAGTTCGGTGGTAGTTGTGTGATGAGTGGGATCTTTTGGTGATTTTTATTGCTTCTTGTTTGTTTTGTAACTTTTGATCTGTGCTTTTCTTGTTAGTGCTGTTTTGTAATGAATGTGGTTCTTGATGTGGGAAGTTGTTATTAGGTGTAAAGATTTGATTTTTGATCGTTTTGAAGATATCAACTGGGGTGGAGTGATACTAACTCGGTGCGAAGTGAAATTATTTTTTTCCCAATTCTACTACATAAGTACGACCAGTAATTGAAATCAATTGCCTTCATTTTTTTCCCCGTGGAAGTAAATCTTCGATTTTTCAGTTGTGTTAGTCGATTTCTACTTCAACTTGTATCATTTCTTACCATTTAACTTTGAACTTTAGATTGTCTGAATTTATAATGAGTTGAGCGATCTGAAGGAGGTCATGTGATAGTATGCATTCTTGATGTGCTGCATTCTCAGTTGTTAATGAGATCTATTTTTAGTATATCACTATGAGAGTGAATTTATTCTACAAGGATGGCTCTTGTCCTCTTGACTTCAATTTCTCTGATATCTGGTATTTGATTGCAGATTGATCTTCGGGATAAGCCGGCACTGGATAAGCTTTTTGCTTCTGAAAAGTAAGTCTTTCTAGAGTCATATAATTTACTGCTTTTACTTCTCAAAAGAAGCTCTATTTCCAGCTTTGAGTGGCAAAGAATCCTTGATTGATTTGGGTTGCAAATCGAAATACCTATGGTTCCCTGGATATTTGAGTTACCTTATCCAGGGAAAAAATAACTCCCGTGAAAGCCGTGATCAATGTTTCATCTTCTTTTCTTAGATCCAAGAGAAAACGGCTTCTTACGGAAATGTGCGATCCAGACTATTTCATAATTCATACGACCATGCTAATTTTACTGTCAGATATAGGACGAAAAGAAAAAGAAATCAATTATTATTATTATAATAATAATAATAATGTTTTCGTATTCATATTGGTTTTAATAGTTTTTACTGAAGGTTCTTGTTTATGTTTGGTCTTAATTCTTCCTTAACTCTATAACATGTTGACATCACATTGACTCCTGATTTTGTACTTAATGAAGGTTTGATGCTGTTATCCATTTTGCTGGACTAAAAGCAGTTGGAGAAAGTGTGCAGAAACCTTTAATGTACTATGACAATAACCTTATCGGTACTATTGCTCTGCTTGAAGTCATGGCCGCCCATGGATGCAAAAAAGTACATCACCTGTTTTTATTGCTCACACACACACACACACACACACATGCGCGCACACACACACGTGCACATGCACGTATATGTATGTAGGTGCTGGCATTTCTTACATATATGTTAGCCATGTGTGCATATATATGTGTGTGTGTCACGCATGTTCCTACATATAAATTATGCATGTATCATGTATGTTCGTATGAACTGAGTTTCGTTCTCTTTCTTAATGTGTTTTACTTTTTTGTAATTTTCAGCTTGTATTTTCATCATCGGCAACTGTTTATGGTTGGCCGAAAGTGGTACCATGCACAGAGGAATCCCCCATTAGTGCTATGAATCCTTATGGACGTACAAAGGTGACTTTTTCGTTATTTTTATGTTGAACATTTTGAGAATGAGTCCCATATAATGATATAAATGTTGCTTGACCTCAAAAGACTGAGAAGAGGGATGGAGCCAGGAATTCTTGGTTGGGGGGGGGCTAGGTCAAATTTCTATAAAATATTAAAGGAATTTTTATGATTTTGTTTGGGGTGGGGTTCAAAATTCAAAATTTTGATAAAAATACATGTAAATTTTAGTTCAACATGAACTTGAGGGGGGGGGGGGGGGGGGGCGAGCGCCCCCTCCTTGGCTCCGTCCCTGATGTGAGAAGAAAAGGACAGCCTTTTTGCTAAGACTTGGCTCGTCCACGTTGAACAGTTTACATGCTGGATTTTCCAATTACCTGACCTCCCTTGTAATTTTGTGTACCTTTTAGTTTCAAAATTACAAATAACCCCCTTGATCATCGAATTTTATCAAAACTTGAAAAATTTATTAAGAAACTTGTGTAGCATCATCCATATATGTGACAAGAGTTTGAAAAGTTTACTAAAATTTGAATTGTAACATCATTTAACTATGTGTAGTAATCAATAGAACAGGGTAAACGTAAGCTGAAAATAAGTTGCATTGGATGTATATGTAATTTTAAAACCAAGAGGCGTTATTTATGTAATTGTATATAGTTACAGGGGAGGGCGATGTAATTGCTGCAAAAACTGTTGCTGAAATGCTATTAGCAAGCTTGCCTAACAGTATTTGTTTTGTTTCCAGCTTTTCATTGAAGAGATATGCCGCGACATTTATAAATCGGACTCTACATGGAAAATCATATTGTTGAGGTACTTCAACCCGGTTGGCGCACATTGTAGTGGGTACATTGGTGAAGATCCTCGTGGAATCCCAAACAACCTCATGCCCTTTGTGCAACAAGTAGCTGTTGGAAGGCGACCCGCACTAACAGTTTTTGGAACCGATTATGGAACAAAGGACGGAACGGGAGTAAGAACTCTGCGCTAGGAAAATTTCTTTACTTTTGAGAAAGATCTGTTTGATTGTTTATGAAAATTCTCCACTTTTACAAATCAGGATTTGATCTGACTTCTGAAATTTAATTTGATTTATGCTTCTGTCTCGAATTGTCAAATCATGCCAAAATCTTAGACATTAAATATGCCTCGAAGAGACTTGACCTTGGAGTATTTGTTTAAATTGCTTTTAATTAATCGCATTCATAATTTTCAGGTACGTGATTATATCCATGTTGTGGATTTAGCTGATGGCCATATTGCTGCTTTGAACAAGCTGTCTGATCCTTCTGTAGGTATGAGCTCTGAATTGGGTACTTCTTTCGTGATTTTTTAATATTTTCCGACTTGTTAAGCAGACTTGTTTTCTTGCATTTTGATGTGGTGTTGTGCTGTTATTATCGTGGGACTCTAGTGAACGAGTTTGATAAATTTGATCTTGAAAATTTGAGCACCTTATACTAAGTGTTTCTTTTAACACTCCCGAATAGGAGACTTATGGGTCTTTATGCTGAACTTTTGACTTGATTTTTCCGGCTGTTATTGTTTTCCTACTTAATACCTTGTCACGGTTTTTGTTAAATTGGTTCGACACAGGGACTTTGTATAAAAATTACAGTTGGTCACTTTTTGTGGGTTAATCTCGATGCAATGTGTAAAAACCGCAGGGTGTGAGGTCTACAATCTGGGAACTGGGAAGGGTACGTCTGTATTGGAAATGGTAGCAGCATTCGAGAAAGCATCTGGGAAGGTCAGTGCTTAAAATTAATCTTCATCCGTTTTGGAAAAAATTATAATACATCCATATATTTGATGATAATTTACTCTGTAGACATTTGTACTCCTATAATATCAAAGTGAAAAGGAGCTCTTCTCAGTGCAATGACATTTCCCTTGTTCGTACTGTCTAGAAAATTCCGTTGGTGATGGCCGGTCGACGACCTGGTGATGCCGAGATCGTATACGCTGCAACAGAGAAGGCTGAACGTGAATTAAATTGGAAGTAAGTGTAAAAACTATATCAAGGCATTGCATGAACAAAATTGACTTCATTAGTTTGAAAATTTTTAGTTTGTTCGCTAGCTAAAATTTTGCTATACATACAATTATAGTAGCACATCATGTGGCTAACTGAAATTTTCCGGCATATTTGTTGAAGGGCGAAATACGGCATTGATGAGATGTGTCGAGATCAGTGGAACTGGGCCAGCAAGAACCCGTATGGCTACGAGCCTTCCCCCGAATCGACTAATTGAGTCGAGCGTTTCGTCGTCGGTCATCTCTGGTTTTTGATGTTATAATCCATCCCTCCTGTTGTTGTTGTATTTTTTGGCTTTGCATAAGAATGTTGCTTTGAGTATGATATATCAGGCTGAGTTTAGCAGTGGTGTTGAGACAGGGGATGCTCTGTCTGGGCTGTTATCTTGAATAACAAAAACATGGGTTTCCTGAAGAATATTAATAAATGCATAACCGATGTTCTATTTTTGCTCTCTTTTTTTATTATTATTATTATTAGGGAAAATTGTATACAACACTCTTGTGGTTTTAAAATAGAACTGAAAACTCCCTCGTGGTTTAAAAATATGCAAAATGCCCCCCGTATTTTCTAAAATCATGCATAATCGCCCTTGCCGCTAAGTTAAGGTTGACGGCGTTAAATTTTCAATGAAATATCAGTTATACTCTTATTATTATGAGCCATTAGATCTTGATTTAAAAAATGAACAGTTCAGATTGATTTCTAAATATAAAAAATAATATTATAATAAAGTTATATATTAAATAATATGATATACATTTTTATATATATACAAATATAATCTCTCTCACACACATACAAATATAATACATATATACACAAACACATATACACAATATTTACATAATATATATATATATATATATATATCTGTCCATATCACACACACATACAAATATAATACATATATATACACAAACACACATACACAATATATACATAATATATATATATATCTCTTTCCATATCACACACACATACAAATATAACACATATATATACACAAACAGGCATACACAATATATATCTTTCCATCTCACACACACATACAAATATAATACATATATATACACACACACACCTACACAATATAATATATATATATATATATCTTTCCATATCACACACACATACAAATATAATACATATATATATATAATACATATATATACACAAACGGACATACACAATATATACATATAATATATATATATATATCTTTCCATCTCACACACACATACAAATATAATACATATATATACACAAATACACGCACAATACACACAAAAACACACACAGATTCACACACAAACACACAAATTAACACACAAACACACGCACAAAACACACACGAATTCACACACAAACACACGCACAAAAATTCAAACCCAGAAATTTTGTTTGAAAAAATTCAGAAATTTGTTTAAATTTCAACCACAATTGACTCAAATAAGGCTTGGGGAGGCAAGATCTGGACGGGGTGGAAGAGACCAAGATTGAGGGGTGGCGAGATCCGGACGCCGGCGACGGCAGCATCGCGACCGCGACGGCAGTAACAACAGGCTGGGGTGTTGAAGATGATGAACAAGATTGAGGGGTATGGGGAAAAAACAGATAAACAAGAATAAAAGTTTGAGTAGCGTATTGGTGAGGTTAATTTTGAGTTAGCATTGATGGTGGTGGAAAAAAGAGGAAGAAGATGAATGAGTATTTATGGTGTATTTTAGGATTTTCAGTAGAATTTTTATAATTAAACGCAAATGGTTTGAAATTCGATGCAATTGATCAAGGGGTTTGATTGATCTTGGCAAGGGACGTAAATTGGTGTTTTCGACTGTAACTCCGGCAGCGGCATCGGCGGCGACGGCTAGGGTGGTGTGAAAGGGTGTTGGTGGTGGACATGAAGGATGAAGAAGAAAGGGGGTAAAATTAAAATAAAAATTAAAATAAAAATTGTCCTATATTTTAATTATTTTGAAATTTTAACAAGTTATAAGGTTATAATGGTCAATATACTTGCATTTAAAGGTGAAAAATGTTCAAATTTTGCATAACAAGCGCGTGTAATACACTCACCGTTAACACTAGATGGAAAGGGGGTTTCGTGCGTGATTTTAGAAAACACATGGGGCATTTTGCATATTTTTAAACCACGAGGAGGTTCTCAGTTCTATTTCGAAACTACAGGGGGGTTATATACAATTTTCCCTTATTATTATTATATTGGTTGGTGTGTGTGTGTGGAATTGAGATTAAGGGAAAAAAGAGGAGTTTGAATTCTCTACTACAAACAGTGTATTGATTGACAGTTAAGATAAGATAAGGAAATAGAATATTTAAAAATTTACTCATAATTTTGTTTGTTATGTTGTAGCCTTGGATAGGTAGGTTCACAATTGGACAAATACTTTTCTTGAAGTGATCAAAGTTAAGTCCCTCTTCCATGCTTTGCTTTCTAAAGCAATACTAGTCCTCTCTTTGTTCCTTTTTTATTTAAAAAAAAAAAGAAGAAAAAACGATCAAAATATCTATTATTCCTAACTTTTAAGAATGTATTTATTATTTTTTTTTCGCAATATATTACTCTAATACGTACCCTTTGTAAATTTACAAAAAAAAAAAGAAGATATTTTAAATACATTAAGCTAATACTATAGTTATTAATTGTTTTTCCGAGTCCCTCTACGAACAGTTTCGATTCTCTGCTACACAATGGTGCTACATCTCCTCCTCCACTTATCAATACACGTCACGTGTATTGGTGAGCGGTTGAGATAAAGAAAGAGAAAAATTATGATATGGGAAAATTTTTAAATATTCTCTTTTCTTATCTCAATCGCTTACCAATACACTTGACGTGTATTGATAAGTGAAGGAAGAAATATAGCACCGTTGTGTAGTAGAAGATCCGAATTGCTCTACAAAAACCTTAAACCACAATTAAAGGAACAGAAAACAATAAACAACAGATCTAACAAACACCACGTAGTTTCTTGAAATTCTGTCTTTTAGTTATCTTCAATTGCCATAATTACAAAGTTGGGATAATTACCAAAATCAATGGCAAAAAACTCCTATCTATTGGAATTACAATTATCATTTTGAGGTTTGTTTCATAAACAAATAGCACCAATATTCCAATTACAAAAGATTACTTTATCTATTAATGTTAGCGGGTAGCTGTTTTTGATAGATAAAGATTTTTTTTTGAGTAAATTATAAAAAACCTCTTAACGTTTGAGGTCAATTGCATTTTTCCCCCATTGTTTGCATTTGTGTGAAAGACCACCTAAATTTTTTAAATTGTTTGTTGGTATTCACTGCCTCAGATTCCAAGGTTATTTAGAAGAATATTTCATTATACATGAGAGTAAAATTGACCATTCGCAGTAGTCAATATTTGCACTAAAATACAAAGGTTATGAAGTACAGTGTAACTTTCCACAATGTTGGAGGGTAATTTCTAATTTCATTTGTCTTGACAAAAATACACTATATGCATGCATGCTTTAAATCAATTACAAAAATACAATTGATACTTGAAAATTGAAATTGAACTAATATTCACCTTACTTATAAAAGGAAGAAGAAGATATGGTTAAATACATCAAAAATTGTTGTGCAAAATGATTATTAAATGGGCTGCAAGTAGGGGTAATGATGTGTACTTCCTGCGATGGTAAGGCTACTTAAAGGCAAAATTTTTTAAACATTTTGCCATCATGTTTTTTATATGTCATGGGGTAAGGTATATTTAAATTCATTTTTGGTATTAATTGAATTTTCGTAATCAATTTGATATGTATGTGCATTGGCGTGTGAATGTGAATTTTGAATGAGAAAAATGAAAATTGAAAACTACCCCTAACAATTGCTTTTTTTCCATAACTGAGAACTACCGCATAATCTATGTAAATAATTGTTTTTGGCATTTCAGTATAACTACTATTTAACACAAATAAATAGTCGATTTTACTTTTACATGTAATGAAATATTCTTCTAAATATCGTTGAAATCGGAATCATGGGTTGTCAATGATTAATTCAAAATGACCAGGTGATATTTTAGCACAACTTCAAACAACGAAGGGTGAAATGCAATTAATTCTAAATATTGGGATTTTGTCCATAATTTTTTTTTTTTGTTAATTACAAGCAAACCTCTTTATAAAGCCATGGAAATTGTTCGCCACAGATATCCCAAAAATAGAAAAAAGAAAATGAAAACGGATTTCCAGTAATCTATTGAGAAAGATTCGATTTATTAATACAAATTGTTTATTGAATAATTTTTTATTTTTGGACTTTTGACGGCAAAATGTTTTAAGGCTACGTGCGTCTGTTCAAATATTAGCGGGGGGAATTACATAGCGTGCAGCTCTTATTCCCTTACGACGTCGTTGGGGCTGTCGTCACCCAGATATCATACAACAACATGAATCTAGAGAGAGAAATTATTACGTTGAAAAAGCGAAGCTCTCTCCTGATAAGATTTGTCAACGACACCTTCAAGTCCCATGTCTCTCTCTTCTCTTTCGTCCTATAGAGAGAGAGAGAGAGAGAGTGGAAAAGTGATATTGAGTCTACTCTTCCCTCTCCTGCAAATTTGAGGCGTTCCCTCAAAGGTGAATTTCGCTCTTTTTTTTTCGCATTTTTTTTTCTTTGTCAACGATATAATGTTTCACATAGGGCACCTTTTCTTTTTCTATTAAATCTGAAAAGTATTGATGGAAACGTGCAAATGTTGAATGTCGTTTCTGTTAATGTGCACTGTTATTGTGTTATGATGCATTATGTTTTGATTTGAGGTCCTAGGTTGAACGTCATTTGCTTGGGCTGTCGTTTTGAGGGATGATTCATGCTAAAACTAATTTTTGATGGTATAATATCAGATCCAAATAGAGGGAATGCGATATAAAATTAGGGCAAAATGCATGGCAACCCCTTAAAATTTTAATTTTCGGACTAAACCCCTTAAAGACACCAAAAGGAGATATTCCCCACTAAAATCATAAAAGAGTTTTGCACATTGCCCCACATGCTAAATTCTGATATATATATATATATGTATGTATGTATGTATGCATGTATATGCACACACAAAAGTATATATTTTCTTTCCGGGAAGTCTAGGTTTTTCTGGGCTGGAATTTCAAAAGCTTGGGCACTTTGCCATGATTCCGGTGAATATTTTGAGTTTGAAATGAAGGTTTCGCATTATGAATTTTGTGGGTTTACCTGAGTGTTAGTTATCTCTGTCTTATGTGTTCAAGCATATGCCTCTGGCTAATGGGGACTGCGGAGTATCAGTTAACTTGTTTCGCCCACCAATGACTTTAATAGTCTTTTTTTTTTTTCGTTTCAAGTTATGCAGGTTTGAGGAGAATAAGTGTAACATGAAACGAATTATGGCATCAGGACAGGAAACTGTTGATATTTCACGACCGAAAATATCGAAAAGGCAACAATTTGACCTCTCAGGACCCGTGCACCTGACAACAGTTGACTGGTGAGACCTTGCACTCGATGATCATTTGATTTGTTGGCAAGATCCATTTGGACTGAGTCGGTATCTTCCCATCATCGCCTGTTGTAATTGCATTCAATAAGCTGATTAGTGGTTGTGAATTATGCGAGAGCTATTCATGCATGGGGCATCAGTAAATATTTATTTGCTTCAATTAGGGAGACACAGGATTGTTTATTTGTTTTTCCTACTTTTTAAAAAAAGAAAAAAAAAAAAAGAAGATTGTTTTTCCTTAGCTGAAATTAGTTTGCCTCTCTGTTGATATGCAATGGGGGACTACAAATGGAATAAACTAACTCCTTCTTTGACATTTCTGTAAATGGTGACAGACAAAACCTGCCAGTGTTCTGTATAAGCAGTTTGTCTTTTCCCAATGGATGAAGTTCTATCTCTTACGGAGGTGTTTTGACCTTGCCAATTAAGTGGGCTTTTAGGGGTGTTTGATGCGAACAGCAAACAGTGTTGCATCCTTTGCTTTTCCTGATATCATGCTTCACTTTTGTATCATGAGCTCATTCTCATAGTATTCAAAAAGTTTCATTACCTTCAATTTCACATTTTCATGTAGTGGACGAGCCGCATTGGAGTCAGGGGCTGCACATGCACCCCCTAACTTCAAAATGGTCCCATATAAATAGATGATATATCCATCTATCTATCTATACATATGTGTGTGTGTGTGTGTGTGTAAGATATCCTCAATTTTGAGTGACCCTTCTAGTTGTTCTCTATTGCATCCTCTACTATAGTATAATTTCAAGATTTTCTGATTACTTGTCCATGACCTTACCTTATAGGGTCCTGGCTCGGCCAATTGTTTCATGCATAGCTATTCCTTGGTTTGAAGTTCCTCTGTAATTGAACTGCCAATATGATCACATTCAATGTGGCAAAAGTAACTGATACAGAAAAATGGTTTCTATGGCCAATTGCCAAATTATTTTACCATCTCACCATTCAATTGTCACAACTGAATTAGGATTTCATTAACATGTTAGAGTGATTTTTCAGGGAAAATCCTGATCACCGAAGATCCATTGCAGCTTCTTTGGTTCAGGGTGTTTATATTCTAGAACGTGACCGCCAGGACAAGCGAGAAGGGAGCCAAGCCCTGGCTCCTTCATGGTGGAAAGCTTTCCATTTCAAGCTATACAAGCTGCTCATCGACGATGCTGATTCTTGCATATTTGGTGCCATATACCAACTCACTCCCTCACTTTCTTCAGACGGCAATCACTCACCTCATCTCGCTCCAAAATATGTAATCACCTTTCGAGGCACAATAACCAAAGGAGGTGCCTTCAAACGAGACTTGGAACTGGACATCCATGTAATCCGTAATGGGCTCCACCACACGACCCGTTTCAGAGAAGCCATGCTTGCCGTCCAGCATGTGGTGGAGACATTTGGAAGCTCCAATATATGGCTAGCCGGCCACTCCCTCGGGGCGGCCATGGCCCTGCTCGCAGGCAAGATTATGGCGAAGACGGGTGTTTTTCTTGAGGTGTTCTTGTTTAACCCACCATTCGTGTCCGCCCCATTCGAGAGAATTCACAATAAGAAAGTGAAGCACAGTATCCGGTTCGCGGGCAGCATTCTCACAGCCGGGCTAGCTTTTGCCATGGGAAAGAGTAACCACCCTAGTGATCGTTTGGGTGGTAGAGGTACATTTGCTGCCTTGTCCGAATGGTTGCCTCGTCTGTTTGTCAACCCGGCCGATCATATATGTTCAGAGTATATCGGCTACTTTGAGCATAGGAAACGGATGGAGGAGATTGGAGCAGGGGGGATTGAACGGCTGGCGACACAACACTCGATTGGGGGTCTATTGTTGAATGCAGTGAGCAAGTCATCAGAAGAGCCGCTCCGTCTTATTCCGTCAGCAAATTTAACGGTGAATCGCACCCCGGCCAAGGACTTCAAAGAAGCTCATGGTATACACCAGTGGTGGAGAACTGATCTGCAATTGGAATCTAATACTTTTAATTTCGAATGATGCCTTTGCTTTTTTCCGTCATTTGTAAATTCTTTTCTTGAAAATGTTCTCTTTTTTTTTTAGTTTGAAATTGGGAATCTCACACTCAGTTTCAGTTCAACCAATATTAATTAATGTTTTACACTTATTTTGTAATTAGCAGATAGTTTAGATAGATTGACTAATTATTTGGCAAGTGTAGTTGTCATATGATTTGTTGGTTTCGATTAAATTAGGTATGAGTAAGAATTTTTTGTGTTAGATTGATAGAAAAACCCTGCATTAATTTGTATCGAGCTCTTGTTTGAAGCATTCTTGCCTAAAAATCGTATTTTTTTTTTAAAATCTAAATATTATGTTCAAATGTTAATGTTTCATTTTTATTTTACACATATATACATATGTGTATACATCTCTCTTTTTTTTTTTTTTTTAATAATTAATCAGACAGAACTAGGACCCTAAAAACGCACAGCAAAACATGAATCACATTGAGAGAACGTCAGGAAAAAAAAAAATCTGCCTCGTCACTAAATTGGACAACGACATTCTAACTTCCAACTAACTTCCCCTTCTCTCTCTCTCTCTCTCTCCCCCCTTTTTCGATCTAGATTCTAGAGAGAGAGACACACAGAGGTGAAAAGAGGTAATGGATCTACTTCTCTCATGGTGAACTTTCTCTTCTTATTCTTTTCTTCCCTGCATGTTTCTCTCACAAGAAGAAAAACATTTAGCGTAATGCAGGCGATGTTTTGGCTGTTTCTCCTGAACCCATAGATAGCATGTATTTTTCTTTTCCGTAAAATTATTTATTTCGGAAGCTTGTCGATGGAAACTTACAAATGTCGAATGTTGTTTCTGTTCATCTATACTGTTATTTTTGTTGTGATTTGTTGTCTTTTGGTCTAAGTACGCCGATTTGAGGTTTCTGCTTTTTTGTCCTAGGTTTAATTTAACGACTTTGGGTTTTGATGGTTGTTTATAGGATGATTCATACTTACTAAATCTGTGATGGGATATGCTTTCATAGTCAATCTCTCTCTCAAAATCCCAGATTTGGGGAATGCAATATAAAATTAGGGCAAAAATGCTCTTCAACCTCTCTCCAAATTTTAATTTCCGGACTAAACCCCTTCAAAACACCAAAAAGAGGGGTTCCGACTAAAATCACAAAAGTTTTGGCACATTGCCCGAAATGCTAAATTTCTGTTTTTTTTCCCTTTTTTGTAATTTAAATTTATTCCCGGCTGAAATTTTTAAGCTTGAGCACTTGGCCCCAATTCCAGTAAAAATTTCACCAGAATTTGGTATTTGGCAAAGCTTTAAAGATTGCGATTTCGGGATGAACTTCTGGGTGCTTTGAAGGAGTTTGGTATGATGAAAAATTAAAACCTTTGAGCAGTTGAAATGCATTGGCCTGTATATTATGGAAAAGATACATGGTTTTATAAGAAATATTGCTTCTTCTTAGTTCAAAAATACGTTTGGCTTTTTTACTGAACGAACGATATTTTTTTTTCTTCCCCCTTATTTTGAAGATTTGGGCTTTCAATTTCTGGATTACAAATTCCTCTTAATATTGGTTGAAGTTACCTTTGGTTTTCTCCATTTGTCAATTTCATAATTAGATTGGAGATTTTCTGGAAATGCTAATGATTTTGAGTTTGAGAAGGCGGCTTCACTGCATGAACTTGGATGACACGCCTGGGGGGTGGGGGTGGAAGGGAAGTGACAGTTTTCTTGTTTGAAGTACTCTTATTCTTTTTAAAATTATGCAGGTTAATATAAAAACAAATTATGGCATCAGGGAAAGAAATTGTTGATGTTTCAGGACCAAGAATATCGGAAAGGGAAAAGTTTGAACTTTGTGGACCTTTGCACCTGACAGCAGTCGACTGGTGAGACCTCACTCTCTGATGATTTGTTATGATTTTCTTCCCATCGCCCATTATGGTTTGCATTCAATAAACTAGATATAGCGGCTATCAGTTGTGGAAGAGCCCATTCATGCATGGGAAATCAGTCTGTTTCACATATATTTTTCCTTTAACTCTATGCACACAAGTGTTTTGTCTAAGATTAGAGTAGGTTGCCTTTCTGTTGATATGCAATGGAAGAGCACAAACAGAATAATTTAACTCTGATTTTTCTGCCATTTGGGTATATTGTAATAGCACATATTTGTATCTGCCAGCATTTTAGGTTTAAGTAGTATATGTTGCTTGCCACCGGATGAAGTTCTGTATCTCAATGAAGTATTTTGACCTTGCTGATAAGTGGCTTTTAGGGGTGGATGATGCAAATAATTTTGCATCTTTACTTTACCCAACAGTTTATGTTGCCACTGGATGAAGTTCTATATCTTTGCGTCTTTGTTCAACTGAATAAGGATTTTATTAACTTGTTGAAGTGATAAGCAATGATTCTAATCCCAGTATTTTGCAGGGCGAATCCCAATCACCAGAGATCCGTTGCAGCCTGTTTGGTTCAGAGCGTTTATGTTTTAGAACGTGACCGCCATGCCAAGCGACAAGGAAGCCAAGCCCTCGCCCCTCTATGGTGGAAAGCTTTCCATTTTGATCAATACAAGCTGCTCATCGACGACGCTGATTCTTGCATATATGGCGCCATATACAAACTCACTCCCACACTTTCTTCAGACAGCAACCACTCACCTCATCTCGCTCCACGATACGTAATTGCCTTCCGAGGCACAATAACCAAAGGAGACGCTTTTCAACGAGACTTTGAACTGGACATCCACATAATACAAAATGGGCTGCACCAGACGACCCGTTTTGAAGCTGCCATACAAGCCGTCCGGCATGTGGTGGCAACATTTGGAAGTTCCAATGTTTGGTTAGCCGGCCACTCCCTTGGGGCAGCCATGGCTATGCTCGCCGGTAAGAATATGGCAAAGACCGGTGTTTTTCTCGAGGCATTCTTGTTTAATCCACCATTTGTGTCACCCCCAATTGAGAGAATTAAGAATAAGAAAGTGAAGCATGGGATTCGGTTCGCGGGCAGCGTTATCACAGCTGGGCTTGCTTTCGCCATGAAAAATACTAACCAACAGACTAATCGTTCGGGAGGTGCAGATACATTTGTCACCTTGTCTGGATGGTTGCCGTGTCTGTTTGTCAACCCAGCTGATGATATATGTTCGGAGTATATTGGCTACTTTGAACATAGGAAACGGATGGAGGAAATAGGAGCTGGAGGAATCGAACGGTTGGCGACTCAACATTCTCTTGGGGGTCTATTGCTGAATGCAATGGGGGGTAAGCCATCAGAAGAGGCGCTGCATCTTATTCCGTCTGCAAAGTTAACGGTGAACCGCACTCGGGCGAGGGACTTTCAAGAGGCTCATGGTATCCACCAGTGGTGGAGACATGATCTGCAATTGGAATCTAATACTTATAATTTTAAATGATGCGATTGTTTTGTCCCTTTCATTTGTAAATTCGTTTGTTGAAAACTCTAATTTTCAGTTCGAAGTTGGGAATGTACTGTTGGAAGTGTGTGATACAAAAGCCGTGTGGATTTGTATTCTAACTCTTGTTTGAAGCATTCTTTCCTGGGAATAGGGTGATTTTCTTTTTTTATTTAAATCTCATTGTTATATTCAACTTCAATATTTTCGCTTCATTGTTAAGTTGGAAAAGTTCTTTTATACTTGATGTTTTGATGTGGTCGATGGTTGGGATTGACGGGACAAAGAGTCTCGAAATGGGAGCTGGGATTTATGAGGTTTGTTGAGTCTAATATGTTAGCAATAACAAAATTGAGCTAGTCGAAGGTGTTCCAGATTAAAATATTCCGACACTTGAGACAGTTCTATCACAAAGAATAATCGATAAGGAACCAGAGTACCGACACAGCGGTAGTGTCTTGCTTGAGGTTCGGAACGTGGGAAGCATTTATAGGATTTAAGGTTGTCGTATATGGAAACTGTTGTTAATGCTCGAACACAATGTTGTCCCCATGGATCTGAACTCTTATTCTGCGGTTGCTCAATGGCGTCAGCTGCTTTCCTCTCCAATGGAGTTATTTGCCAGATTTCCACCGCATATATATTTTCTTTAAAACGGCGGAAATTTCAAAATAAAATTCTCCTATTCCCTTTAATTTGGCGAATGAGAGTACTATTTGCAAGTTGGAAAGAAGTCAAAAAGAGAGGGAATCATAGCTGGAATCCAGAGGGAGCGGAGACAAATGTAGTCCCCAATTGTCACTCCCCAATGTCCAAATCAAATAATCAATCAATGCCCCACGGCCCCACCGCATAGGCCCGGACGCCCATCAAAAAAATGATCCCCCCCACTGGCCCACCACCTTTGATCCTCTCTCTCTCTCTTGTTCACTTAACCATCCCGCATTTCCCGCTTCTGTCCACCGTCATAGAACCCCTTTATCTCGACTCGGTTCTTCTGTTATTTAATTATATTAAGTCTTTTATTACACTTATCAACACTCATTTTGTATATTGATGAATAATCAAAATAAATAAAAATAAATTAATAATATAAAAAAATATAAAAATTATCTTTTTTTATCTCGATATTTTATTAATACACGTTATATATATTAATAAATATAATAAAAAATATAAAATTATTATATAACAGAAAACCCGAATCGCCCTTTTAACCCTAGTTTTTCTCTAATTTACCCATCCCAAAGACTGAAAAAGTGAACCTTGACAAAGTGGCTGACAAGAACAAGAATGAAAACGAAGCCAAATTTTAAGCAATCATAGTTGAAAACACACCACTCATAATCAATCATATCGACAAGCACAAAGAAACACTTGTAATGTGAGTTGTTTTGGGTGATCAAATGTGGTTCGAACAAAAAGAAAAATCTGCAAATAGTTTTAATTATCTAAGAACTTCACAAAATGACAAAATCATCTACTCAAAAACGTGCCTAAAATAATAAAATCAAACTAATTTATACACTTTCGGATTTGTTAAAGAACCCACATTAATCACCAAAAAAAAATTAAAAAAAAGCAGATTAACAAAATTAACTAACAGCGGAAGCCCAAAACAGAGCCATCACTAACAGAAATGGACACCCGACAGTCCGCGCGGGCCTCTACATGGTGCGTGAAGAAGTGCAGAACCCGAACCCGGCCCGCCATCTCCAGCCTCGACTCCACCTCCATGCTGGGCCCGACCCGGAACCCGTTGAGCCCATCAGTCACGTTGGGGCCCACGCTCTCCGGCTGGCCAGCGGAGGAGAGAGGGAACGACTGAACGGAGAACGTGGCGGCCATGTACTGGGTCTTTCCGGCGTCGATCTTTCCTGCGGGTATGAACATGAAGCCGACCTGGGTGCCGGCGTAGAGGAGCTGGAGGGAGCTGTCGTAGTGGGTGAAGGCGGCGCGGTTGGGGTTGGTGACGGTGGCGTACTGGGAGAAGGTGAAGTTGACGGTGGAGTTGGAGGCTGAGAAGGCCGGGAGGTTGACGGCGTTGACGGTGACGGTGGGGTCCTTTGGCTTGAAGATGGTGAAGTAGACGATGGAGATTATGATGATTAGGAAGATTAGGAAAATGGTGGCGACTATGCAGGAGGCTAGGTTTGTGCGGCCGCTCGGTGGCTTGCGGGGAGGATGAGGCTTGCCCATTGTGATTTTAGTGCGTGAGTGTGTGTGAAATATGGTACTTTTTTTGGGATTTTAGCGTGTGTGTGATACTGTGATGAGAGTGTGGTGTGTGTGTGTTGTATGTGAAATATGGTACTTTTTTGGAATTTTGGTGTGTGTTGTGTGTGTGATGAGAGTGTGAAAGAGGAGACTTTGTTGAGTTGCTTTTGTGTGATTTTTGGTGTTTGGGCGCTGTTCTGTATTTGGTTGAACGTAAATCTCCTTATGATCATTTTTGGGCCTGGTGAATGTCACATATTCTGTGTATATTCTTAAAATTTCATTTCATTTTATTTTTTAATGTGAGATCTGTATTGTTTTAGGGATTTGGTTTAATATGAGCTGAGCTGAGGGTTTAAAAAAGCAACGTCATTCCAAAAGGCAAAAGAAAAAAGAAAACATTTTTTTTATAGTGAAACTTTTTTTTTTTCAAACTAGTAAATTTTTTTTAAAAGATATAATAATTAAAAGTACTTTAAAAAATATTTTTATTTGAGGTAATTTCTCAAAAAAGTCATTCCATTTTTACTTTTTTGTTGGTTGTTTTTTTTTTATAACAAAAAAGTCCATCCAACACAATTTTTTTTACTTTGAAGTAGTTTTTTTTCTCTAAAAAAAAACCTATTCAAACGGGCTCTCAAACGAATATAAATTTGTGAAAAAGTTGGATAATGTAAAGTTAGAAACTTAGAATCATTTTTGGGCACCTCTCACTTTTGATGAAATTATCAATAATTCTCTTTTATTTAAAAAATTACCAATATTCGATTCACTTTTGTCCCCTTATTGTTAAAATAGACGGAAATGGTATATTGTCTTCTTTGCCTCTGATTAAAATTATTATTTATTCTTTTGTAAATGACACGTGTTAATCCTATTTGTAAATGACCAATTTAACCCTCATTGTAACTACGGTTTGCTAGGTTATGTTTGAGCAGAAAACAATAGACAAATTACGAATACATTCCTACATAATTGAAAATTTACAAGAACCCTCTGTGTAAAATGGAACAGGGTTAATTGTAATTTTGATCATGTAAATATGCATTTGTCCAATTTTGATCCCATTTATTTCAAAATTTTTAATTTTGGTCCCATATATTTTAATATTCTCAATTTTGGTTCCATATATTTTAAATTGTTGCAATTTTGGGACATTTCTAAAATTCCGTCTAATTTTTAACGGCGAAGGCACGCGCGCCTCACGTAGCCATTAAATCCCATACGTTTCAAATTTTTGCAACGTCCCAAAATTGCAAAATTTTGAAACGTATGCGATCAAAATTGGATAGAATTTTGATCTTATGTGAGGCGCACGCGCCTTCGCCGTTAAAAATTATACGAAATTTCAGAAAAGTCTCAAAATTGCAAAAATTTGAAACATATGGGACCACAATCAAAAACATTGAAAGGAATGAGACCAAAATTAGACAAAAGTATACCTATGGGATCAAAATTACAATTAACCCAATGGAACCTTATAACTACATCCAAAGGGTATTATGGTAAACTAGAAAAGGTGAAAATTTTGACCAAGAACATTTTTGAAAAGTCATTGTAATTGTAACTAGAAAAATATCTAATTCCATAAAGGCAACTAACAGTTGGAATTTTTTGTTAAACAACTATGAAAGTAAGGGGGGCATTTTCAAAAATAAGATAGGGTAATTGGTTATTTTAGCAAAACTCAGGGATGATCTGTGTAATTTGCCCATCATTTTTTAAGTGTAGAATGACAATTGTGAGAACGGATTGGAAATATGTTTTTGAAACTTATAAATTGATAAATTTTATTTTACCACTAAATTGTAAAGTATTTTGATGACAACTTATACATTTGAGAATTATTTGAGTGTACCCAGTGAGGACTTATTTTAATGGTACGACACAGGTTCCATAACTATTAGATTGTGGGTTCGGGTTTTTGTAAGTATTTGAATTATTTTTCATTTCATAATATTTATAAAAAAATTATTTGAGTGTACGATGATTTAAAATTAAAACACCTCTACAAGGTGGAAAGTGTATTTTACCCAAAAAGACTCAGGTAAAAAAAAAAAAAAAAAAGACAAATACAAGGTCGAGCTTTCGGATGCTCAATTTCATCAAATTAAATGTTTCGGAAATCAAATTTTACTAAAATGACTTTTTTACTGAAATTAGTTTTACTAAATCGATTCTTAACAATAAATTCTTAAGAAACAGATTCAAGTTATCTATGTTGAATAATTTTTTTGAAAAAGTTTGAATTATGATTTAGTCAGTATTTATTGGTGCCAATATTAAGAAAACAACGACCTAAAAAATAAAATAAAAAAATAAATAATAGAAAAGGTGTCGAATGTTGCGCGTGAGTGGGGCATTAGGCTTGATACTTGGTAGAGCACCTAGGAAAAAGGATTAATTATTTTTTTCAAAAAAAACTACGAAAAAGTATCAATAGTGTTTTGTCCTTTTAGCTTAAAAAGGGGGGGGGGGGGGGGGGGGGGAAGCTTTTATAATTGAATTATCAATTATTGTAAAGAATAAAATAAGATCTGAAAAGGTGTTATTTGTTACTATAGAGGGCCACAAAATTTCTGCACATTGACTAAATAAATATTAATTATCAAAAAAAAAAAGAAAGAATAAAGATCATATTAAAATTTCATGTTGGTTCAAGCAAAATAATTGAATCTATGAATGTGGTCTGGGCACTGCGAGGAGAGTACACATTTTCTTCAAACACTTTACCCCACCATTCCATATAATGGAGTACAGTTCTGAATTAGTACCATATCTTAAATTAAATTCAAAATTTTAAAGTTTTATATATTTTATGGCGGATACACTTAGGTCCAGATTACGAGATTGTTCATGTTTATTACTAAACTTTATTTTGTTACATCATACAAAATATACGAGATTTGTATTTCATCTCTTAATCCCTTTTTCTGTTAAATTAGCCAACGGAAAGTAATCGTGGCGGCGCTTTGATGATATTAGAAGTAAAATCGACAAAACAGTTGCTAAAATTTGAAATTATTTCAAGACCTTTGCTCAGTGTAATGATACGAGTCTAGTGATTGTTTATGTTTATTACTAAACTCTATTTTGTTACATCATACAAAACATACGAGATTTGTATTTCATCTCTTAATCCCTTTTTCTGTTAAATTAGCCAATGGAAAGTAATCGTGGCAGCGCTTTGATGATTTAGAAGTAAAATCGACAAAACAGTTGCTAAAATTTGAAATTATTTCAAGACCTTTGCTCAGTGTGATGATACGAGTCTAGTGATGCAGGCTGAAAGTTTCTCAAATGGTGGCAACCTGACTGTCTGATGGCTTTTCTCAGTATAAAATGGATTTCATGGGGCAAAGTACAAATTTCGTGTAATTATTACTTTATAATATTTTAGTTATATGGTATTTTCATTTTACTTTATAATAGTTTATTTGTAATTGTTTGATATATTTGATATTTAGTATTCATTGATAATAATAGTTTATTCTTCACTTGCATTTGACAATATCGTTCTAATTGATTGACTGTAATACATACAATTTTCTAATAATAATAATAATTAATAATAACTAATTAGCTACCACATATATTTAATTAAACAATTAAAATGCTACAATGCGTGTTTCCAAACTTGATTCCACGTTGTGCTAAAGTCGCCGAATTTGCTTATTTCTTGCGCATATCAATTGATTTTAACAAGAGGAACTAGGCTGACGAATGCCTTATCAGCAGGAGGGCAAATATGCACGAATCCTATTTTTATTATAACATAACTTTTTTTTTTATATAATTAATTCAGGACATCCTACAAGTATTAATCCGAACACCATACACGCACACACACTCATTTGAAGGGGAAAGGGAGATGACAAGAAGATTCGAATTCAAGACTTCAGTGGTGCCGATTCGAATTTCTACCACCGGACTACAGACCCAGTGAATATAACATAACTTCATTGAAGTTTGATCAATACGCCACATTCATTGATCTTGCATTTCTCTCCCTATTATCAATAAAAAAATAATTAATCAAAATAACTTGAAAATAATCGAAATATCTGATTCACATCCAAAATACTATTCACGTATCATAAAAGCACGAATTTTCATTATTTCAATAAATGATGGAAAACACTGAAAATTAATCAATAGATAACCAAGAATAGAATAGCCAATTGTGGGTGCTATAAAATCACTGAACTAAACATACACAAACTAAAGGTGCCTTATTTTCAGGTGTAAGTTTAACGCACTTTCCACCCAATTCCTTATATCCTGTTTCAATACAATGCTTGTTGCAGTCTGGGAAATTTGAACATGGTCCTTGAAAAGCCCACACTTCCTTCTCTTCACCTTTCGCTGATATTGCTACAGGCAAAAGAAAATGAACAAATAAATAAATACATTTAAGGAAAAGAAATAAAAAGATTGCACAACAGAACTATTCGACCATATGCGTTTGTAGAATTTTGTCCAAATTAATTTTCGTCACGACTAAAAGGGTGATCATCGAAATTCCTCTAAACACCTAGTTTGAACATCACCTACACACTTAACAATTTCAATTATGTCGCACATTTAATTCATTTGGGAAAAATATCACGAGGCAAATGGCAACATCGATCGATCTTTCGAAATTCGATTCATATGTGGGATCAAACACCCTACATTTACCTGACATTAGCAGCATAGCCATGCAAAGTAGTCCGAAGAAAAGAGGCCCCGCGGTGAAAGTAACTTTTTTTGTTTCCATTCCTGAGAAATTTTCAAAACTCCACTTCTTCTATGTGAAAAGTTGAATGATAATGAAAATCAAATTGTAACTCTGTGTATTTATAAGATTTTCTTTTTACTTTTTAGTTTTTTTTTTAACTTTTTTTTGCTTTGACGTTTTTGATTCGGGGGTGTGTTTTTACAATGGAGCCAACTATTAGGACAAGATATTGTAACAGCTTTTTTAGGAAAATAATCAAATAGGATATGATTTTGTATTAGTTTTAATGATGATTCCTTTAATTATTTCTTAATCTTTTCACATTTAACGTCATAAATTATTATTTTCATATTTTAACCAATCAAATTATGTATCTTTTATCTTGACTACTTTCTTTAATCAACTCCTATTTATTTTTTATATAAAATGTAGTACGCACACACGTCATATATATATATATATATATATATAAATGAGTGAAGTTATTATCTTAATTATTATTTTAAACTTTTTAGTTACTTGATTTTGACCCAAATTCATATTAGTCCTTACAAATGAATTTGGAAAGATTTCCAAGCACACGCATATATAAACTTTTATCTATATATACGTCTATCTCCACCCCCCCCCCCCCCTTACCCCCCCACTAATAACAACAACAACAACAACAACAACAACAACAACAACAACAATAATAATAATAAATTATTTGTATGCCATACATAAATTGATATTAATTGTGCATAAAATCATTTGTCATAAACGTGTTTGTATTGTGTAACATTTTATACACACACACACACACACATATATATATATATATATTTTCAATCAAATTGTGCATATGTAATTCAGTCATATTGAAAACCCATAAGTACATAGATCTTGCATATGGACTGTGGAGTTGATAATTTTAATGGCTCAGTTTTGATAAACTTGATTTGTGAAACTAGATTACAACTAATTTAATTTATTAAATTTACTCAAAGTCCAAGAAATCAATTATTACTAAAGTAAGAGAAAAATGCATTTAAATATGTATGTATAAAATAAATTTTGTACATCATTCTCTCTCTCTCTCTCTCGAGAGGGAGGTACAATTTCTCCAACATGAACACAAGCAGGTAGCTATTTCCTACGGAGTCAAATTGAAAAATAAAAATACGAATCACTAAAATATGGGATGACATTCGTTACATCAGTGGCGACATATTATATGTCATGTATCTATATCTATATATATACATATAATTCAGAAACTTTGAGACTATCCAAGTAAATACATATGTGGATAGCCTCATTTAATTCTATTTTGCCATGTATGATATTCAAATACTTTATATGTAAATTTAAATAAGTATATTTGTGATTTATGTCTATTAAAAAGAACCTAACAATTATCAAGTATTTAAAACAGGAGGGATTAAAATTTAATTCAAATAAAATAACAAATTAATATTGTTTTAACAACATTTATCACGTACTTTAATAGTAATTAAAAGCTTTGATTCTACATAAATTTTTAAAAACCTCCTTGCCTTAGTATACCAAAATCTTAATATTGAAATAAAACATATTCTATTAATATATAATTTTTAATATATTTATTTATCAATTTATGAATAAAAAATCTCATTTATTTTTATCAAATTATTTTTTTATAATAGAAATTTATGAAAATACAAATGCATAAAGATATCTATTTCCCGTATCTTGGCACGAGGCTAAATACTAGTATATACTTTATATTACAATATGTTACCTTCTTGTAAAAGTGTGAGTGCATCAATCAATTTTAGGCAATTAAATTATCAATTATTATTTGCCATGCGGGAAAAGATCGCGTATTCACAACAAAAAAACCGCAATCGTTTCTCATTAAAGTTTTTTGATAATTATTCCTTGCTAAATTAAGTTGACGGATTAATGTGTAAGATGAATCAAAAAGGGGAGGGATAGAGATTATGCTCTATATTTATCCTATGAATCCAAGACTTTGGCTGCTAATAATTGCTACATTAATTAGGAATAACGACTCAATTAACTTAATAACATAAAAAGCATGATTTATGGAATATAATTGACCAATATTTCCTTCCATGTCTCTCTCTTCCATTCTTACATGTGAACCCCACTTTTAAATTCTTTATAAAATTAAGAAGAAAACTAATAAAATATGTGCAAAATTCTATCATTAGTCACAATTCGTAAGTGACTAACGTTAGCCTCCTTTCATTTTAGTTGTTAGATGCACGATATTTAATCTAAACCATTAATTTTCATATGACCTGCAATCTGTTATGCATGTGAATTGAAAGGATTACATGCTACACAAGTTAACAAGAGGTTTTTTTTTATATATACAACAATTGTTTTAGTACATCATGTATGGGCCTAGTACCCAATGTTAATCAATTAATTTTTTATTTTTAACATAAAAAAAATCTTAAAAATTAATTCCATTGGGTCCATTAGATCATTATTATTCATTCTTTTTAATTTATTAAAAAAGTACAATATTATTTTTATTTAAAAAATTACCATGGAACTCATTATAATTTTTTTTATTTTTGAAAACCATGGTACAATTATAGTACAGTGATACCATTATAATCCGTTAATTTTTTATATTTTAATACCATGGTACCATTATTTTTTAATTATAAAAACAATCGTACTCATTATAACTTTTTATTTTTAAATTTAAGAATATATGTATTAACAAGGAAAACTATATGAAAAGCATGATAAAAAAATTAAAATATTAAATTGATACCAAATTAAGTAGTATTTATAATTTAGAAATTCAAATATATGTTAATAGTTGATAGAAATTACATTTAATTTAAATTTTTTTCACATTTCAAAGAATGTATAACATTCATCATGAATTACTTTAAAAATATGTATATCGAATATGAACATCTATTTTTTTTAAAAAAATAAAATTTATAAAATATGGATATCATTATAAACTAAACTATTCATATAAACCGTTTATTTACTTCAAAATAATTTATCTGAAATGATATAGAATAATATATTTTTAAAAGAAATTTGTATATATAAAATACATAGAGAGGAGTATATCAAGCATTAATTTGTAAAAAAAAAATTTGTTTTGATTACTAATGGAGATAAGCTGTGAAACACAATAATACTAACTAGTAATATTGACACACTCGATGCATACACATAATAAAAAAATAATATAATTTAACAACATATTTCTATGCTATTAAAATATTTTTAATTATTTTTAATAGATTTATAAAATTAGTGATAAGTAAAAAAAATAATTTAAAATAAAAAATTAAGAAAAAAATTACAAATAAAGTCAAAAAATTGAAATTGAAGAATATTGAGATTAGAGAGAGGAGGGAGATGGGGCAGAGAAAGGAGAGAAAAAAAAAAAGGCATGAAGAAGACAGAGGTGAGAGAAAAGAAAAAGAAAATTGACAGATCAAAAAACTTGTCATACTAAAAATAATCATTAAAGGGAGCTCTAGCTAAATGATGTAATACAATATTTATACATAGAAAAATATGTACTCTTTAGAGAAAGTAACTAAATATAAAAATTATTTATTGATTTGAATAATTATGGTTAACGTGTATAATTTTTTTTTTTTTTTTTTTTGTCTTAGCCACTCGGATCTAACTCATTGGCAAACTAATCTAGATCAGGTACTGTGAAGGCTCATTATGGGGCGATCATCCCAACCCAATTGCTCAATTCACAACATCAGGATTCAAACTCTAAATGTTCTTAAGGGATTTAACACATCATCCCGCTACACCAACTGGAAATTGGTTAATGAAATATTATTTGTTCATAGTTTGTTTGACTTATTTAAAATCAACACAATAAATGTAAATAGTTAGTTTGATTTTTTTTCTCTCTAGAATTTGTATTTTATTTGTACATCTATGAATTCATATAATATATTTCATACTAGCACCACGATGTTTTTAATGATAACTTGGAGAGATATATATACTCATGTGATTGATGTTGAATATTATTCACACCTTATAATAATAATAATAATAATAATAATAATAATAATAATAATTTTAGCTAAGTTCATTCATGAGAACACTTAAAAGAGAAAAATAATATTATTATTAGTAAGCAATGAAATAAAATATAATGCAATTTTTATTTAATTGATGTTAAACATTTAAATTGTATTAGAAATCATTAATCCTAAGAAGTCTTAATAATTAACAGATTTTCTTTTATAAGATTAATAATTAAATGAATGATTTGAGAGAGAGTAGTTAAGGTTAGTCACTTATAACTGTGACTAATGATAGAACTCTCCAAATAATGTAGTGCCTTTTTTCTTATTCCTATAATTGAACTATGCATAGAAAAAATTGTAAAGAAAATATAATATATTTCTTTCTTATAGTCTAATCAACGGCAACATGATGACAATAAATGGAAGAGTGTTTTTGTTATAAATGAATGAAATGTTGGTTTTTATATGAATATGCAAATGATCTCTTATAGAAATAAAATGCTGAAAAAAAATATAACGAAAACACGTGAAATGGAGAAGTTAAAATTGACTAAACTAACAATTAGTACTACAAAATTCATTCAATTATATGTCACCGGTGGGATTTATTTTATCACCAATATTATTAGTGAAAAAACTATAATTCTTGTTAACTGTTTTAACAATTATAAGATTTATAAAAACATTCAAAGTTTATAGTTCAAAAAATTATATATAAAGAAAAAAACATAGTGTGGGGAAATCTAAACATGCATATATATATATATATATATATATGATGTCAAAACTTGGTCAATGACCTATTTTTGAGAAGAAGGCGATCCTCGATCGAGGAGGATTTGACCTTGTGGGAATTCTGATTTGAGTCCCCAACTTGTCAAGAGATAAACACATGTCAGTCTAGCCGAAAGTGCTTCCGGCAAAAGCTTTTCAACGCTTAAGTCAGCGTAAAAACCGAGTAGAGAGAGGATACTCGAGGAGAAAAATAGAAAGCATGTATAATGTAAATGTGATATGACTATTAAGTGGGGTATTTATAATATTCCCAACCCTTGGGGTTGGTGAGATTTAGGGTACCTAGGATTGTAGGTCCTAGGTATAAGTTGGACTTCTAAGTTGCAAGTGGCGGTAATAGGATATGAGTAGCCTGCAAGAGTAGGGCAGTGGGACAAGATGTGGAAGATGTTGACAGGAGAACAAGCGGTCATTGAGGAGGCCTCTATTCGAAGAGAGCCAGGCCCTATTCGAGGAGGGAAATAACTTTGAGGAGGTTATCAAGCCCTCATAGATGGGGAGGAAGATAGCCTCGAGGAGGCTATCAAGTCCTCACGATCGAGGAGGGCTTGATAGTTTCTTTGAGGAGAGAGATAGCCTTGAAGAGGCTATCAAACCCTATTATGAGGAGGCGACAGTTGAATAGGGAGATGGCTTCGAGGAGGCCATTAAGTCCAAAACATATATCACCTTAGGAGAGGTTCTCGTGAGTTGTTCACAAGTACCCATATCAATATTTATATATACAAGTACATAAACATATATAATCACGCATGTCCGAATTTATATAAACATATTAAAAGAAAGAAAAATAATATTAATTATTTTATTCTATGAACTGGTCCGTTTCTATTCATTGGATTTAAAAGTAGTCTACGACTATATCGAAACATTAATAGTTGATTTAATAATAATAAAAAAAACTTACTGCGAAAAGGCGGCGAGTGAGAAATATAAACAAGGTTAATTTGATAATCTTTTTAAACAAGAAGAAGAAGCAAATTTATGAATTACGTGAGGGAACCAATAGTCAAAGAAGTGAGAAAAATGTAGAATTTTTTGACTTTTGAGAATGTTGAACGATAACAATAAAACTGAAAATAAAAAAGCTATGCATAGTGCCTTGAAGAAATCAGAGATCTCTATATTTAACTGTAAATATTGAATGAAATGTATGGAATTTTCCAATTACGCTCAAGCATGTGCGGCTAATGAATATTCAACGTCGCATGAGATTATTTATTTATTTTTTTCCCCCTTGCTGGTCAATATTAGTAGAAGTTGGCACAACCTGATTTAACGGGTGTTTGGGATTGTTTTTAGGAAAAATTCCAAAATACCCCCATGTGGTTTCGAAAACTGGCAGAAAATTTCCTGTGGTTTATAAATATGTAAACAACCCCCTGTGTTTTTCTAAATCCTGCACACTCTCTCCCTCCGTTAGTTCATGATTGACGGCGTTAAATTTATACTGAGATGCCTGTTATGCCCCTATCAATAAGAGTTGTTGGATCTTAACTTAAAAAATGAACGACTCAAATTGATTCTTGAATATAAAAAATATAATATTTAAGTAAAAATTATAAATTAAATATATATAATATAAACCTCCTCTCTTTTGAATATGAATTGTCTCTCCTTCTCCCTACTCCCCTCTCTCTCTCTCTCTGAAGCTGCTGCTGCCCTGCTGTGCAGCTGCCGTCGCCGTCTCTCCCACCATCTTCTTCCTCGAGCCGCCGTCATCTCGCCCGCCGCCGCCGTCGTCTCGCCCACCATCTTCTTCCTTGAGCAACTGTCGTCTTGCCCTTCCGTCCTGCTTTGAAGCCCCCGCCGCCACCACCATCGTCTCGCCCACCATCTTCTTCCTCGAGCCGCCGTTGTCTCACTCCATCCCTTGCCACCGTCGTCATCACCATGACCCACCTTCTTCTTCCTTGGGCCGCCGCCGTCGCTTCCCTAACCCTATATCTACTTCTTCCTTGTTGTTGTTGTTGCTGTGTGCGTGTGTGATGGGGGAAGAAGGTGGAGATTGGGCTAGGGTTTGGGGCGACGGCAGCGAACTAGGGTTTGGGGCGACGGCGGCGGACCAGGGTTTGGGGCAACGGCGGCGGACCAGGGTTTGGGATGATTGTGGCGGACTAGGGTTTGGGGTGACGGCGGCGAACCAGGGTTTGGGGTGACGGCGGCGTGTAGATGGGGCTAGGGTTTGATTGACAAACATTGGCAGCGGCGGGCTAGGGTTTGAGCGGCGCGGGCGGCAGGCTAGGGTTTGGGAGGAGAAGAAGATGACCAAAAAAAAATCTTTAAAAAAATTAATAAATTATTTATTGTTATTATAAAGTTATTAAAAATAAATAATACTTGAATATTCATATTTTTCTTCAAAAAAATTGAATGTATTTTTCAAAATATTATTTTTATTATTTTAATAAGAATTTTCTACAGATATAATAATTATAACAATAGTAATAATAATAATAATATTTTGAATAAATAAAAATATAATTAAGAAAATTAAAAGGGTTAATTTGCAATTTTAAAGTTTAAAATAAAAAGATAATGGCTAAATCGAAAATTAAACAAATAAAAGTGATTTATTTGTCATATTAGATAATTATATTTAAATATATAAGTGTAAGGGTATATTAGTCAATTTACTTACAAAAAGTGCCAAAAATCATTAATTTTCGCACACCAGGCGCGTGTAACACAATCGCCAATATCTTTTGACGGAAAGGGGGTTTGGCACAGGGTATAAGAAAACATGGGGGGTTTTTTGCATATTTATAAACCACAGGGGGTTTTCTGTCAATTTTCGAAACTACAGGGGGATATTTTAAAATTTTCCCTTGTTTTTATTTTTGGAGAAGTTAAGGGTTTTTGAAAAAGTTGAAAAACAATTGAGTAGTAAAAACGGGTATTGCTTGAAAAGAAAAGTGACAATTAATTAAAAATTGATAGTAAAAGTAGGAAGTGTTTGAAAAATAAAAATAAAAAATAATCAAAAGCTCATAGTTGACAATTAAAAAAAAAAAAAATTACTTTTTAGCTTATAAAAGCTGCTGCTTCCGCTTCTCGGCTATTGCTCTTTGTCCACTTAATTTAACCAGATGTTGTTCAATCAAACATTAAGAATAGCTTTTTTCTAACCAAAAGTACCAAAATGCGCTTTTTTTCTTAAGCAATCCCGAACACTTTCTTAAAGAAACTTGGTTCTTTATGTTTCTTGAGCTTGCAGCTCCTGTTATCAATATCTCATCTCTACATCTGAATTTGTTTCCCACATTTGTTCCCTTTTACATTTTCTTGATTGCGATTATATTTAACTTGAATGCAATGAATACAAACTTTTAAAACAATTTTGGAAGGCGTGTATAGGACTATAGGAGGAGCACAGAGTATTTTTGTTCAACATACTCAAAAACTTTTTAATTCGATTTATGGAATTAAAACGGTGAGAAGTGAGCTATATCTAACACCAACACAAAAGAATTGAGTCTGCAACACTAATATATTATATTTTCTCATCAGCGGACGCAGTGGCACATTAGGTCAGTCCTGGGATTAAGTTTGGACACATTCACCCTTGTTATTGCAATATCCGTTGTCGTAGCAAACTTTGATACAATCATCATTGAGTTGCCAGTCCGGATCCTCTCGTATAAAGAAGTATCACATTTTTTCTTCCATTCACTAATACACGTTACATAGCCACAGATCTTAACTAATTTTTGGGGGGCCAAAGTAATGAATTTTAGAACGTATTAAAAAAAACGTGTGTTGCATAATTAAACTAAAAAATAGTGCATAAAGTAATGAGAGATTATAAATTACTTCTATTTTGCTTTTTCAATAAGTCAAAATAATTGTGTCGCCTTCAAATATTTACTTAGACATCAAAATAACTAGTGAAAGTTCAAATAGAAAATGCCAATTGACAAATATACAATTCAATATATATATATATGTATATATATAATCCTAAAGTTTATTTTGCAAATTGCAATTAAAAAAGAAAAAATATAAAAAGAATATAAAGGTATGTAACTACCAATTGCAAACTTCCGAAATAAGGAAAAAAAAGTTTTCTTCATGAATTTGGCAACTAGCAATGAGGTCAAGAAGAGGGTAATTTTAGTTTACAGAAGTTGAAAAGTCACAATTGTAATTCAAAATTATAAATAAATTCAATTTATGAGTTATTAGTTGGGTTTTTTAATTCTATAATAAAAGTCTTGTATATAAGTGGGCATTTCAAATCAAAAATGGGCTTGGTGATGAGCATTTGGGCAAGCTTTTAAAATGGATGTTGCTATGTTGGGCCTACGATAATAGGTCACTAGTTGAATTATTTTGAGTAATGGGCCATTGTTTTAATTTTGAGGGACCACACAAGTAGGTGTTTAGCAAAAAATTTAACTTGGGGGAGGGGGGGGCATTAGTCCACACTAAGATCCGCACCAGTATTGGTAAACGGTTGATATAGAGAAAGTGATCGTGGCAGCGCTTCAATGATAATAAAAGTAAAATTGACAAAACAATTGCTAAATTTTGAGATTATTTTCAAGACTTTTGCTTGGTGTGGCGAGACGAGTCTAGTGATACAGGGAGAAAGTTTATCCAATGGCGGCAACATGACAGTCCTGTGGCTTTTCTTACTATGAAATGGATTTCATGGTGTATAAAGCAAAATTCTCGTATAATTTGTATGGCAAAATGACATGAAAAAAGTTTAATAATCAATGAAAAAGGCCACAGTTGCCAAAGCCAATACGCCGTGTGAAGCTGCAGAAAGCAATAAAACAGAATGTTCCCCGCACATCATTTCACAACATTACAGAAGCAAATTGTAATGCAACCAAGAAAATCACACCGTGTATAACATCATATTAACACATCCTTTATTAGATAATATTGTATCAACCACATTTAGATAGAGGGCCTTGATACATATCAAGGACTAATACATAAATGCGTCTATATACACACATTCATTATTATTCATCACCACTGCAACTCCTGTTCGACATTACAGAGTGGTTCAACCAACCATTTTCACTGGACAGAAGCTGCACAAAACATCGAAAACTAAAATAAGTTTCTCAAGGGCCCAAAGAGAACAATTTAAACTAATGACCTCTTTGTTATCGGCGCCAGCTCAAAAGTCCAACTCATGTGGACTCATCGATATAATTTCATATATACATCTATAATAAGACACTTAGACACCCCATCGGAGATTATTTACTTCAAGAGTTTGTCAAGTGCTGCATCCATAATCCGAGAGACTGTTTCAAGAAATGCAGATTCGCTCATTCCAGGAAGGGTGGACTCCTCCGCATCACGAACAATCTCCTCTATCACGGATTTCTTGTTAATGGTTTCTCTGCAAAGAATGCTTCCAATTGCAAAAGGAGTGAGACCTCTTTCTACTCCTTTTTTAAGAAGCATCGTGGAAATACGGAGTGTGCGTGCACTCTCTGGTGAAATATCCAATCCATAGAATCTCAGAATTTTTAAATCTTGCTCAGCATCAAGTGATCTTATATAGTCTATGGTCTCTTGGGAGAATGGCTGGCGGGCTTGTGGCCAGTACAGCCAATCAAATGTGCAATCTTCAAACTGCCAGAAAGATTGAAAATGTGAGTTAACAAGTGGCTAGAATTACACACAGAATGTGAAGTTTAACGGCAATCAACACACCCATGATTAGGATTGAGACATATAGCAAGTACTACTGAATGACCGTCTCAACTGAAAGCTTAAATTGTTGAAGAGGACAGACATTAAGTAATTAACATTTCTATAAAAAAAAAAAAAAAAAAAAGTAATTAACATTTCTATCACATCCTTGCACGTGCAGGAGGGTATTCTTTTATGTCAAGCTTTGCATGTAAAATCTTAGGCTGTTAGACTAGAAGACTATCCAAAACACTGAAAAGTATGCAACTCCTTTTTCCATCATAAATGTAAAAACTTAAAAGAGTTTTGAAGGAAAAGAGTATTTACATTTTCAGGCAAGCAGTAACCATGATCAATTGGAATCAGGACAAGTTTCCCTTTCTCGGTGTCTTTGTACATCATAATGTTTCCAGCATGTCTATCTGCATTTGCTGTCCTTATGTCAAAGACACTGATCTTATGAACCTCCTCAACAGGAAAATCCCTAGGACCCATGTCTTCACAACTTCCATGATTCTTCATAAACATCTGCAATGATCCAGTCTTAATGTTTTTGTTAGAACAATCAAACCCTTCCGGGTGGTTAAATCCCCTGTGCAGGCACCGCACCATAATTGTTGGCGGTACACCAGCAAAACCAATCTCTGCACGGGTTAATGATCGTGGACCCTCCTTCGGATGATCCAATATATATGCTGCGACCTCCCTCAATGCACCTTCCCCTACCCGAGTACCCCTCTTCAGCCCTTCGCCATTTGCTGACACGGGAAGGCCTTGAGGACTATTAACAGCCAATGGTTCCTCATCTATTGGCTTAAAAATGGACACATACTCATCCCCATTGGCATCTTGCATGAAATAAGTCCCTCCCGTGCCCTCGGACGATCTGATTGGTGGTTTCCCTCGTGCCAACCCTTCGGACACTGACCGTATCATGTTCCAACAAAAGGGTGGCAAATTCACACAAGGATTCACAATGATTGGTTCCAAGAAAAAATCTTTATCAGGCTCTTTTCTTGACGAAAGCTCCCAACACTGTTCCTTCTCTCCGTGGGCCCCACTATCTGTCCCCTCATTCTCACTTGGGGCCACAACAGATAGCTCGACATCTCTCTCGACGGGCTTTGTCCAAACCTTAGCGGATTTATGAACTACCAAGTGAATAACATCATCGGTATTGTTACTAATGTCATCAATCAACCTCTGATCTCCTTCAAGCTTCTTACCATGACAAAAAATCTCAGGATCCTTATTGTGCTGATCAAGAAAGTAACCTTTCCCCTTTCTCACAATCCTACGCTTTAGATATCCTACACTCCTGTGCCTATCCACGTGGAACTCAAACTCGTCCCCACATGTTGTCCTAACGTTGATCAAAAGAAGATCGGAGATTCTCAAAGCCAAATGCAAGACATTCCCCCTAGTAATGCCATAGTCTTTGACAAGAGAATCAGTTCTTGACAGCT
This sequence comes from Petrea volubilis, assembly GCA_026212405.1. Lineage (NCBI taxonomy): Eukaryota > Viridiplantae > Streptophyta > Magnoliopsida > Lamiales > Verbenaceae > Petrea > Petrea volubilis. The sequence goes on from CM047879.1 coordinate 10,299,172, forward strand.
CTCTGCCTCCAAAAACTAACTTCTGTCTCTTGACTACAAAACCTTTACATGCCTGAATCCTAAGTTTCACTGATGCGATTGAATCCGATTCCATCACACGCATGGGGATCGCGGACCCCCCAACAGTGACGTAGATCTCAATCGACTCACGTGAGCAAAGATCCAATCTGCTATTGACATAAACAGCAGCCGGGGCCGCCGTTTCTTGGCAGATTGGACTCAAAGCAACATCAACAGCAGACATTGTGATTATATTCTATGTATCTAGGATCTTATCCTCCCGATTTTCCTAAATTCACAATTCGTTATTACACAATTAGTACTTTCAGGTATCCCAAATTCTCATCAAAGGCACAAAAACACAATATGATAGGGATTGACCAAAGATAAACTATGTAAAAGGAAAAAAATTACAAGAAAATGACAGAAAACAGAGACCCCAGAAAGAGTATCAAATGATCAGCCACACAAGAATTGAAAATTTTGACTCTTATTCAAGAGAATTGAATTTGTATGAAATGCCCACCAAAGGAAATGCCCAAAAATATCTGAGGGAGAGGCTTGAATGTTACAAATACTCAGAAAAAAGATGAAATATTGCTGTCGTTTGATCATAAATAAAAAGGGATCTCTGATAATTGCTTGTATTCAAGGCCCCTCCCCCCTACCAACCCCACCACAAGAAAGGGGGGGTAATTGTAAACTATTTATTATTCAAGAAAATTGTAGTGGGCTTTCTTACCAAACTAATAATAGGGAAGAATCAAAATCCAAATGGCTGTCTGAACTCTAATTATATCTGCAAAAATGACAACTTTCGGAGGTGGCACAAAATTGCCGAGTAATAAAAACGGCAATTTTTTGCCTCATTTTTGCTGGGGAATAGAAAATTGTGGTTTTTTTGAGATAATAATAATGAGAATTTAATGGGATCAAAACGAGGAGGCGATTTGCACGCTGGATTTTGAAGCTTTTTGTACCAGTAAAAATTTTGAGAATGAGAGAGAAGGAGAAAGGGAGCGGAATTATAGCCGTTAGCTTTGTTTTTGCTTTTGACTCGATGACTATGCTCTTTTAACGGTCTTCACAAAATTATGACAAATTTTAAATTGTTGGCAAACGTGTGAACGTGCAATTACAGAGAGAGAGAGAGAGAGAGAGAGAGAGAAGGAAATGACATATTTAGTCCACGTAACTCGAGCGAAACGATTAATATTTATGGGTTGATTCACTCCTAGTGATTTGCTTGAGAAAGGGTGTTTTTGTAAATTTACACAAATGAGAAATTTGCAGTGGCCCTTGCCAAATTATTAGTCATTGGCAATATATATATATATATATATATATATCATAAATCCGACATTTCTATTTGGCAAAATATATGATTGGATAAGAAAAGTGGAACTCGAAATTGGATATCATTGGTGTTTCTCTCTTAATATTCGATTTTTTGGATATCAACTTACCGTTTTATCCACTTATAATAATTGAAATACCCTTTTGTTGTGTCTTTCATGTCGTTCATTGTATATACATAGTTTTCAAATATGATATCTAAAAAAGTAAATTTTAATTCATTGTGGTTCTGTGAACCTAATTAATGCATATAAAAATTGTATCAAACATGTTATAATTTACATCCAAGCTTGAAATAAAACCAATATAATAATCTCTTTATGTTACAACAAATTCTTTTTTCTGCAAATATTTTAAGAGTGAAATAGTCTTATGCACGAGCAAAACAACGTGAAATTCAAATTTATAGGCAAAATTACTAGTTAATTAAAAATTTCACACATTATTGCGTAAAATCGCAAACCCTCATTAGATAAAACATGATACTAGGCCAACTACGTGAGACAAAAGAAAATTTAGTAACATCGCTAAAGTATTATAATTTGGGATTGTTATACGACACAATTTTATATCGTTATCCTTCGTGAAAGGTTATCCTAAACATGCTTTAAGTGCGGCATTGAGTCATAGCCACTCGACCATAATGAGTACCTGGGTTTCTAGTGCTCTCTCCTTGATCTAGAGGGATTGAGGGGTCATTTCGAGGGTCCTCCCTCTACGAGACTCTTGTACCATAGATAGTCAAATGTCCTTTGGACATTTCACTATAACGAACATAATGGGAATGCAAAGTTCTTCACTAGACATAAGGCTAGGGGAATTCAAACATCAATAAACCATCACACAATACATATTCTCGGTAATTTACAAGTGCATTATTCAAACAAGAACAGAAATTACAAGAAGATTTGGACAAAAATCGCTTGAAACTTCAATCAAAATAGAATTGGAACTACGGAACGAATATCTCACAGTCTGGCAATCCAAATTTCAATTCAACAAATTCAAAATCTCTATTAGCATGTTTAGAAGTAGCTTGCAAAATTTCAATTTGATCGGAGAAGCAATGACCATGCATTGTCACCTGATCACAAGCTACCAGAAAGAAAAAATTTTATGATAAATTTTGTTTTTCTTTACTAAGGAATCATTTACTTTCTAAACTATCGACGATTTGTTAATTTTATCCACTATTTTCAAACGTTTATATACATGATGCCATAAACCACCTTTAACATGGAGCCCTTGTATAAAACACGTCTATGGAAGGCTTATGAAACCACCCAAATTGGTTGGTTTAATTTAACCATCGACAACCTGTTGTGTATAATGACAATTATGCCCTTGCATGGTAAATGCTAATTACAACCTTGGGTAAACCGAAACATATTGGATCTTGACAGATCTACTTTGCCTCGCCACTTTCACAACCGACTCTAGGGCTTGCTATTGGGTGAGCGGTGTGGTTCGTGTCAGACGGCGAGCAGCGATGGCGCAAATGTCGCCGAGGCACGCGGCGTAGCGTACTGCTCGATCTCGATTGATTGTTGAAGGTATTGTCCAATAAGCTATGGGGCAGTGTTTATGACTGATTCATGTTTAGTTTCTTCTATCGTAGCTGCTTGGATCTGAAATCGGCAACTAGCCCAACCATAACCCACGTTTTGTTGGGAAAGCCCGAATTTTGCAGCGCCGCATTTGGATTCTACAACGACCAACTATGAACTTCATAGCATCGAAAGAGTTACGTTTAACCGAGAGCTCAATTGAGAGCGTAGGGATTATTTGGGTTAAACACAAGGGACATAGATGTCACTTAACCAAAATAACCCATCACAGATAAGTGGGAAAAGTAAACAAAAGGCTTGTTAAATATATGTCAAAACTATATTGAAGGGAAAAGTAAATTTGTAATAGCCCGTCAGCAGATAACTCAAGTAGTCAAGTCACAAACCCTCCACAAACCAAACTTCAGTTAATCTTAACGGACAAAGTAAACGACTCCTGAAAGATGTATTTCTGTTTTGTCTCTCTATTTTGCCGCTTTCTAGCTTTCTGAAAAAGCTTCTCTGCCTATTTTTTGGCCTTCTCAATAAGTATATAAATGGAGCAATAGTTATTCTGCACAATCTGGTTTTCAGTACAACTTCTCATGGATCCATTTACCTAAAAGTCAAGTAACCACAATTTAAATTAGTACAACTTTTTAGTATTATTTAATAATATTGCAAATTATATCATTTCCTCCCAGAATCTCCAAAAACTTCCATCCATTGACCACAATTATTATTCCTATTAATTAGGAATTCACCCCCAACAAAATTGATAATTCAAAATATGCTCTGATCAGCCTGTTATATTTCATACAATAAGTGATATATCTATAACTGTATAAACAGAAAATTATACAAGGATGTTCAAATGAAATAAAGAAATTTTCTTTAATGTACAATCAATGAGCACTACCCAGGAAATAGCTGATGGCCAAAATTTTGATTACAGATAACAGACAAATAATGACACAAATGCTCATAATTTTTTTTCTTTTTACCTTTACCTTGAACTTTAATTTTTTTTTTAATTTTCATGTCCAACTTTCCTTTGTGTGTGTGTGTGTGTGTGTGTGGGTGGGTGGGTGGGTGGGGGGGGTGTCATTTGTAAAAAGTAGTTAACTAGGGGAGCTAAATACTAAACGATAATTCCACCTCCACTTTCTGATCTCTCCACAAAACTAGGAAATATAGTTGTCGTTATGTCCCTGCACATGAAATACTAAAAAAGTTAATTACATGTCAAAAACATATGTATTTACATCTTGTTCAAGAATGAACAGATAACCATCTGAACTCTATTACGGATAATTTCACACATTTTTGCTAATGAGTGTTTAAACTATCTGAAAATTGTACTAAAATATGGCTGAGATCAAAGAGATTACTTCAAATAAGGAATTGTCATGTTCCTTAACAAAGATGGTTTTCGCGCCGCCAGCTCTTTCCATTCTTCCATGTCTATCTTCCCATCTTTTTCTGTATCTGCTTCCTCAAATGTCTTTTTAAAAATAAAATAAAATAAACAAACAAATAAATATTGCGATAGCTTCACATTTAAATGTGACATAACATAATTATGTATTGTATATTTGTAAGGGTTATTGTTCAAACCTTCTCTATTATGGCTTCAATAAGGTCATCAGATAGCATCAAGTTCGACTCATTAAGCAACTCTATAATCATCTCCTTCACCTAAAATTACCATATAAGTTAGGCACTCGAAGTGCAATGTAATAATTGTTGAGAAATGAAAAGTTTAATCTTTATTTTAAAAAGTCAAAGGCCATTCAAGATGGTGGCAAAACGGTCAAAAGTTACAAAAGTTATTTCATATAATTAAATTTGTAACCTATGAAATGAGTATTCTAATAGTCATGCCATTCATTAGGAGACTAGTATAAATAATGGTTTTGTATTAGGCATTTTGTGTGTGGTGAAGTGAGTGTAAGTGTGAGTGTGTGTGAAGGTGTGAGTGAAAGAGTTAGAAGGAAAAAAGAGTTGTAAAAGTGTTTTTTGCAAAGTTTGAGTAAAATAGAAGTCGCTTGGGTAGAGAAAAAATGTGTGTTCTCCTCTCCACTTCTTTATCTCCTAAATTTAAGAACTTTTCTTCACCACCCCACCACGTTTCCGCAACAAAGTGGTATCAGAGCCACGTTGAGATGACAAACACAGGAGTTTTCTCATTCCCAAAGCTCACAAAAGAAAATTATGAAAGATGGAGTATCCAAATAAAGACATTCCTTGGAGGCCAAGGTGTTTGGGATGTTGTTGAAGAGGAATACGAAGAGCCTGCAGATTTAGCAACTGCAAGTAAAGAAGAAAAAGAAAAATGCGAAGGAGCCCAAGGTAAGAGATCAAAAAGCTTTCTCGTTCATCCAACTTGCGATGGATAATAATATTTTTGAGAAAAAATTGCATAAGCCAATACTGCAAAGAAAGCTTGGGACACTCTAGCCAATACCTTCAAAGGTATTGACAAGGTGAACAAAGTAAGGTTACAAGCCTTACGAGGTGCATTTGAGTCATTACAAATGAAGAAAAATGATGTAGTTTTTTTTATTATATTTCAAGAGTACTTTCGATTGTAAATCAACTTGAAAGTAATGGTTAGAAGAAAGAAGATGCCCTAGTTGTTGAGGAAAATACTTCGATCTCTTAATCCAAAGTTTGATCATATCGTTATTGTCATATAGGAGTCTAACGATGTGGAAGAAATGAAAGTTGATGAGTTAACAAGCAAATTACAGGTCTACGAAGAGAAAATAAAGAAGAGAGCTAAAGAGCCAATCGAACAAGCTCTCCAAGCCAAGATGAACCTCCACGAAAAGAAAGACGACATCAACAGAAGCAATCGACGAAGTGGCCGCTCACCTTATCGTCGTCGTGGACGAGGTACCAATCAAAGTAAAGAGAAACAAGATGAATCCACTCTGACACGAGGTGGATTTTGAGGTAGAGGATTTCAATAAGGTGGAAAAATCGAAGAGATATTGAATGTTGCAACTATCATCGACGAGAACACGATATATATGAGTGTCGAAGTGAATCCACTGAGGAGAAGGAGAAGACTCACCTTGCTGAGAAAAAGAAAGTTGATGGCGATACCGCCCTCTTGTTGGCACACAACCAACAAGGTGAAGAAGAAATGAACACTTAGTACTTCGACACAGGTGCTAGCAATCACATGTGTGATCACAAACACATATTCGTCGAAATGGATAAATCAGTGATAGGAAATATTTCATTTGGAGATTTGTCAAAGATTTCTATTAAGGTACAAGGTAAAATCTTAATTCGATTGAAGAATGGAGATCATCAGTACATTTCGAATGTGTACTATATCCTGGGATGAAGGCAAACATCTTGAGTGTATGTCAACTTTTGGAGAGAGGATACGATATACACATGAAAACGTAACCCTTTGCCTGCGAAATGACAAAGGAGTATTGTTAGCTCATGTGCCTATGACAAAGAACAAGATGTTCTTGTTGAACATCAAGAACAAAGTGGCAAAGTGTTTGAAGGCATGTTTAGAAGATACATCGTGGTTATAGCACTTAAGGTTGGGACATCTCAATTTTGGAGGTCTTAAGTTGATGTCGAAGAAAAGGATGGTGAATGGACTTCCTTCCATTGACCATCCTGATCAGTTGTGCGAGGGTTATCTTGTCGGAAAGCAACACCTTTACAGTTTTCCTAAAGAGTCGAAAACAAGAACAAGAAAACCATTGAAGTTAGTCCACACCGACATATGTGGTCCTATTACTCGGACATCACTTGGTGAGAACAAATATTTTATTTTGTTCATTGATGATTATAGTAGGAAGGCATGGGTGTACTTCCTCTAGGAGAAATCAGAAGCATTCTCGGCCTTCAAAAGATTTAAAACACTCGTAGAAAAGCAATATGGCTAGCAAATCAAGTCACTTTGATTAGATCGAGGTAGAGAGTTCACCTCACAGGAGTTCAAGGCATATTGTGATGAACAGGGTATTCGATGCCCCATGACGAATCCATACTCCCTGCAGCAGAATGGAGTAGCGAGGAGAAAGAACCGGTCCATATTGAACATGGTTCGATGCACGTTGAAGAGCAAGAATTTACCTAAGGAGTTGTGGGCAGAAGCTATAGAGTGTGATGTATACCTGTTGAATAGGAGTCCGACAAGGAGCTTGTGGAATCAAACACCATAAGAGGCATGGAACGGATACAAGCCAAGTATATCCCATTTGAAGGTTTTTGGAAGCATTGCCTATATGTATGTTTGAGATCAACAAAGAAGTAAGCTAGATGACAAGAGTGAGAGGTATATTTTTATTGGGCATGATCAAAATTCTAAAGGCTACAAGTTGTATGATCTAACTAATAATAAGGTAAAAGTGAGTCGTGATATTCAATTCGACGAGAAGAGCTCATGGGATTGGAGCTTGCAACAGAAGAACAATATAGTTTTTATCCATTCGAAGTGGAATCGGATCGGAATGAAAAGGAAAACGAAGCGGAGGAGCTAATCACTCCGAATGGACAATCAACATCCAATTCCACTTTGACAGAAGCAGAATCTAGTAGTCAACCTAAAAGGAAGAGATCGCTTGCTTAAATATATAATGAATTGGATCAAAACAATACATTATTTTGTCTCTTTACCGATACGGAGCCAATTGATTTCGAAGAAGCAGCGGAAAGCACCAAATGCAGGATGGCTATGAATGAGGAGATTGATTCTATTAAACGAAATGATACTTGGGAGCTTACCTCACTACCAGTAGGATATAAGCCCATCAGAGTGAAATAGGTTTATAAAATCAAAAGAAATTCAAAAGGAGAAGTGGAGCGTTACAAGACGAGGCTCTTAGTTAAAAGCTACAATTAGAGAGCTGGAATTGACTATGGCGAAGTCTTTGCCCCTGTTTCAAGGCTGGAAACCATAAGACTTCTTATCTCATTAGCAGTTCAAACTAAGTGGAAGATTTATCAAATGGACGTAAAGTCCGCTTTTGTGAATGGTTACCTTGACGAGGAGATCTACATCGAACAACCGGAAGGTTACACTAATTGAAGTCAAGAAGACAAGGTGTTGAAATTGAAGAAAGCTTTATATGGACTGAAGCAAGCACCGAGGGTATGGAACACTCGGATAGACAAATACTTTCAAGAGAAAGGATTCAAGAAATGCCTCCATGAATATGCTCTCTATGTCAAGATGGAGAATGGTAACATCTTAATAGTTTGCTTGTATGTTGATGACCTCATATTTACAGGTAACGATGCGAAAATGATGGATGAGTTCAAGAAGGATATGTCTAAGGAGTTCAAGATGACCGACCTTGGAATGATGTCATACTACCTTGGAATCGAAGTGAAATAAGGCAATGCTGGAATTTTCATTTCGCAAGAAGGTTATGCCAAATAAGTGCTAAATAAATTCAAGATGGAGGATTGCAAGACAACCAACACCCCAATCGAAGTGGGAGAGAAGTTGTCAAGTCACCTCGGAGGAGCTCAAGTTGATCCCTCCTTGTTCAAAAGTTTGATTTGGAGTTTGAGGTACTTGACGTGCGCAAGACCGGATATCTTTTAGACTGTCAGAATGGTTAGTCGGTAAATGGAGAACCCAACAACTTATCAATTCAATATAACTGAAAAGAATATTTCGCTATGTGAAAGGTACAATGAGTTATGGTATATTCTATCCAGTTACGAATGACATGAAATTGGTTGGATATAACGATAGTGATTGGGCAGGAGATGTCGATGATTGTAAAAGCACCGCATGATTTGTTTTTTTTAATGGAAAAATTGCTTTTACTTGGAGTTCAAAGAAGTAGTCAATAGTAACTTTGTCAACATCTGAAGCTGAGTATGTGGTACAACATCAACAGTTTTCCATGCATTATGGCTAAGAAGTTTGCTCAACAAGCTCAATGTCAAACAAAGCGATTCAACAGAGATTTATGTCGATAACAAGTCAGCTGTAGCTTTAGCAAAGAACCCGATTTACTATGATCGGAGTAAACACATTGACACCCGTTTCGATTTCACGGGAGAGCATTTCCAAGAAAGATGTGCAAGTAAAGTATGTTAAACCGAAGATCAAGTTGCCGATATCTTTGCGAAGCCGCTCAAACAAGAAGTGTTCGAGAAATTGAGGAGTTGTCTCGGAATAAGAGAATCAAGCTTAGGGGGGCATAGTTGAGAAATGAAAAGTTTAATCTTAATTTTTAAAAGTCAAAGGCCATTCAAGATGGTGGCAAAACAGTCAGAAGTTACAAAAGTTATTTCATATAATTAAATATGTAAGCTACGAAATTAGTATTCTAAAAGTCATATCATTCATTAGGAGACTAGTATAAATAGTGATCATTTATTAGGCATTTTGTGCGTGGTGAAGTGAGTGCGAGTGTGTGTGAAGGTGTGAATGAAAGAGCTAGATAGAAAAGGAGTTGTAAAAGTGTTTTTTGTAAAGTTTGAGTGAAATAGAAATATCGATTGAATAGAGAAAAAATGTATTTTCTCCTCTCCACTTCTTTATCTCTTAAATTTAAGTACTTTTCTTCCCTACCTCACCATGTTTTCGCAACAATAACATAAGTGATGGTTATCAAATTTGTCATTGGCAAGATGCTTGGCCTAGCTAACTTTTGAGGTATTGTCCGGTCAAAACGCAATCATTATCCTGGTTTATACCCTACACTTGCATCAAAAGATTTACTTTGATTCATTTGAGAAAAAGAAAGTGGCAAAATACAAAATGTGGCATAATCTAGAGTACTGCACGGTTCATATATGGGGCCAGATACCCTATTCATATAAGAATTTTCCATATTCAGGCACCACGATTGCAGTGCAGTGTGACAATATTCTAGCAGTTTGTCCCAATAAGATCCCTTTCCAAGGACAAAACCGAGGCATCATGGTTGCGTATTAACAATATAATACCTCAACAGTTAGGCCAATCATTGTATTAGCAACAAATTTGAGTGATCATCAACAAAAACCAGTGATCTTTTCATGAAAGTTTTTTTTGAATATTACCTCTTCTCTTTCAATGTAGCCAGTCTGCCATAGGTCATACAAGTTAAATGCAACTGTAATATCAGAAAGCAAAAATGTTTGTTAGAATTTGTATACAATTATATTCAGGCATGCATATATATGTTAGTGAAAAAAGCAGATCAACAAACAGGATTTATGTACACACAGATGGCTTTCTGTTCTTGAGGTGCATCAGGATGGAATATGTCCATTGATCTGATAAACTCCCCGAAATCTAAGACCCCGTCGTGTTTGGAGTCGAAGACATCGAACATCTGCCGGATTTATAACACACAAATAAACACACAAGAAAATTTAAAAAAGAAAAAAAAAACACATATACTTTTAATCCAAAAAATAAGAATATTATTGTAGCAAATGGCTAGATAGCTGACCCTGTCTGCAAAAAGGGACTGCTGCTTGCTGTTACCGAACAATCCAAGTTTAAACTCCTCCTATAACAGAAAAATATATAGCTGATTAACTTGAGAAAAACAACCTTATTTAGATATAAATTATCAAAAAAAAAATTATTTAGAAACACACACACACACATAAAGATTGTCTGGATGGATTAATTTACTCTGTTGAGGAAGCCATCATCAACTAAACTGCTGCCCAGTTTCCTAAATAGCTCATTCAATTTTTTCACCTCTTTGACAGTAACTGCACTCAGGGAGAACATATATAAACTATGACAGATAAGGATAGTAAAACTGACACACACACACAGAGACTAATCAAGAAGAGTAAAATTGCAGTAAAGCATATATATATATATATATACATATATATACATCTTGTTTGGGAGGAAAGCATGGATGGATCCTCGAATACTCTTCTTTCCTTAGTGCAAATACAGCCCATCACAGAGCATGTACGTGTCTTGTGCAGTTGTGCTCTGATTTATATATGCACTAGAATATGGACTTTACATGCATGCTTACATACATACGTATATATTCTCTGTGTGTGTGTGTATTGTGGTGAAAATGTGATTCTTGTCGTAGTTAAATGGATGTTGAGTAACTTTGCCAAATTAATTATGATATAGCAAATTCTGGTGTCGCACTTGGGTCAAGAAATGCTACCTTTAATTTAGTATGGTGTTTATTCCCTTTTTATGACAGGGAAATGGATTTTTATCGGTTAAAATAAACTTGTAAATCTTTTCAATCTTTTCAGAACCTTTAGAATTTATCAACTTGCTATGCTTTAGATTAGAGAGATTCTGTGACCACGCGTCAACATTAGGGGGGGGGAAAAGGCTTTTTTCTACTTCTGGTGAAAGAAAAAAAAAGAAATTGCAATTATATATTGTTTTGTTTTGATGCTTTTACTAAAAAGAAATTAAAATAAGTTCAAAGTTTAAAGCATCAGGCTGATTTTTCCAACTTCTAACTACCGTTAAAAATTTCAATTATTACTTTTCACTTTTTTTTAGACACTCCCTATTTTTACTACTCACCTTTCTAAACTTTTATTTTTTCAAAAATAAAAGTGTGTGCTTTTTTTTTTTTTTTTGGTCTTAGCCACCCGGTTCCAATCTATTGGCCGACTAATTCGGATTGAGTACTGCAAAGGCCATTATGGGAGTGACTCTCCCAATCCAGTTGCTCTATTCACAATACCAGGATTCGAACTCTGAAAGTTGTTTAAGGGATCTAGCGCCTCATCCCGTTAGACCAACTGATAGTTGATAATGGAAATGTTTGCTAACACTTCCTAACAGTATTTAAGTTTATTGATGTATCGTACAATAGACTCTAGTTTATTTATATTAGATGATTGATTATGAATAATATAATAAATTTTATTGATTTAAAATATTGATATAATTGATTGAAACATAGCTCCATATATTTGTATAATTAATAACAAGGATAGGATTTTGGTTTTTCTGTTTTTTCCTGATGTGTTTTAGTGAGTTCATCTTAAAATCTCCTCACTAAATGAATTCATATTTAAAAGATCCGCAACTATGTACAAAATTGAGAAACCACCCTTAATTATCCTATAATTCTTATGTATTTAATTTATTTTTTTCTTAATTTCTCGCCACCATCTCTATACTATTCATTATTTATCTCCAGAAAAAAAAAATACTTTTCATATATTTTCTTTAATTCCCTTTCGATGTTAATTATCTTTCGTCGCTCCTTTTTCCAAACAAATTATGTAGACTCCCCGTCCTCTCCAATTTTATTTTATTTTTCTAATATTTATTCAAGTATGTTATTAAATATAATAAATTCACAATTATATTTAAATAATTGAGAAAATATATATATGCAGCATAAAATTATACAAAAATTAATTCTATAAGCGGTAAAAAAATTTATACACACGTAGAATATTGTGATTTGTGCCGCTATTACTCCTACATAACTATGGAAAAAGCAATATCATGTCCATATAATTATTAATTGCCAAATTTTAAAATAAAATATAATTATTGAAATAGAACCTTATCATTTCCAAGCACGCACGACTATAATATTCGCCCATTTCATATTTATTAGTCATTTGAGGTTATTACACACATATTTTGAAGAATTTAATAGTTATAATTTTATACTGTATTTAACTTAATTTGCCTCTATTGATCACAGCCACTGAAACTTTTTAATAATTTGTATTAAGATGTATTTAATTTATTTGAAGAATAATTTTTTTCCAAAAAAATGCATTATATAATGTCTTATTTTCGTAAAACAGTAGATACTTGAAAATAAAAATAGAACATTCAATCGACTAATAATATCAAACAAAGATAATAACCTTAATATTTCAAACTGATTTATTGTCACATAGAAACGTTACATAAAGGGTTAATAGCAATTTTGGTTTCATAGGTATGTCTTTGTCCAATTTTGGCCACATTCCTTTTAATGTTCTCAATTTTGGTCTCATATGTTTCAAATTTTTGTAATTTTGGAACTTTTCTGAAATTCAGTCTAATCTTTAACGGCGAAAGCACGCACGCCTCACGTAGGATCAAAATTCCGTCCAATTTTGGTCCCATACGATTCAAAATTTTGCAATTTTGGGACTTTGCAAAAATTTGAAACGAATGGAATTTAACGGCCACGTGAGGCGCTCGTGCCCTCGCCATTAAAAATTAGACGGAATTTCAAAAATATCCCAAAATTGCGAAAATTTAAAATATATGAGACCAAAATTTAGAAAATTAAAACATATATATGGACCAAAATTGAGAAATTTTAAACGAATGGGATCAAAATTTGATAAAGACATACTTATAGAACCAAAATTGCAATTAACCCTTACATAAAATATAATCATTCAAATTCCCATGGAGCCGCCAACTTATAATTAGTATTATCGTAACTAATAGAAAATCCTTGATTGTCAACCCTCCAATATATGTCGGATTTTCCTTTATCCCGAGCTGGCTCATAGGCTTGAAACAATGTAAATTGCAAGTTGAATATTGCATTGGCATAATACACATCATTTACATCAACTTTGAGCTGATACTCCTGTTTGCAGCTCAGCTCCACCGAGGCCTTCAAATTTCCACCTGCTCTAATAGCAATACTAGGAGAATACGTCTTAGTCCCAACTGAACTGATGATGTGAATCACCGGCGGTGCGCCGTGGGCTTTGATTTCGGCAACGACCGACGAAGTGGCGAAGTTGAGGACCAAGGTTAAGAATATAGGGAAAAACAAGAATTTTGAGGGCATATTTTTAATTCTTTCCTACTTGGTTTGTGGCTTTGGTATTTCATACGTGGTTCATCTTTGATGGGTTTTTATAGTTGATTTCATGATGTTAAGCAAGGATTGAATGGGTTCGTTAAGGTAAATGTATCATGGGTTATGCATTTGATTTCGAGATGATCTATTATTTCAATTTGATAGTGTTTTGTATTTGTACTAGGAAAGTTAGAATATCCGAGCGATAATTTGAAGTATTTTATGAATTAGTTCTAATCTCAATGAGGATTGGTGATTATGGTGTCAAAGTTTAGGTTTATTAGGTAAGTCGTCGGAAATGGGTAATGAATAGTGTTCTTGAAATGGAATGCTAAGCTAGGGTATATAACAGAAAATTATGGAAGCTTTTGAGTCATGGATTTTCTAATATTAATGATTAATGCGATTCAATTACCTACAACAGATCATTTACTAAAAAGAATTATTAGTAGAGATTGAATGAGTACATGAGCTGATTGCATGCCAATTGGCAATGCAACAATATCTCAATACTCTATGATTGCGTTTGGTAACTGTATAAGATTAAATATGATATGAAAATCATAGAGTATAGTGGTCAAAAATATGGGATCAATCATTTCCATAAAAATATTTGGTAGTTAGTTTTATTTTAACGGATATCCCAAAAAAAGTGTTTGGTTGTACTATATTTTATAAATGAATTAGATGTAAAATGACATAAATATCTTTATTTTTTTCAGTTTTACATTTCTACTCTTTCAAAAACATATCTATTTACATGAAATTAATTTTACTTTAATACTGTTTGCCATCATTATACTTAAAAGAATTTATAAACTCTTATTTTTAGCAAATAGAGTTATAAGTTCCAAAAATATTTTACGAACTATAAGATCTTATTTTATCAAAACACTTTAATAACTTATTTTTAAAATGACAAATTACGTCTTAATGTATGGTATAATTACAAATTAGTCCTTCTTATTTTAAAAATTACAAACACCCCTTGAGGTTTAGGACCTTTTTGTAAACATTAACAGAAATATCCAAAAAAATAATTTTTCTACAACTATAGCCACCAAAAGATGCACATCACCATTCGTTTTTTTATTTATTGAAATTGACTTCATACATAACTTCTTCATCTTGAAGTTGTCAAGACCATGCAAATTTCATTTCAAAATCTCTCTTAAAATAATAAAAAACACAACTTACAATTATATCTCGCCTTGATGAATGGTGAATTTTGTTAAGCTAACACGTATTTCAAATTTGTAATTTTTGAAATAAGAGGGACTAATTTATAATTAAATCATATCTCAAAGGGTGTAGATGTAATTTTTCATTTTAAAAATAAGATGTAGGAGCTTATAAGCTCCAAAAATATTTTATTAGTTGTACGGGCTAGTAAACTTTTTAATTAGAATAAAATTAGCCAAGGACCTTAGTTTTAAGATATATTAGATTATTAATTGAGAAGGTTGAAAAAGACTTAGAAATTATGAGTTTTGTGCCCATGAAACTTTTATGCTATGTTTGGTCTTATTTTTATGTTGTGTTTCTGTCCTAGAAGGATTAAAATATGTTAGGCAATTATTTAAGTGCTAGTTCAACATCAAGTTGTTACCGAATGCACGCTCAAAAATTAAGTAGACATTGATTGCACAAAACGTAGCACGCTGCGCAGTCAAACTCGGCACCAAAATAGCTTGCTTGTCACTCGTAGAAATCAAGCTTACACAAGCCCTAGTCAATCCGAACCGAACCGAAGCTCACACCTCGGGATGGCAACACAAATTAAATGGAGGGAATGTCCTCATACGTAGTAGTCCACAGCTGTTGTTAGCAATGTTCTCGAGCTTTTTTTTGGAATGATGATTATATATATGTATATATATATGTATATGTGACATATATTTTAGTCATTGTGTTTTGATGTAGTGATAATACGTTTCTAAAAATTGAATGTGAAGTTACTAACCAAACATATATAAGGAGACATCTGTAATATATGTATACATTAAATCAAAATATATTATATCAATTATTTAAAACAAAAAACTAATTATACACACATTTGGATTTGCCCATACATAGTCTAATACATCAAAATATGAATTCTTAAAAACTATTTCTTTCAAGTCGAGGTAAATAACACCGAACATTGTGCAAATATAGGAATTTATTAGGTTGATTAATAATTAAAGGACATAGGTCAAGAAAGATGATTCCCTGATACGCCAATTAAAAATCCTTGTTGCAGGTTAAAGAAAGAATGGTAGGTACATATTCTTTTGCATAAACACTTGCTTTTTCTCTAGTTACAAAGAAAAGAAAAATGTATTCACATTTAATTGCGTAATGAAATGGAATTTTCCATACGCATGCATAAACGGGTATAATTAATTAATCTTCCTTAAGAGAATAGCAGAATCTGGTGCTCTTTTTTTGCTTTTTTAAAGAGATGGTGGCTAAGAATGGACTCCGTGTAACGGCTGCAATCAAAAGGAAATAAAGTTCTAAGAGCACTAATATTGAACAACATCCAAGCAATTCTACAAGGTCATGGATTCTATTTTAGATTGAAGAATACGATGAAGGTGGAAAAGTATATATGCCCTATGTTTCATATCTTGCGAATGCGAGTTTATGTGGAATAGGAGCTTCCCCCCAAATAAAATCCATCATAAATTCATTGAAATTCGTCACAAAATACAACTTTGCGATGGATCTTGTTCATTATAAATTCAGTAGTATATATTTTAACCTTTAGGTTTTAATTTGCTAGAATTTCATCGCAAATCCGTCAAAAAATTCCTTTATTTCACTACAAGAAAAAGTACAATATTATTGATAAGATATAAAAGCAATAATATAAAAGTTGTTACCAATAATTGTATTAAATGACAATACCTTCTATTTTGTCACTGATTAAATTTTATTTTATACAACTATAACCACCACCACCACCACCAACCATCATCATCTGTTATCCGATACTAACACTTTACTTTTTTATTGATTGATTTCATATATGAATTATACATCTTGAACTTGGCAAGACTATGTGAATGCCATCTCAAAATCTCACCAAAAATAATAGAAATACAACTAGCAATTATGTTCTGCCTTGATAAATGATGAAATTTGTTAAACTAATACATATCTCAGAGGTTATTTGTAATTTTTAAAACAAGAAAGACTAGTTTATAATTATGCCATATATCTAGGGGTCTGATTGATTCAGGTCGAGTTGGAGTATGGGTATAACATAAAATATCTCACCCCGAACCCAATCCAACCTAATGATCAAACCGAAATGGCCAACCTGAACTTGATCTAATTGGGTTCAAGTTTGATTCGGGTTGACCTGATTAGTTGTCAGATCACCTAACCCAATCCAACTTGACCTAATATTTTATTTTACTTTATTTATTTACAAAATTTAGAATTTTCACAAAAAAACTGCAAAAAGAAATTCCATATTAGTATAAATGTTATCATGAAATTCCAAATCATATTATATACCTATAATATTAAGTTGAAATTTTGTGATTGATGAAGTAGGCAATTCCTAATTAAAAATTACAATATATTTTAAATAACTAGTGAGCAAGAATAGCTAAACTTTATAAGCTATTAAAATATTAATTTTAATGTGAATCGTATTTATCTTATTTCTTCTATTTTATTTTAAAACATTTTTAATGTATAAGTAATTAGTAATTTACTTTTTCCCTTCAATATTACTTATATTCTTTCACTATATAATTTGTTAAATCATAAAATATATAATTTTTGTTAACTAATTAAGAATAAATAATTTAATAATCCTATAAATTATAAAATATCGATCAATCTAAAATTTAAAGTATGGAGTTGTTTATGGCATTTCTCGCATAAAAGTGATATCTTAAATTGTTTTACCATTATCAG
Organism: Petrea volubilis; assembly: GCA_026212405.1. Taxonomy (NCBI): domain Eukaryota; kingdom Viridiplantae; phylum Streptophyta; class Magnoliopsida; order Lamiales; family Verbenaceae; genus Petrea; species Petrea volubilis. Next base: position 10,316,756 of record CM047879.1, read on the forward strand.
TTGATTTTTTTCATTTCTTTACGAAAATGGTTCAAGAGATACATGTCTTCAGTTGTGTTGAAAATATTAATTGTGAGGCCAAATATTAAAATAGTAGGTATGCAAAGAAAATAAAAATACAAACTCTTAAATATGATAACAAATCATATAATTTTTTTTTGTTCCTTGCCATTTTTAAGTATAGAAAATGTACAACCCCATCGTTAAATTGTTTCTGGTAAACAAAATATTTAAACCCTTTCTTAATTCTACTAAATATTCTTTCAAGTTTAATCCAATTATGTAATTTGCTAAAAATTAAATTATGTTATATTTATTTTTCAATGCAATAATGCTTTTTTTAAAGAGAGTAGTTAATGTTACAGGAAAAAAAATTATTAAGTGAAGAATTAAAAAAAGTAAATATTGAAAGTTTAAGAAAAAATAAATTATAAGTGAAGAATAACCATTACATAAAGAATAGGGGGGAAAAAATCTATTTTAGTTTGGGTTGGGTCATCTGAATTTTATTTTGGGTTCTTCAGGTTGACTCAAACCCAATCCAAAGCCGACCTCTTTTTTTTGGGGTTAATCTCGGATCTGACATGATTTGACCAAAACCCGAAAATTTCAAGTCCAAACCTAATTTTTTTTTGGGTGGATCGTGTTTATGTCATCGGGCTGGATTGGACTTTGACACCCCTATACATCCTTAAGACATGTAGACGCAATTTGTCCTTTATAATTAATATTATTAAATTAAATGTGGTTCTCGATTAAGTATTTCATTAACTATTAGGACTAATAATAATAATAATTTAATTAATACTTAAAAATATACCGTTCAAGATTTCTATTATTTTTATTGCATAGAGAACGTGTGTATAGATGCTAAGTATATGGCATGTACTTTGATAAATCAAAGTGAACTGAATTCTTGGCCTTTACACGAGTTTAGAGCATTAGATTTTTTTTTTTAATGAATAAGAGTGTTTGCATAAATTTTCTTCGACGGCGCCGAAGTGGTCGCTCAGGATTCGAACCAGGCTGAGTTCGATAGGAAAACAACCAATTCGAAGTGAGCTCTCGGTGTTCGGGTGCGGGCCGTGCCAGTGTGCAAGAGCACACAAGTGGAAGTCTTGTGATTCGAAGTGAAACATGATGTAATGCGCCTAAGACTTCTATCTAAAAAACAATTGAATCGGAGTAGGTAAATACTACCTCTGAGGTTCTACTTGTCTACAACTCAATGTAGGACTTAACAATTCATCAAAAAGCTTTAAATCGAAGAGAAAACATATTCGAAGACGATAGCTACTCGCCACACGGACTTTTACAGGACTTGACTACAGACACATGCATTGATGACTCGGGTCATATCTATGACAAATATGCATTGAGCAGTCCCTAAGAACTCTAGCTATAAATCGGCCACATTGATGATTCCGGTCATATCCACCTGTGGGTGTATTCAGAGGTTGTTCACTCCGACTGAGCATTGATTGACTCCGTATGTACTCTTCTTCATGCATGCGCTCGATATGAATGCTGGGTATCACTCCGTCGCATTGATATCTCACCTCGAACCGGGCCCATTCCGAGTGAGTGATGGCTACAACCTCGTGACGTTACAGAATGAATGCATTGATATCCTCACTTTCAAGCCAAATGAGGCATCACTACAAATACTCGCAACGGTTTTCTACCTACTGAACTAAAGCTAATCTTTGTTCATTTGAAACCAAGAAGAATCAGAGAAGTATTGACTTCTTAATTGGAAGAGTTGTTGTGTTGATTGATTGTTGTGTTTTTGATCGTTGATTCATTGTTGATGATCCAGCTCCCTTTTATAGGCTTCAAGCTGCAACCGCATCCCTTTATTTTTGGAGTTGGATGACTTCAAAAGACTTGAATTATTTGAAATGGATGGACCTCTTTATTTGTTGCTATGACAGTTATAGCCATCTCATTTAAATTTTTAGCAACACATGGCCTTTATTTTAGGCATATTTAGGTATAGCAATGCCTACTTTTAGCTTATTATGTTATTCTCCATCTAACATCCCCTAAAAGTAAGGGTTTTAAATTTGAATTTATTATTGTATTTATTTTATTTTTCCTATTTTATATTTTTGGCCGACTGGGCCATGAGCCTTTATCTCATTCTGGTTCGGGCCTCTAATGTGGCCTGTTCCACATGACTCTAAGTGACCTGTGCCCTATTAATTTATTTCAGTATGGCGAAAAAGGACCTAAAATTAGTCCACTCCGAATTTATACAAGAAATTATTTTTTAGCCCAAACAAAGAGCATTAGAAATTAATAGTCTATATGTAGGAATATCATGATTCTCCTCAAGTGGAGTATTGTCAAATTGGATTATGGTTTGAGGAATTTGAGATGAGTGCTTGGTGGGTGACGGGTGATTCATGAACTGGTGAATGACTTAGATTGAAAATAAAATAGCAAAGTCAATAATGCAGTTAGGGCTGTTCGAAACAGTACATATCGATCCATCGAACCGAAATGGTACGCTAAAAATGCATATCGAATATTATATCGAAAATTTTAAGTTGTTCGTTTCATATCGAATATTTATTTTTTGATACACTTTGATTTTGTTTTGAATTACTAAAATTTATTACAAAAAAGAAAAGAAAAATATATTGGTTGAATCTTGAATCTGAATGGTAGTCTTTGCGGATCTTATTTTTTCTTCTCTTATATCTTCTCTATTAGCCAAGGTCAATAGTAAGCCCGTGAGTGGGTTTTCTTTCTTCTTTTTTTTTTTTTTCATTTTTGTTTTGTATATAGGTCGGAATCAATACAAAATATTAAATGCAAAAACGTATTTGGAAAAAAAACATTCCCATTGGATGTTGCATTGTGTTTTATATATATATATATATAGGTGCCAATAATAATAATAATAATAATAATAATAATAATATAAAGATCCAGCATAATTTAATAACCACTTTTGATTTGTTATTTTTCTTTCTTTCTTTTTTTTTTAAAATTTCTCCCACATCTATCATTTTCACGTTCTTTTTAACTTTATCTCTCCTCTCTCTATATTTTCGTTCATCTCTAACTACTTTTCAATATAATTTTCTTTTACTTTCTTTATAATTTTTTTAGTTTTTTATTTTAAATTATTATTTTTTACTTAACACTAATTTTATGATATTAAAATACTTAAAAATTGTTTTGATGGTATATATACAACCAAAATTTTAGTATATCATTAAATAAATTATATTATTTTTTATTATGCGCATGCATCGAATATGCTAATATTATTAGTAATAATTTAGTATTCGGGATGACAAATCTCAAAACTGAAATCGAACTAAATAATATTGACATTAAAACAGAAAATTTTAATTGGTCAAAATTTCTATTCAATGTTGGATTCAAGAGCCATACCTGGTATAATACACTCAATTTTTGTAAAATTAAAATGATTACTCACTTTTGTACATATGTCATCCATCCAACTATACATTGTACAAATTTTGTACGCAATTGAATCAACGAAAATGATCTCATCGTGTCACGCACGGAGCATATGCGGCTCAATTAGACAAAATATTTTTAGAATATGCACCCAAAAAAAAAACTGTGGAGTTTATATTGCACATTTAAAAATGATTAGGGAACAATTTTGCTACATCGCAAATGATTATGGAACAAAGTGCTGAACACCCCAAAAAGTTGAGAATTTGCAGCAATTAACTTTAGAAATAGTACGTGTTATTTTATTTTATTTTATTATTATTTTTTTTTGAAGCATGGTACTGGACTACTGGTTATTTGACAACTTTATGTCTACGTTATTTTGACAGCAAGAATAACATATTTTGCATGAGACTGGGCCTAAAATTCAAAGACCCCAAGTAACTATTGGGCAGTCAAGTATGGTTACTTCCGTAGCCCAAGTCAAGGTTTCTGGGCCCGAATGAAAATTATCCATATTAATCAATATTGTCTGTATTGTCAAATTCATTGCCCGTTTCCAAACACGTCAAATCAATTTATTTATGTATTCCCCTTTTTCCATTACCCCCCGAGCGCCCCCCCGCCAACCCACCCAACGGCAAGGCTGCTCAATCCTCATACTGTTATTCTATCCTGCTTGCGTAATTTAATCAATCAATTTTCTTGATCAGAACTTCTAGCTACAGTTCAAAACTTAAAATCAACGAATTAATCCGTTTTTTTAAACCTTGCTGCTAAATATTGTGATCATAGAGCACATTTCTTTTAAACCCTAGGTATTTTGTGAATTTATTTCATTGTTTGATTCTATTTGAATTAGAATTGGGGATATTGAGCTTGATTTTTGCTGTTTTTAATATTGTTTAGGTTTATGCGGAGATATGGAAGTGGATTTGGTTACGGACGAAGCATCGGAGGACGAAAATTATGTTTTTGATGATGTTAGTGAGGTAACTATTATTTAATATCTGCTTTGATAATTTGGAGTGGATTTTTTTTTTCTTTTTCTCGAAAATGTGTACACATTATGAAATTTAGATGATGAAAACCGAGTAAAATTACTATGTGTAATTTGTCTATGGAGGACTTAGAACGAAATATGTGGGTGGCAAGAGGATGTTTTGGTTTTAAGACTGAAGTTCTCGATTACTGCTTTTGGTTCGTTATGTTGAGTTGAGAAGCACATTGTGCTAATTGGCTGCGTTTTATATTGTTCCATGCAGGATTACTTGAATTTTGAGGGTGAAAGATGTGGGATTTGTACGGATGTTGTGATTGACAGAGGTGTGCTTGATTGCTGCCAGCACTGGTATGGAAATGGTTATAGCATATGCTTACTAAAGTTATTGGGTTTATATCCTTGTCACCTGATTAATTCTATTTGGATTTTGGAGATGTATTTATTAATCAAATAATGTTAGAAGCGTAGACAAACTTTGGTTATAATGGCTTCAAACGATTCAGATTTTGATGATCACCAAAATTTTCAGGTTCTGTTTTGCTTGCATTGACAACTGGGCTAGCATCACAAGTCTTTGTCCCCTTTGCCAGAATGAGTTTCAACTGATAACATGTGTTCCCGTGAGTAACATAATATTTTTTAAGCTATTAGGACTTGCTTCTATTTGCTGTCAATTCTTTGCTTGTTATCATATTATTTTCGAATTTTTTGCGCTTTATGGTCATGACCATAAAACTGGTTTGCGTTGTTTTAAACAATTCTGCATTTGCTTTCCTTTATCTTGTTGTTGAAGAAAATATGAAACAATTATGTACTCTTTTTGTTATGTTTTCATGTTGCATATCAAATGTCTCACACAGAAGTATTTGCTCGTGCTCATATATGATCAATGAAGGTATATGATACAGTTGGTGGCAACAAGACTGACGACGATACAAATCCAAGGTAAACTTAATTTATCATTTTGCGTTGCTCTTAGTCTCTTATGTAGTGAGGTTTGCATAGAATCTTTCCTATTATGTGCTACCAAGTACTACTAAGTAGGGGGAATCCACAGAAACTAGAATACCTTTTTGTTGGCTTAAAGCATGCCATACCTTCAGAAACTGGAAGGATAAGTGCCTTGCTAGTCTCCTTTTTTTTTTTTTCTTTCTTTGTGTGTGTGTGTGCGTGCGTGTGTGTTTCAATCTAAACCTCTTAGTACTTCTCTTTTCTTTCTTTTTTATCTTTTAAAAATTTGAAGGGGGTGGGGGGTGTTAATTATGATGTTGACATGACAATTATTCACCCTTATAATCTTTCATTCTGGCTTTCCTTTTTATTTATTTGTTGCATTTTTGTCAACTCCACCTTGTTTTGCTTTTGCGACTTCCTCTGTCAAGTTGGATGCAATCCAATTGTCTCACAGATGCATGTCGGAACTTCAGTAGAATTACTATGACCTTTCTGAAAGACAACATAATCTGTCTAATAGCGGTGACCATAGTGTTGTATAAATGACAGTGAGATTTTTAATTGCAATGGCTGCGGAAGAGAAGACCGCTGAATAAAATTTGGTGGTCCGTTGGCTCTAGTTCTAATTTGTATTGAAATATTAAGTTAGTAGTATGCAAATATTGGTAATCAGATGGTAGGCTGCCGCTATTGTGAGTGCTTAGTCCTTGAGATATTTCTTGAATTATATCTTCAGATGACAATATAAGAGGTAATAGTGATGTCATTCGAACTCAGAAGAGTCAAATCTTTCCGTGGGAGGTTGAATTGTTAAATTCTATTCAATGGTCCTTCTGATTATGTGTGAAAATGACTACACCTTTTATTTTTCGTAATCTCTGCAAAGGTTTACCAGAGCTTTTCTTATTTTGTTGCAGAGACGATGATTGGTTCATTGAAGGGAAAAATAACACCCTTTCTTTTCCTTCCTACTATATTGATGAAAATGTAAGTTGATCGTATGCTTGGGATGCCTGTGAAATTCGTTGCTACTCATCTTTTATTTTATTTCTAACTGGATGTCAAAACCGTTTTACAATATTCCAACATTACTTTTTAGTATTTAAATTACATTATACTTAATGCTTTGTGAATAATCTTTAACAAATGATGGAGCTTCAGTGTGTTAATCTTCTAGAGAGGTTTATGAACGACATATGTGACATCTAGTTTGCCTTATGATTTCTTGTATTTCAGAAAAGTACTGTGCTTAGTCTCCTTTCCTTTACAAAGAGATACTGTGTGTGTTAGTGACTTCAATAAAGAAAAAGATTGAGAAGTGCTTTTAGCTTCGAGGTATAAATGATATGTAAGAAAAAGATTGGGAAGTGCTGTTAAGTAGAATTTAGTTCATCTTAATTTGGGAGACATTATGTTTTGCTAACTAGAAGTGGGCTTTAGTGGTTATTGAGCTCGTTCTCCTCGTCAATATTTGTTAGTGGGTTGTTATTCATGTATACTCTTGACCATCGTTTTACTGTTAGTTTCTTCGTCTTTTGCTTTGACTCATGAATAGCATAGGTAAACATTCAATCATGGTGACTTGTCCTCTTGTAGGCAGTTGTCTGCTTGGATGGAGATGGCTGCAAAATTAGGAGTGGATCAGTGGCAATTGAAGAGGATTCGGATATTGATACATCCATAGCATGTGATTACTGTGATAAATGGTACGGAAAAACATTTCCAGCCTTATATTTATTTGTATTCACATTTTTTGTTTAATTGAATTTGAGTGGCCATGGTTCACCTTGAATATTTTTATTTGGACTGAGCTCAGCCTTTGCTTGTACTCTCTGTCTGGTGATGCTTGATGCATTACCATTGTATCGCTTACATAGTTGCTTTTTAAATTTATGTATAGATAAACAACTTGATAATATAGACTGGTACCTGCAGCTGTTTCCTTGATTTCTCATTGGAGAATTCAGACAGTTGAGGCATGCATATTGACCTATAGTTGGCAGTAATCTGTTTAACTTTCTTGTGCTGGTAGAATTCCATCTCCTTAGAGCACATCACCATGGTCATGCTGGCGCTTCTTCCAAGCTACACAAGGGGATGAACTCTTTCATTTCTTTCTGTAATAAATTAAACAATTACTATGTCTTGTTTTTTACCAATGCCTTTAGCGGCTCATATCTCCTAGACAAATTAAGAATTATAGATCTAGGACTATCTGCTGCCTGGATCAGAATTTTGTGATTATTTTTACTGGGGTATTTTAGATAACTTTTGGTCGACAGCCACATGTTATCTGAAATGATTTATTTTTCGCATATGGTTGTTCCATGTATTCTTCTGATTACTTCTTGTACTGACTCCAATTAGGTACCATGCTTTTTGTGTGGGATTTGATCCTGATGGCACTTGTGATAGCTCCTGGCTATGCCCAAGGTAACGAGCTGGTTCTTTTGTAAACAAATTCCCCCAAAGGTATGCTGCTTATAATCTATATTACCAAAATGGTGTGCTTCTTAAGGTTTAACTTGTGTCGGGACACTGTCCCTAGTGAAACGTATACCTTCAGATCAGGAGCACCTTGTGACTCAGACAATAAAATCTAAGAGACCCATTTACTTTTCCAGACATTATTTATTTTATAAATGCTGCGCGTTCTTTGTCACCAGATGTGTTTGCAGTACTATTTGTTGAAGAATATAAATAAATATATAATGACTCTCCCTCTCTACAAGCTTAAGCTTTTAGATGAGGTGGTCATTCAACGTGGTATCAGAGCCAGGCCAAACAAGAGGTCTTGAGTTCGAATCTCACCGCCACCCATTTATCAAAAAAAAAAAAAAAAAAAGAATTTCACGTGCAAGGCTTGACACAAACAAAAAAGAAGTCCGCCTGCACGTGCGGGGGCAGTGTTGAAGAATATAAATAAATATATAATGACTCTCCCTCTCTACAAGCTTAAGCTTTTAGATGAGTGGTCATTCAACACTATTAATTTTCTTTAAGTTGCTTCTTGTGAGATTCTAGACATATTATTGCTAGTTGATGCAGGTGCACCAGTGATAGAGGTTCACAGAAGCCAGAAAGGGTTTCAACATTGAGGGAAAGCTCCCAAAATAGTTCAGAAATTGCCAATGGGGATTCTCCAGCCGAAGCTTCTTTCTCTGGAAGGGTATCAGTATCTGTTGCTGATGATGGTGAAACAGCTGTGGTTATCTCACTGGTTGAAGGAAATCATGACAGTAAACAATCCAGTGAATCAGAGTTGGGGTGTAGCAATGACGTGGAGAACACCTTGTTATCCAGTGCTATGTCTAACACATCTAATTCAGAAGTACTATCAAGCTCTAGAAACAGTCTTGAACCTAGCTCCTGTCGACAAGAAATGATACTTTCTTTATCAGAAGATAAATGTTACAGTTTGTCACATTCCACACCACCTGCTGAGCTGAAGATAAGTCCTGATGAAGCAGTTGCAAGAGCAACAAGCCATTTAAACAAAAAAATTGTTGGCTCGGGTTTAAATCTTGATCTTGGTTTGTCCATGGGCTCTGATACATCCGGTAATCGCATTTCCAAGATGCATCTGAAAGTTCCATCTTTAGATAGAATATAATTAACCAAGGCTAGAGATGTTCATCTTTTGTTCTTTCTCATGTATATGCTTTTAGTAGACGGGAAGGTGAATGACATAGCTGAAGATCATGTGCCTGGATCTGCGGGACCAAATAACAGATCAGAAGAAGTTTTACAAGGTATAAGATAGAATGAGCAAATAAATCACTCCTTCCTGATTTGTTCTTGAGGACTAGTGATTTAACAGCAAACAAATCTATTTTGAGTGTGTCTGCTAAATAAAGTTGATCTCATCTTTGCTTCTTGCCTTCTCTCTGGAGTGGCTTCAGCTGAGAACGTGGTGCCCAGTGAAATGGACACATTATCAGTCAAAAGAGAGATACCTGATGAGAAAGGGACAGTAAGTGGAATTTCTGGTGCTAAAAGAAAGCTCAGAGATAGCAGGTTGTCATACCTTGCTTTCAGTTTTGCATTACTATTTATGCCTCAAAGCTGCTGAACTATAGATATTCTATTTACGTAGCATAGTTGCAGTTTTTTCCCTAGTAATAGTTGTTTGTGAGAAGGATTTTTTAATTGGATGAAGTACCTGTTACAGGTTGAGATTTGGTCATGCTTTACGGACTTATCTTTTTCTGGAGTTTGTTCTAAATAAATCTTTTTAAAAGACCAGCCAAAATGTACTAATTTAAGTAGTATCTTCTTCTTCTTTCATTTTATCCTTAGCTGACAAAAGGACTTAATTACCTTTATCTCAACGCCTGTGCTACAGAGATTCTTCGTATGTGGTATAGAGAAGGAAAATACATCATGTTCAAATTTCCTTATAAGTAATGTGACAAAATCACATTTATTATAATATTTTATAAAAATTGTATACATTCTGAAATATGATATGATGTATCCAACATATAGTGAACATAACATTGCTTTTAGGATTGAGTTGGAAATATTGATAGATTATGAATATGTCTTGTGCATAAATAACTTTTTAAGTTTGTTAGGTCATTTTCGTGGTTACAACAGTGTTGACCTTCAAAATGTGCATTTAATGGCATCTTTCTCCTGATTGCATGTCATTTGAACTATTGTAGATTGCGTTTCGCCTCATTCCATTTTTCTTCTACATTAAAATTTTCTTGTTCAGTAGACCCTAGATATTCGCACTAACATTCTTTTCCTTAATGACCTTGTTTATTATAATTTATTGCAGTGGTCATAGAAATGTGGGTGATGGAGAAGCTAATGTTGAGGCTAAATTTTCACGGAAGAAGGTCAAAGTTGAAAGAAACAGTCAGCCCATCAGTCTGACTGGTCAAACAGCTGTATCTGTTGCCGATGACAGTGGTGCAATTTCTGGTAGAAATAGTTCAAGAGATAGCACAATTAAAGTTATATCGGAAAAGGAAAATGGTGCATCTAATATAATGGATATAGTTCAGGGGACAGAACGTAAATCTCTCAAACAGATGAGACATAAAAATTCTTCTGAAATGACCTCCAAAGAAAGAGAAACTGCCACTGGGTTGAGGGTCAAAAAGATAATGAGGAGAGCCAGTGATGGTAAAGATTCTTTAGTGCTAGTTCAAGAGCTTAGGAAAAAAATCAGAGAAGCAGTTCGTAACAAATCCTCTAAAGAGCTTGGACAAAATCTTTTTGACCCAAAACTTCTGGATGCTTTCCGTGCTGCTATGGCTGGCTCAGGGGCTGAAAATAGGAAGCCAACTCTGGATGTGAAGGCAAAGAAATCATTGCTGCAAAAGGGAAAGGTACGTGAAAGTCTAACCAAAAAAATATATGGGACTGGGGGAAAGCGACAAAGAGCTTGGACTAGGGAATGTGAAGTTGAATTTTGGAAACATCGCTGCATAAAAACAAGTAAGCCTGAAAAAATTCAGACATTGAAGTCGGTTCTTAACGTCCTCAGAGATGATTCTGATTCCACAAAGACAATGCCTGGGAATGAAGAGGAGTCAAAGGATTCTATTCTTTCAAGAGTGTATTTAGCTGACGCATCCGTTTTTCCTAGGAAGAATGATATCCAACCTGTCTCATTTTTAAAACCTTTTGCCTCTCCAGAGCAGAAAACAGAAATTGGTTCAACTGAAAAAGTCTCTCCTCCATTGCCCATTGACCAATCTGAGAGAGATCCACAGAAGCAAAGTAGCTCGCAACAGGTGGGTGTTCCTCCTTTAGACAGTAAAGAGGTGAAGAAGAGTGTCAAGGGCATGAAAACTGAAACAGCTTCCGGTACCGCACATCAAAAGAGATATACCAAAGGAGCACCTTCTCCAGCATTAGGTGGCGTGAAGAGAGTTTCAGACAAGGACAAGGAAAGTAAATCTGACACAATAAAGGGTGATAAAAGGAAATGGGCCTTAGAACTTTTGGCAAGAAAAACAGCAGAATCAGGCAAGAATAGGGAAGAGAAAGAAGAGGACAACTTGATTCTCAAAGGGAATTATACCTTACTAGTAAGTTTTATCATTGTTTTCTATTTTATTCCTCAAAGACTTTTTTCTCCTTCCTGGTAACTTTGCAACTGAATTTTAAGTTCCTTTACTCGACAATTTGAACAGGCTCAACTCCCAAAAGATATGCGCCCTGTTTTGGCTCCTAGTCGTCACAATAAAATTCCCATGGCAGTTAGGCAGGTTAGTTTTCATTACCAAACTGTTTTAGCCTTGCAAAGGGACACTTCCTCTCTTGAAAGAATGGATGTATAATGTTACAGACTGTGACCGATGATAAGATACTGGGAAGAAAGGCCAGGAAAAGATGCAGGCATTGTATAAGTTGTCCTTTTGATAGTTGGGTTTTCTTTATGAAGCATAACTAGAATCAAGATGGATTTGCCACTGTTATCTGTTGTGGGATGTATTTTCTCTGACGCATTAAATCCTAGATCTTCAACTGAAATTAGCCATATATCTATTCTGATATTTCCTTCAACATGCCAAATCCTCGAACTTGCCCCATCTTTTTATTCTTCTTGGAGAATCTGCAATACAAGTTGGAAAAATAATTGATTTTTCAACGCATTAGTTGAGATGTGACCCCCTTACCATGCACACTCCAGAGAAGGAAATGTATTGTTTTCCTTCTTAAAGATGGTTGTTTGTTATTTAAATCAACACTATTCTTATCGGTTTGATAATTTTGATTGTGCTCTACCTTGGGATGGTTTTCTCCAAATCTTTTGCATTTGTTGATTCTGCCATCATGTCCTGCTATTTTTTATATAAATCTCTATCACTAGAATAGAACCTGGTTGAAACGTGGGGGTTGGACATGCTTCTTTCAAATTACTCTTGCCAATGTCACATGGTTCCCAATATCCACTACAGTTTTATGAGCCCGTCGACCTTTCTCTTGATGGTAATTTCTGTAATTTGTGTTAGTTTTGTGCTTCAGCCTACACCTGAGGCTGGGGCTGTTTCTTGTTTCCATGTCAAAGTTTTATCTATAATTTGTAGACAAAATTAACATATAGTTGTCGTACAGGCCCAACTTTATCGCCTGACCGAGCACTTTCTGAAGAAAGCAAATCTGTCAGTAGTCTGCAAAACTGCTGAAACAGAGTTGGCTGTTGCTGATGCAGTTAATATTGAAAAACAAGTTGCTGACAGGTCGAACAGCAAGCTCGTGTATGTGAATCTCTGCTCACAGGAGCTACGGCGTAGATCAGATGACATGAATGCTGACGGAGCTAAAGAAGAAATGAATCCTTGCTCCACTTCTGATCGAGCACCTAAAGAAACTCATTGTAGCTCTTTAGATTTGGCAGTTGATGAAGCACTGAAAAACGCAGGGCTTTCGTCAGATTCCCCACCAGATACTCCCAATCGTCCAACAGAGGACATCAAAGATGAAGTTGGTTCACGAGAAAAGAGTGATGAGGAGGGACCTGATGATGTCATTGAAGTTGATTCTCATGCAGAACTTGATATTTATGGTGATTTTGAGTATAATTTGGAAGATGATGACTTCATAGGTGCTGGTGCTTCAAACATTTCTAATCTACAGCTGGAACCACCAAAAATCAAATTGTTGTTTTCCTCTCTTAAACCTGAGAAACCAGATGGGATTCCGGACCTGCCGGATCATAAGGTAGAGACAGATTCTGAAACTTTAGCTGGCTCATCTGGTGTGCTCGAGTCTCAAAATAAGACCAGCACAGGAGAGTCGACCATGGATAGCGGAACAGACGAGTGTCCTGTTCAAAATTATACAGTTGATAATGATGAGGATCTTTCCCTTGCTGAATGTGAAGAACTCTATGGACCTGACAAAGAACCCCTTATCCAAAAATATCCTGATACTGTATCCCTAACACCATTGGAACAGCCCGTGAGCACTGAATTGCCTGGAGAAGATGGAGATCTTAGGCTGAATAACGTGGAGAAGGATTCCGGACAACCAAGTGTGGAGCACATGGATGGATCAAAACAATCACCTTCCAATAGTCAAAAGGGAGAGATTTTAATCAAAAAGGAGGAGACAACCAAAAGTGAGACCAAGCAATCAGAACACAATAGTACGGTCGTGAAGAAGGTAAAAATGCTGTGCATTAATACACGAACTGTTGTCCAATTCGTATTTGTTCACAAATTTATTGTACTATTCTCTTGTAGGTTGAAGCATACATAAAAGAGCACATAAGACCACTGTGCAAGAGTGGTGTGATCACTGTTGATCAATACCGGTGGGCCGTGGCGAAAACAACCGAGAAAGTTATGAAATACCACGCCAAGGAGAAGAATGCAAAATTTCTCATCAAGGAAGGGGAAAAAGTGAAGAAACTGGCAGAGCAGTATGTCGAAGCTGCTGCCCAACAGAAGGCAAAAACTTAAACAGGAAATATCTTTGGTATTGCCTATGAACTTTTCGCTAGTCATGCCCTTTTTATCCTCTTTACGGGGCCTTTGTCGTTCTTTAAGTTTCTTTGGCAACTCTTAACTGTAGATTGTCATTGGAGAGATTAACTTTAGAGCGAATTACAAGTGCATATCTAACTGTGGGCAATGGCCTTTCGGTAAAATGTCAGCAAATAGTAGTAATTTATCTTGACATGAGCTTTGGAAGAGTGGGTTTGGGTGAAATGAGAAAGCATATTTATATATGTGTATGTGTGTGTGCGCGCGCGAAATTGTGTACGCAGATATGTAGTCATGGCAGGCTTTAGGAGATAAGTAAATATTATTGTTGCTTCAATTACGTTGGTTTTGTTGTTATAACCTAAAAAAGTGAAGACTTGTGAACACCACGTACTTGTCTTTGCATAGCTAGGATCAAATAAATGAGGTTAATTCATGGCTTTTAAATTGAATTGTGCATACATATGTTTATGGTATATTAATGTCTTATACAGTGTTGATATTATATTGTGATATTAACAATTTTTGCTTTTTCTATAGTATAATGTAATAATAATAAATTAAAGGGCGAATTACAAAATTCTCCCAAGAGGTTTGGCAAAATGATTAAAAAAATCACCGAACTATTGAAGCATATCATTATCTCCATGATACCAAAAGGGGAAATGATTTTTTGCCATCCGAACTATGATTTCTTTTGGACTTTGCCATCTAAATTTTTTTTTTGTTTCCGGTTGCCATCTAAACTATACGATTTTTTGACTTTACCACCTGGGACCGGTTTTCGGCCAAAAAAATCGCCGGAACAGTACCACGTGCGTGGCACATGATTTTGCTTGGGGTATTTTTGTCATTTTGCATGTAGGAAAATTATTTGTAAAAATATTGTTACTTGGAGTCAAACTCGGGTGGTGAATGAGTGTATCCACACCCATTACCACTTGGCCAACCAACAAACTTTGTAAACGTAAGGCAAATTCATGTATTTGTACATTACTTGTATAAATTCAAATAAATATATTTTAATATCAATTAGAAATTCACAAAAATAAAATGAATAAAAAAATATTTTTTAAAGAAAATTTGATATTTCTAATGTAATTATTTTTTTTTAAAAGGGACAAAATAAAGTTGATTAATTTTAATAATCATTCTAAGAAATAAATTTTACCTTGCTAATTAATTAATTTTAAAAATAAATTGATAGAAATTATTTTTTTAAAGAAATGGGATAAAAATAAATTTAATTAATTTAAAAAAGAAATTGATAGAAATTATTATTTTTTAAATAAATGGGATAAAAATAAAATTAATTAATTTAAAAATGGATAAAATTTATTTCTTAAAAAGCAAAAAAATAAATTTGATTCATTTTTTTAAAACAATTAATTTTTTTAAAAAAATAATATAAAAAAATTAAATAAAATTTTAAATTTAAGTAATTTAAAAATGGATAAAAAATTTTCTTTTTAAATTTAATTAATTTAAAAATGGATAAAATTTATTTTTTTATATTAATTTTTTAAAATAAATTAATTGTTTTAAAAAAAATTAATCAAATTTATTTCTTCGCTTTTTTAAAAATCTAATTATATTAGAAAAATCAAATTTTCTTTAAAAAAATAATTTTTATTCGTTTTATTTTTGTGGATTTCAAATTGATATTAAAATATATTTATTTGAATTTATAAAAGTAATGTACAAATACACGCATTTGCCTTATGTTTATTGAGTATGTTGGTTGGCAAAGTGGTAATAGGTGTGGATACACTCATTCACCACCCGGGTTTGACTCCAAGTAACAACATTTTTACAAATGATTTTTCTACATGCGAAATGACAAAAATACCCCTAGCAAAATCATGTGCCACGCACGTGGTACTTTTCCGTCGACTTTTTTGGCCGGAAACCGGTCCCAGGTGGTAAAGTCAAAAAATCGTATAGTTTAGATGGCAACCGGAAACAAAACAAAGGTTTAGGTGGCAAAGTCCAAAAGAAGTCATAGTTCGAATGGCAAAAAATCATTTCTCCTTGTGAAAAATCATGTAATAGTTAATGGATGGTAGGAAATTCTGAAATTGTCTTTTTATTTTTTTAGTTTAAAAAATATCAAAATTCTGTATTTTGTGAAATATTCGAAACATCCTATTTAATTAGTGTGTGTTTGGCGGGCTTTGATCAAAAGGTGGAGTTTCTTCTCTAAAATACTCTCTCCCTTGTTAGAGTCTCTCTTCGAAGAAAATCCAAGTTCTTTAGCTTCGTCTAGGGTCATCAATGGAGCAGATTTTAATCAAATTTGATCTGAGTCCGATCTAAATTTTAGCATATTCTATCGATTAAAATATCCGATGGATCAAATTCGGATCCATTGAACAACCCTAGCTTCGTTTGCGCAAAGACGAACGGCGGTTGGGCGTTTTCCAACTGATTTAGGCGAGCAAAGGCGGACCGGATCCCCTATCCCATAATAGTGCCCCATCTCCTGCCCCACACTCTGGATGTGCGACACGTGTAAGTCTTGAAGATTTACTTACCAAATTAGATTTTTTGTCCAATTAATTATATTTTTTCAGTTATCTAATTTGGTAAGTAAATCTTCAAGACTTACACGTGTCGCACATCCAGAATGTGGAGCAGGAGATGGGGCACTATTATGGGGTAGGAGATCCGGTCCGGAGCAAAAGTGAGGGAATCGTGGTGGTCGGGGTTTTGTAAGAGTGGAGGAATGTTTTTCTTTCCCCATGCATGGTGCCCATTGTTTTGAAATTTTTCGAAAAATTTCTTTGCGGAAATTGGTTGATCTTTTATTGTTGTTCGTTCTTCAACTCCCAAGGGTAGTGGCAATTTTTTTTTTTATAATAATTTTACCAAAACTTTAGGAAGATTTTCATAATTCGCCATAAATTAAAGAGTGAATTACATGAAGCACCCCAACCGTTGGGATGTTTTACACTTTGATACTCAATTTTTGTAAATGTGTGTTTTGGTACCTAATCTTTATTATTTGTGCATAGAGGGTATTTTTTTTAACTATTTCGATGGAATTTTTGTGGCATATTCGGGCATATTTTGGAGAATATTAAGAAATATTCCACCCGAATAGTATAAAAAATACCATCGATGCACAAATGATAAAAATTAAGTACCAAACCGCACGGTTATAAAAATTGAGTACCAAAATATAAAACACTCTAAATATTGGAGTGCTTAACGTAATTTATCCTAAATTAAATTTGAGTACTAGACAGTACAAAGAAAGAAGGGATGTCGCAATAAGTAAATATTTCCTTACAAGTGGTGGTGTGAAGAACCAAGAAGTGGAGGAACCCCCAACCTGTAGACGTTCTCATATGAACAAAAAGATATTAAAGCAACATGAACTATAGGGAGTACTGGTGAAAACGGACTTAATTTTAGGAGTTTTCGAAAGACAAATTGTTCAGGAACACAATAAATTTGAATCTAACGTGCTGTTATTTATTTTTACCTCAGTAATTTAAACTTAATGTAACATTAATTTTAGACGTGTAGCATAATGACATGTTCTGCAATAATTTCAAATTTCACCTAATTTTCTATATAAACCATAATGTATAACTAGAAATTGATACATAATTCCAGCAGACCATGATGATGGTTTGGCTCAACTGATAATGTCAAAAGCTGCAAACTACGGGTAATTTTCGGTGAAAAACATTACAAATGCGGCAAAATACTTTGAATTCATAACCTGATATCAAATCTATGATTAATATTTTATGATAAGAGTCTTAAAATTTTCAATTTGTGACAAATATTTAATTGAAACATTTTCTTTTATGGATCTCTCGTATTCAGAGATCTCCATTAGGACCCAACTAAATTCAGAACGAGCATCGTTGGGATTCGTATATATGGTTACTTTACCAACAATTATATATAAGGGATTATTAACTCAACAATTACTTATTACGTACACAAAATCTAAATAAAGCACTTCACTCGAACGATTCACCGTTGTTAATTAACCTAAAAATAATCAAAATTGGGTGTGTCACGCCAACTTAGAGTAAGCTATTGAAGTCATGCCAGACTCAACGGAAAAAGCCTAGTAGGAAGCAAATTTGTCACGGTCCGAAATTCCAAAATTGCCCCTAAGTTGGTACTGAATTTACATGTGGACCGTCTCTCTCTGTCTCTCTCTCCGCCTCTTCCCCTTCTCAATTCAGTTACAAAACAACCAACTTTCTCTCTCTACCCTGCAGTAGTAATTCACCCCCTTTCTCTCTCTATAAAACCCTTAATTAGGGTTTCAATATAAAACAGATAACCACACGCGCAAGCACAAAATTGGCGAACGAGCAAAAAGGGGGCTTGAAAACTGTACCCCACCAGAAAAAATAAGGAAAAAAAAATGGGAAATTACGTGCAAAATCACATATTTTTCTGCTGCAGGAGAAGGTGAACCTTGGGGTTTCGTGATTATTTTTTTCAAAATTATCCAATATTTTTCTCCTTTTTCATGAATTTCAAGAATTATTGTAATCATTATTGTTACTGCAATTTGATGACTTGTGAATGGAGTTTACGATTTCTAGCATTTTGTTCGCCAGCGATTATTGTTCATTCTTGGTAGCTATAGCCGCGACCCTTTTCTGCTTCCTTTTCGCAACTGTTTTGATTTTCCGGAAATCGAAATTGCGACTGAGACATTCTGAATTGGAGAAGTTGGAAAAGCCCTGTGATTGTGGGTTGGTAGTTGGCGAGGAGCGTGGAATTGAGGGTAGTGATAGAATGGCTGGGCGTTTGAGTGGCAGTGTTGTTGGTGAGAATGGCGGGGAGACGTTGGTGGAGAGGCAGACAGGGGCGTCGATGATGGAGCAATTGGTGCCTGAGATAACAACGCATGCCCTCAGTTACTTGGACTACCCGAGCCTCTGTCGTCTCTCCATGACGAATTCACTCATGCATAAAGCCGCCAATGATGACAATGCATGGAAGGCGCTCTATCATAAGGTTTGGTTTTCATTTTTTTTTATGAAGAATTTTTTGAATTTTGGCGTGGTATCGTTATGTTTGCGATCATGTTTGTTGGAATTTTTTGATTTATTGGATGTATGTTTTTCTTTGAGTGTTGAATATGATGTCATTGGTCAAACTGAGCCATGGGAGATAAGGGTTACCTTGTAATGGTCCAGGAGAGATAATAGTTCATCGTGATGTCTCTATAATTCTTTAGTTTATATGGCTGCATACAATACAATCATTATTTTACTGCTTTCTATGTGGTAATGATTATCACTGGTGAGACAGGAACCAAGAATATCAGCAAATTGCTGGTAATTCTAGAAACTTTAAATCTGCTTTAGGTGATCAAAAGTTATACCTACTGGCTGCTTAAGAAGCAAATCAATGCGTTGCCACTTGAATGGCCTAAATGAATAAATGAGAGATGAGCTTGCTCACATGTTGCACTCAATGGCTTGGGAGCTAATATTTGGATCTGTTGGTTGGCAGTTTCATTGATTAAATGACTTTCTTAGCTTATGGTGCTTTTTTTTTTTTCCTTAAGTTGGAAATTTTGACAGTTCTACATACTAGGAAAAATCATGGGTTTCCAATATTTTCATCATATGCTAAATGCAATCAATCAGCAAGACACTGTTGAATCTTTGATGTGGGCTCCCAGTGTTGGTGATTTATGCGTTCTTAATGTTTTCCTGGTTTCTCACATGAGAGTTGGCAGTGGCAGAACAATTTTATGTTATCAAGGTTGGGATTTCTTGTATAATTTAGTAAGAATTTCTTTCATATAATTTAGTGACTATAGTACTAAATAGAAACTATAATTTCAAGTATTGCATGTTGAATACTTTCATATTGAAGCATGCAGCCTTGTAAGCAGGATTTGAAAATGTGATGTTAAGACAGAAAGTGGGTTTTATAAAAGTCTGTCAGATTTTTCCTCATTTTGGAAAGAGCGCTTCTGAGAATTCAGGTTTGCTTTGTTCAACAAAGTTAGAGCTATTGTGGGGCCAGGAGTAAGATTGATATTATCTATTCTCTACTAGCTGAACTCACCCAGAAAGTGTAACAAATCTCAAAGGGCAAAGATGGAAATTTAAGATGACTATGATTTGTCTTCTTTAATTTCTTGAGAGCATTTGTTGCTTCTCTAATTCAAAGTGAAATCTTTGGCATCTGTCCTTTGATGCCATATGACAGCTGTTCTCTCAAGCAAAAAGAGAGTTAAAAAACAGTGCGATAACTTACAACTGAGAGCATCAATCTCAATGTAAGAATTGAAAAGAAGTAATGGGCGACCTCTATTTCTGGATGATCATTCATCGCTAAATCATTGGACAAGTCCAAAAAAGTGCTATTTGTAGTTTATCATTACTGCTTCCATATATGTTTAAATGATTTATGAGATTACCACTCCGCTCTCAGCTTTTGGAAATTTCATCTTTATTTTACATTACCATTTAGTATTGGGATTTGTTTACTTCATAAGCTCAACATGTGGAACTGTTTGTTTATGGTTATTTATATAGTCATGTTGGGTACATACTGTCTCATAACCTCACTTTAAGCGAACCATTTGAGTGATTGATGTTGTCAATTTTCACCTGTTACAGTGCTATTAGTTACTATTTTTCTCTTCGATAAATCTTGAATATTCCTGGTAATTATTATTGTCTTCCTATGTTAATTTTATTCTTCATGATCCTTCTATTTCTACGTACTGTCACCACCCGGATTTCTAATTTGCATATAATTTTTCTTTCATGCATCCTAAAGGAGTGAAATTACCTTATAGGTTGTCGGTCATTCTGGTCAACGTGTCAAATTGTAATTGGTGCTGATTCTGTTGCTTTTTGCTTCATCTTGCAGGATTTCACTTTGGAGCAAGATCATGTCGTACCAGCGAATGGATGGAAAGCTTATTATGCTGCAACAAGAGCCATTGTTAATGTCAACGCTGAATTTTTTAGGATAGTCCAAGACAGGTCGTTTTCAGCTATGAGCCAGTTTTGGCTTAATGCAGATTACGTCAAGTGTTTTCATGCAACTGGCGAGTCATTTAGTGGGTATGCAGCTTTCTATGCATGCATGATTTTCTTTGAACTTATGCTAACCGCAAATTATTTCTCTTTCGCCCCATTTCCTTTTTTCTTGTTCTGATTTGCTTCTCTTAAATTAGAACAATCTCTATGACTTCATTTCTGTCTCTTTGTTTTTTTTCCCCAATTCCCCATAACAAAATATCTAAAACTCTTCAATCAAGACACAAAAAGATATATGCAATAGCGGCTTCTGTGAATATTGCATTTGGCTGGTCAGAAGCAGAGGAGACTTTAAGTTACATTGTAGATTTGTGATTCTGTTTTAAACTCTAGCATTGAGAACTATCAGTAGATACCCATAACTTATAGTTTTTGAGTTGGTGTTAAGATGAATTCTGAGGCAGCATGGCTGCTGTGGCTTTAAGTTCATGTTGAATAACATAGAACGCTATTGCTCATAAGGAGTCTTAGAATCCTACTTTTTTTGACTGCTCCAAATGATGGCAGACGATCTTACGCCTGTCTAGGCCATTAAACATTCTTTGTCCTATGTTGAACATTTTGATATTTTCTTTTAATAAAATGGACCTACATCCCTCATCCCACTTGGACCTTCTAACCCCCAGAATGCTTGGCTGATTTAAATAAGGTTTCATTTTGTGCATCTTTGTAGGATATTTTTGTGCCAAAACATCCGATTCCTCTCTAATGCTTTGACCTATTGGGGTTTCATTATACATAATTGTTTACACACCCCATTATTGTTGAATTCCATGTGTATAGTTATGATGCAGTTTTGGAGAGCTGGCAGTTAGCATTCAGTTGGGAGAATGTCGGTGATTTCCAAATACAAGATGTAAGAACTCGTGTGTTGGGGGATGCAGCTTGGGTTACCATGAAAGCCTACATTGGCATGGAGGCTGGGCTGTATATTGTGACAAATGTCTATGAGCTCCATAACGGTAGATGGTACATGGTGCACCATCATAGCTCAGCAGTTCTCCTCCACGGAGGAGGCGAGCAACAACTTCCGCACGGATAACGAGACATGGCAAGGACTAATTCATGTTAATGATGGAATTAAAAAGCGGTACAGTTTTTTGTTTTGTTTTTTTTTTACCTTACTAGAAAATGACTCTTAAGAAATCTTAAATCAGAAGATTTCTTTGAGTAAGCTGTCTATTCTTAGGGCCTTGATTTCCTTCACTACTCAATACATGCACAGTTGAAGATTTTTACCTTTCGTTTGGCCCGATTGAGTGAGCCATTCGTTCGCTACGTAAGATTGTTTTTCCAAGTGTGATCTGTAATTGGAATTGCTAACTAGAACAACCTTATTAATGTGGAAACTATTCCTTGAATGAATTGGGCTGTTCCATTGTTCTTCTACTCTATCTTTTCCGATCAGAGATTTACTATGGTTCTGCTTGTTTATGTCTGAATGTTCAT